>VXAV01004489.1:427052-443044 GCA_013399715.1 Alectura lathami
GAACTTACATGATTTGCATGGTGTATTGTTTGTGTGCTCTGAAACTCGGCTTTCATCCAGTCTCAGCCTTCCATGAACCCAAGGATACTTCGCATTTGATCGAATTTCAAAACGCCCCTGCTTTCCATAGTAGTCTCCGATCACCTATGCAAAAAGGAAAGGAATGAAAGATTCTCCCGTCATTTCAGTGAAGCAAAACAAACAGGAATGCTGCACCAGTCACCTGGACTCCTGTAGCTGGATGCTGAATCTCAGAGAACACAGCTTGAAGGGGTCTTTAGGAGGTTATGTAGTCCATGCTCTGCCCCAAGGCAGGATCAGCTGAACAAGAGCATTCCTGACAGATAGTTATCTAACCTGCTCTTAAAAGCCTCCAAAGATGGAGACTTGACAATTCCTGTAGGCAGCTGTTCTGGAACTTAGCTGTCGTCACTGTCAGTGACTTTCCTTAGCATGTAACCAACATCTCCCTTGTTGCAGTTATCCATCACTACCTACATCCAATTGCCAGGGGACTCAGAGACTCTTCCTTTCTGAAACATCTTTTTCCATATTCACAGACATATGTGTTCTGCATTCAGGCTTCTCTTTTGTATAAACCCAGTTCACATAAGTTTTTTTGTTTTGTTTTGTTTCGTTGTTTTTTTTTTTTAATCTCTGAATATTCCCCCAGCCCTCCCTGGGCTTTCTTCAATATCTCCACAGTGGGCTGAATGCTCAGGACTGTCACTCAGCCAAGTGAAAGCATCTATGATTTTAAGTACATTGTATGCCGGACTTTTCTATTTTGCAATGATCTGCAAACTACTACAGAGCCAGTCACTCTGCACCTTCTGTTTCTGCAGTTGTCTGTATTTACACAGGAAGGGCATTTTTTGTTTATCATTCTGATAGCATGGACTATTATTTCAAAACAATTAATCAAGATACTCTAGAATTTCAGTCCCATCCTCAAGTGTAAATTCAAGCTTTATTCATTATAGTATGCATTGAATCTATTGCAAAGTTGCAGAACTAAACAGAAACAGCAATAGCAGAAACACATCAAAAGATGGACTTGTCCAACTATGGATAAGAAATATCTATAATGTTGGAATTAATGTTTAGAATTAAGGTCTAGAATTCAAGACACTGATAGTCTGCTCAAATCTTTTCCCTAAGCTCTATTTTGAAGAGAAAGAGACAAAAGACAGATAATATTTGCCCTGGCTGGGTAACCAGAGGTAGATTTCACACTAAATAAAGGAGCTAATTTATCTCCCAGTATTTCAACTAGGAGTTAAAAACTTTTAAGAAAGACATAAATATTTACAATATTTAATCAAAAACAAATGCTAATTCAGTGAACTGAGAAAAGGACAGGAAAAGAAAACCTTAGCAAGCATTTGCAAGCAACAGACTTAATTGAGAGATTGTTTAATTCATTAAATTAGAGTGGGAGAGGCATCTTCATCACAGTGTAAGCCTCCTCTACCATAAGCACTCACTAAAGAATGCAGAAAGGCTTAAGAATAACAAATAGCTATGAGCAGCAACCAGATTTAGTTTAGAAATAGGATAAAGATTTTCAATAAGCAAGAGTGGTTAAACATTGAAACCGTACATCACAGGAGCCTTTGAGGCAGTTCTTCAGTGCCTCCAGATGAAAAATGAATGCCAGTTACGGCATAAGCTCTAGTCACACGTAAACTACAGAGCTCCACACATGGGTACACAACCTGCCTGCTTACAGTGAAGCAGAACTATGTAATCTTATGTTTTCCCATGACCATTTGGCTTTAAACTCTGAATGGTCCTAGAAAAACAGCTCGACCCAAACATGGGTTCATCCGGCTTGGCTCAGCTGAGAAATACATGTTCTTGTACTGACATAGATGAAATTGGCAAAATGAATAAAACAAGGCATCAAAGAAACAACGGTTTTAGAGTGAGGCCTGAGGACAGAAATGAATGTAGCAGGTACAAATAATAAGTAATCACATGTAAAATATGATAATTGTATGGATATGCATCACAAATAAAGCACAGAGAAATTAGAATTAGCAATATGTTAAAAAGTCAAAGATAACATGAAAGAAATTAAAGACAATTTAAACTGCAATTTAAAGTGAAAGAACAAGAGAAGAAAGGCAAAGAGAGAGAGATTAAGTTGATAGTCAGGGTAAAGAGCTAATGGGCTGAACAAACAGAAAAGGTACAAGTTGTTCATACCAAACTTATCCCAACTTATTTGTCCTCCTAACTTCAATTAATGATGATTACTCCTACCCCTGGGAGTGTCTGCAATTTACTGCTGGAGTTTTTCAGTCATTTTTACACACCAAAACACACTAGACATCCTTATTCATTAAAAAAGCCTTCTTGAATTTGTTGTTGCTGCAGCACTGACAAGGAGAATAACTTCACCAGACTCCACACAAAGAAACGTCCAGCTCAGGTTTCCTGCAGCTTTGCTTTTGAGCTTGCTGGACACTTTATGAAGACAAGAAGACCAGTAAAACTTATGCCGATATTTATCTTGCAGCTAACAGTGCAACCTACAGAAGCTGTATGCTTCAGCTGGAGTCAGGGCAATGTATTAATAAACTCAACCCGGTCGTGCTGTTCAGTATGTGCAGGTGGAGCCATTTTGCATAGGCTGGTTTTCACAGTCTGGCAGCTTCTGCTCCTGCTGTGTCCAGTGGAACGACCCAACCGGTACATACCATGCCCAATGATCATTCTTACCAATGAATAAGAGGCCTTACTTATTTTAAACAGTAATTTCTCATATCCACAGTTTATCAGGGCTTAGCTAGCATGTGAAATTTCATCCGTTAAATTGTAAAGATTAGCATAATGTGAAGGAAGACATGCAGAACTGTTAAAAAATTTCAGGTTTAAATTTTTTTTAGGATAAGTACTTCCATAAAGTTTCTTTAAAAAAAAGGGTATGGGCTGCAAGCTGACATGGTTAAGCAACAACATCTAAACATGTATGTTGAATAAACAGAGGCCTTCCAAGTACACCAATGATAAGATATTACATCACACTGGCTAACTCATCAGTGGCCAACCACAATGGTGTTTGTTTTCTTACCTCCTGGGTACCTGCCTCTGGGTCCGTCATTGCAATTACAGAGAAATCCCCATATCTGTCTCCATTGGCATCGATGGACACCTGCCCTGCAATGCCTAAAGAATGGCATGTGGGGAATTAGAAAATTAATTAGTTAAAATACCGAGCTTTTCCAAGAAAATCAAGAAAACAGTGGACAGGTTTTTACAGACTGATATGACAGGAAATCTCATCAGTCTCCCAGCATTTTTGCTGGCATTCCAAAAGAAATTGTAATTTCATCTTGGTGTCTGCATTCCTGAATTCTTAACATTTCTCCTTTTTAAATATCAAATGTGTGAGCCTATTTGGGGAATATGTGCGAAAAATCTAATCCAGAAAGCCAGCATGCAGGAACACAAATACATTTAATGTGGATTATTTACAGAGATTCTAGCCCTGAAATATCAAACAATGCCTCAATCAGAACAGCCCAGTTCATGTGCTGCAAGGAACTCAGGGGCATAGCCCTACGTCTGCACACTGACAGTGTTGGTGCATCCACAGAATCAGTCCACGGTTGTTTCCATCTGATGGGATACTGGAGGGGGTGAGGACAGGAGGCACCACATGCATTACATGTGCATTAAATCCTGCATTCACTTACATAGGACTGACTGCACAATATGTTTGTGTTTCATAGTTTTAGACCCCCAGCTCACTTCCTTCCTTTACAAGGCTGAGGGAAAGATCTGATATTCCCTTAGCTCAGGTTTGAAGGAACCTCGGGAGGTCTCCAGTGCAACCTCCTGCTCTGAGCAGGGTCATACAGGAGTTCAGAATGAGCCACTCAGAGCTCTCTGGTTCTGAAACCTTCAAGGATGGAGACTGCACAACCTCTCTGGGGCAACCTGTTGGATGTTTAACTGTCACAGTGAGAATATATTTCCTTATATTCAGTCTGATCCTCTTGTTTCGGTGTATGCCCTTTCCTACAAAGAGCATGGCTCCGACTTCTTGCTGTGTTGGGGTGATGCAGCTGTTGGGGACAGAGCACTGGCACAGGCTGCCCAGAGAGACTATGGAGTCTCTTCTTTGGAGATCTTCAAAAGACACCTGGACATGGGCCTGGACACACTGTTCTGGGTGTCCCTGACGAAGCAGGGTTTGGGCTAGTTGGACCCAGTGGGTCCTGCCAGCCTCAGCTACTCTGGGATTCTGTGTAAATCAAATACCAGTTCACTCTGATGAATATCTAACCTAACTACAATGAAGACATTGCAAGACTTTGTCGATATGCTTCATCATTCAGATATTTTAAAATGTGATCCTCCACTGTCTGACACCAACCACAGCTGTTTGCACCAGTGCAAGTCAAACAGGCATCACTTTACTTCCACAGTACACCAATTACATGACTAAACTAGGCACAAAGCAGTAGATAATCAGGTTCTCAGTAACTGTTCATCAGAAGAGAGAGGTCAGGTACTCAGTCAGAGCATAGATTCCCTTCAACATACCTAAAAATAGTAAATATGCAACAGATTAACACACCTACATTTATCTTTCCTCTGTTCACAGTTAGGGATGCCAGAAATATTTCAACCTACTGTGATTTTCAAAATATGCAGTGTTCACCACAAGATTCACTGTCAAGCACATATTTTTATTTTCAGTATAACAATACAGCAACCAAACAATTGCAAATCTGATTACTGCAGGAAAACGGAATGGGTATAACCACTTGGCTACTGAATCACTGAAAGAGGCCTCCACAAAGAGCTGCAACATCCTTGCCTACACAGCAGTTTGGTTTCTGGATCTAAGAAAAGCAAAACTGGAATATTCAAAGTAGGTACTAGCACTTGCTGAAACTCAGAATTCCTATGGGATTTTTAATGGGAAACACTTACATTTTACATTTCCATCTGAATCAAAGACCATGGAATTTTGACATTTCCTGCAATGTTCTTCCTTAATGACGTTTCTCGCAGTCATATCAGGACAGTCTCTAACAAACTAAGCAATAAGAAATCCTTTGATCACCTCAGCCTTATCCTTTTCTAAGTACATGATGGTGCCTGTTATATTGTGACTGGCAGATGTGAATGCTGCAGGAAACAGCATCCCCATCCTGCTGAATTTCTAGGGGGTCACCTATTCAGAGCAGGCTGTAAAATGAGGTGCATTCTTAAGGAATTTGGCCACCAAGTTTTTCTTACAAATTTAATCATTCACTTCTTATCTAGGGGAAATGTTTCTTTCTCTTAGGCATTTCCACATGAAATCTTGCCAATCATACACTGAAAGACTAGATTATTATGAGATTAATGAGAATATTATACGAGATGATACATGGATCCAACGATGTCACACTCAACTCTCGGTTTATTACAATCCCTACCTGGCAAAAGCCCTCGTAACACTTTGCTTCAATGGGGTGATATGCGCCAGCCGCGCCACAGAATCACAGCCTACAGGATTAGGCACAGAAAGGCACAGTGCTGCTGCCTCTGAGATAACGTGCACAGCTCCTGAAAGGAGGCTGGGGGAAAATCCTTCCAGGGCCCAAAAAGAGCCCTGACAAGAAACAAAAAAAATCCTGCCACCTGCTTGCTTCAATCCATTCCCAGGCTTTGAGATAAAAAAAAAAAAAAAAAAAAAAAAAAAAAGTCAAATGGAAAAAATGAGGCAATCTTAGAGCTAATAGATGCACATGAGTAAAGTGAGCAGTTGTAATCATTTCAAAAACAAAGAAGGAGCCTGAGAAAATTATTGGTATTCCTTTGCAACATCTGTAAGGGTCATTAAATTGTTAGGAGTTTTTTAAGCTGAATAAGACTTCAAGGGTCAGTGCAAAAAAAGTTCAGACTGGTAAAATATGTGATCCAGTCTACGAGATGTTTATGGCTTCATATGAATATCTTCCTCTTACTTCAGAGTGGAATAGACTCTGGTCTTGATTCTGCACAAAAACAAACAAACAAACAAACAAAGAACAAAAAAAACCCAACCATGTACTCTTACCTTCATATGTTCTGTTGCGTGTTTGCTGAACAATTTTTTCCCCATCTTTCTTACTGAAACCAAACTTCAGGACTTCCTGTAAAGCTAGAGCATAAAGAAGAATAGCATCATGGAATCCTTCCACAAACATGTTCACCTAAAAAAGGAAGAAGAAAAAAAAAAGCAATAGCAATTGACACATGAAAAAAACATGTCTTCCAATTAAATTGATTAACTTCATTGATTAATCTCTAACTGAAACAACAAATTCGGAAGCTTTTCTCAACTTCTGGATCATGATTCAGTGCCTCTCAAAGAAAAAGTGTGGGCAACTTTTGACCCATTTTTGAAAAAAGTTACCCACTATCTGCTATTCTGAACATTCAAATCACATGTTAATGTTGTTTCTGAATAGTTGTGCAGATAGGGGGGAAATTTGCTGATCCCAGTTCCCATGCCCAGCCGCACAAATTCTGTGGCTGACCATGTGGGATTTTGGAACATGCTGAGCACCTTCACCCCACAGCACTGAACATGCCCTTCTCCCTCTGAGCAGACGACTCAGCACCTCTCAGGACTGGGAAGCATGTTCTGTTGGAGAGCACAACTAGTGGATTTGCTTGTTTAATGATTACCACTTCCATTTCTGGCCCACGTTCAGCTGAGCAACTCTCTGCTAGCAAATGCAGGAAACCGCTTACCCTCTACAGTAATGCATTCTCTGGAACTGCCAGCAGCAGTTTCCTTTTTTTCAGTAAGCAACATGAACAGAACGAAATCTTGCTTTCTAATTCTAATACAATATGTAATTGCTGCAAACCAGCTCGACCTCCCACAAGTCAACACAAGCAATATGCAGCTTTTGGCCTGCATTGCTGTGAAAAACAACAGTTAAAAAGCAGTCTTGCAGAAACATTACAGGCTTGTATGCAAGAGTCTGGTCTGCTTCAGCGATGAAGCAATGAATTATTATTACCAGACACTTGTGGCTTGAGCAGCACAGGTATTCCTGTTCTGTACGCAGCAACTCACACCTCTATCAATGTATCCTGGCTTGGTGTAAAACAATTCAGAATAATTTACATTTCAGCTGGAAGAATGATGTTCCCATTCACGGACAGTTTCACTACAAGGGAAAAGTTCCTGATGTAGTAAAACTAGCAAAGGTGTAACTACAGATTACACCACATTATGAAGTCTATTATTGCCATTTCCAGTGAAAAAGACATTTCTCTAAAAGTTCTCCTGGATAGAAACACTATTTAGCTCATCCTCCACTGCAGTGTATTGAAAGAACTAAAACTGTTGCTAAATGAAGTGCTGCTCCCATAGTTTTAGCTGGGTATTAAAAAAAAGTTAAAAGACAAAAACATAGAGAGAATTAAGTAAATATCTACTCCACAGATAAAAAAAGTATTACTCAGCTGATCGGCTGAGCTGAACTAACCAACTCCTGGTAATGTAATTACATGCAAGACATTCCTTCACTCTTAAACCAGTTACCCACAGTAAGGAGAATTTCAGAATTATTTACTGATAACACTACAGTTATCAGTATATACACTTCTTTCACATTTAAAATTGGACTTTTAGAGAAATCCAACCTATGTTTCATTAAGAAAATGCACCACAAGCACAGGAAAAAAAAATTTCATTGCTACAGAAGGCACAGAACAGCACAGCTCGGTCTGAGAGCCAAGGAGTAAATGGCAGCTGCAGTTATTTTGACCTAAAAAGAAAGGACGGAAGAAAAGGTGAAAGTCAAGCTTTTGGTGAAATAACAAGAGCTGACGCACAGAGTGCACACAAGGACAGTGGGGGGGGTTAATTTTTCGGGATTACAAGCAAAACAAAACAAAAACCCACAAAGCTAGACAACAGCTTTATGTGCCAGCCTTAGAGTCCAAGTGGCCTGTGGATGATCAAACATGGCCTTTCTTGACGAGACACTCATTCTCTTAGGAGAGAAATGAGTCTCTCTAGTCGCTTTACCTCCCTGCTGGCTGATTTACAGCTTGTGGCTGGCATCAGTTTCAAGGAAAGCTATTTGTCGCCTCCTTTGTCCACAGCAAAGACTTCAGTGTAGCACAGCAACCTTCAAAATACATTTTGTCAGCTAACTTGCTCCATCTGAAATGTACCCATGCAACCGTCCTGAAAACCCTGCTGCAGACACTGCAGACTTGCCAGATGAGCCCTGGCAAAACTCACTTGGCAGTCTGGGAGGTTATGGCTGCAGCCACCTGCCTTGCCTCTTAGACAAAAAAAANTATCATCTGTTCCACCTCAAAGCTCCTCCTGCACAAAACCCATCACATTACCTTACATTACCAAGGAAGGTGACACTGGTAATCTATATGATTTCACATTTTTTTCCTAAAACAATACTATTTAATAACTACTGATGGAAAGCATTCCCTAAGTAAGCTGAACGTTGGGCACACTAGACACTTTTCATATTATTCCAGTAACATTTTCAAGAACTAGTTCTTGTAAGGAGATACATGACACTATGAAGGATATAAAATTTTCTTGCCCATCATCTTGCTGGATCATTTAGAAGTTGCCATGCTCCTACAAAGAGAATGGGTTGAAGGTGTGCAGGACTGATTTAATCTACAAAGGATACAACATTAGAGATGGAAGGAATCTTACTAAGCTAAGTAACAGCTGCAGAGAGTTTTTAAGGGACTACTGTTTATTTGTTCCCTTTTCCATTTGTCCAGAGCTCACTCAGGTTCATTTTGCAGAGTTGTTGCCTTTGACAAAAACTGTCTACAACAGACTCCTCTGAATAAAAAGATGCAAAGACTGTGCCAGATCATGCATCCAGTTCCACTCCTGAACTACTAGAACAATGTCCCAAGCCACACAGTTCAAGGACTTCCTTTTCAGACAATAATAACTCTGAATATTAGTGGACCTCATCAGTAATAAAGCTTTTCTTCATTATTCCCCTTTTTATTTTTTTAAACATGGTTTCTGTTTCACATTTGGTCCAGATCTTGGCTATCAGAAATGATCAGACAGACTGACAACAACTTTTCCTTAACAGTTTTTACACTTTTTGGCCTGTATTTATTTGGATTGTAGAATATCTGACAGTAAGAACAAACAAACAAACAAACAAACCCTAACCTACCTTCCCTTGGTGCAAGAAAAAGGGTTAAAAAGGGCTAGAGGAAGTGTTATGTTCCACAAATGTGCCAAACTGTGAACAGAGTAAAGTCATTGTGAAGATGTCTTTATAAGTTGCTTGCAGGTCTCCATGGTAACTAATAACACGTGGTTCAACATTAGACAGGCCTCAGTTCAAAAATACACAGATAGAAGAGATATTAAAGATCCACTAATCTTGTAGGCAATTCACAATTCTCTTAGTTGAGCTCTAATAAAAAACAGATTTTTGATAGTGTTTTCCATTTTGTTTTATGCTGTTAGTTTTCTTTTTTAAATTAGAGCTGAGCTCCAAATGCTGTGACTGTAATTCACACATCAGGGCTACTAAAATGGTTCCAACCTCTCCTGCACAGCAGAGCTACCCCACCAACGCGGGCCATCAAGCGACGCTGATTGTCTTTGAAGACTGCAGTACAAATAAGCGGAAGCCCGCTGTGAAGACATATTCCCTGTTACTTTCACACCCCATTCAAGGTAAAGCATAACTAAATAGCAGACACACTAACTACATAACTGGATGAAATAATCATATATTTGCCTCTTTTCTGACCTTTCCACTCTAATTATCATCCATAAGGAAAAAAAAAAAGGAAAAACAACAACAAAAAAAACCTCTCCATGCAAATCGCATAAGTAAATTCTACACAGTTCGAAGTTATAGTTCCCCAAGCAGCCATAGTGTGACCACAGCATTCATATATACCAAGGTGTTAACAGCATACACAGCAACGCAAAATACTACCGACATGGAAGACAGCCAAGCTACAGCTATGCAGGACCCATAATTTTCTATATCCTGCCCACTGACTCTTAAGTAAGGTCATTCTCTTCCATGTGGAACTGCCAAGGTCTGAATCCCAGCAATTAGAGCAATTTAAACCACTTCAGAACGAGGTGGGGAGGGTCATCATTACTTTCTCTCTACTGCAAAAGCAAACAGCTAATGTTCCCAAAACGAGGTGCCTGAACGTACTTCCCTGTACATCCACAGGGATTTTCCAGTTGTCAGACTACTGTCCCAGCCAGAATCAATGAGGACCCTGGGGAACTGTATGGGGTGTATCCAGACTTTTTTGCAAAAATCTCATCAATTTACATACTTAACATGGACTTAAGAGTTTGTGCTAACACTCAGGTGAGCTAATGCTCACTGGAAGTCCACTGATACTTCACTCTCCTTGAGGTTAGCCCACAGAGATGAAACCTTAACCAATCAAGGTATGGAAGCCTGATGCTATAATCACCTAAAGCTCATCTAACCTCAGAACTATGAATACTGCAAGTGAATCCTCATGGAGTCATAGCAATACTGGATAACACTACAAACCTATAGCAGGACACAGTAAAACTATGGCAACAAAGTCCAAATACAGAAATGGTATTTGAAATTTACATACACATATACACAACGAGGTACTTCACACCATTCTCATGACAAGTTGGCTCATCTGCTTCAGGAGACTATGGTTTTCTGTGGCACCGCAACAAACATTATATTTTAGACAGGATTTTTCCTACTATCTTTCTATTTTCATGTACCTCAATAGTCTTCCTGGCAGTTGTAACTCAACTTTCAGCTTTCTCTTTTTAATCCTTCTTTAACAAGCCAGTTATAATTACTCTTCTTACTTCATGAGCTTTCCCAAGAATCGTAGAATCATAGAATGGCTTGGGTAGGAAATGACCTCAAAGATCATCTAGTTCCAACCCCCCTGCGGTGGGGGTGGGGGAAGTTGGAAAGTTGGGGTTGCCATTGGAAACCCTCATGTTGTTAAGAGTTCTACATCCATTTCTGGATGCAAACCTTTGGTTGTCTCCTGTTGAATGACTGTCCAGCACTACACCCTTCACATAATTTTGGAACAGCAACAACAATATGTTACACCATTTCCTAATGTCACATGCTATTGCCACAGGTGTTGCCACTGTTATAATCACTCCTTTATGTTCCTGGGATGTCCAGCAATTCCTTGATGAGTTGCTATACCCTTGCTCTGAGTTGCACAAACCCAGAATAAGATGCTCATGATCTCCATGCAGTGTGATAGGCAGATACAATGGCTTAAGAGTTTTTTTTTTTTTTTTTTTGTAAAAAAGATAAAATATAATTATTACAATCATTTCCATTACATTTTGGTTTGCTTAAACAGGATGGGAAACTCTGGATGGAAGTGAGACGTAGTCTGAGAATATGAAGATGACAGAAAGATATATTTACGTCTGAGTGCCACCTGCAAATAGATCACACCAGAAATACTGTGTCCACTTTCAGTTTTGCAGCAGTCCTACCACCACAAATACAACCAGATATGATTAAACAGCACATGTGATTTCTTTATGCCACTACGAAGCAGAAACTCACAGAGTTCCTAAATCCTGTCTATGGATAACCACAACTCCCATGCATCTGGACTGGGATTTCAAGAACTCCCAAGTACAACAAAGGCAAAGCCACAGGTTTCACTCACAGCCAGCTGTCATAAACAGCAAGTCTTGGGATGCCTACAGATGCATACCCTGACCTGTTCCCACAGAGATCACACCACTATGAATCTAGCCCAGCAACAAAGCTGCAAAACACTTAATTAAAGCAATATGTTTAAATACCCACGTACTAAAACTATGGCCCGTTCTCTTGTGCAACAAGAGCAGTTCCCTGATTGAGCTGTACCTCAGCAGTTCAAAGAAACAGGAAGGAAAAGAGAAAAATAACAGAAACATGCCTTCTCCGGAGAAGACCATTTCCTCAATATTTAATTCACAACTAGAAAAGAATATATGGCATTATACCGAATTCTGGGCAACGCAAATGTAACCAAGGACAGTCCCTCAATGTATTCACTCATACCAACTCTGTGTAAATACGTAAATACATAAGCTGGCACCTGCTCAAGAACATGTTAGACCAGACCTCACGACTTGGTTTTCTAAACGACAAATAACTGTCCCAAGCCTCATTTGCTGTTTGGGGCTGGATCCCACAACACTTAGAAAAAGATAATGAACATCCCCTAGTGTGAGGAGATGTCATATAGCAATAAGAGAAGTGTGACCAGCAGGGCAATGGAGGTGATCCTGCCCCTCTACTCTGCTCTCATGAGACCCTACCTGGAGCACTGCGTCCAGTTCTGGGGCTCCCAACACATGAAGGACATTGAGCTGTTGGAGGGGGTCCAAAGGAGGGCCACAAAGATGATCAGAGGGCTGGAGCACCTCCCTGATGAAGGCAGGCTGAGAGAGTTGGGGTTGTTCAGCCTGGAGAAGAGAAGGTTCTGGGGGGACCTGATAGCGGTCTTCCAGTACCTGAAGGGGGCCTACAGGAGAGCTGGAGAGGGACTCTTCAGAAGTGCATGGAGCAACAGGATGAGAGGTAATGGCCACAAACTGGAAGAGGGGAGATTTAGGCTAGATCTTAGGAAGAAATTCTTTCCTGTGAGGGTGGTGAGATACTGGCACAGGTTGCCCAGAGAGATGGTGGATGTCCCCTCCCTGGAGGTGTTCAAGGCCAGGCTGGATGGGGCTCTGAGCAACCTGGTCTAGTGGGAGGTGTTGCTGCCCATGGCAGGGGAGCTGGAACCAGTTGATCTTCAAGGTCCCTTCCAACCCAAACCATTCTATGATTCTATGATATACTTTAGAAAGAAAAATTGCTAATTTCACAGAGTTCAGGGATTTTGTCAGTTAAGTTTATTTTCTTTGTAGGGAAACAAAACTAGCCACAAAGCCATCCCTTCTGCTGTTGTATCTCCTCCTCATTCTTCATGCTTGCTTCCTTGTTTTTCTTAATATCCCAATCTTGAAAAACTGAGAGATTTACTCACTGTCATCCGGCTGGGGCAGCCACAAGCTGCTCTTTTGTTTCAGCCATGAATTGAAGCAGAGAACTATTCAGTGCAGGACCACAGGGGAGCCGTGCTGTAAAAAACTGGTGCGGCACAATGTAGCCCAGACGATGTGCAAGAGCACAGAGGAGCCCCACCACCACGCTGCGTGTGAGAGTTGCCTGTTGTCTGCTTATTTATTGCTTGCAACCCTCTTGCATGATCATCGAGGAAACAGCTTTAAACACCTGGTGACTGCTGCCAGCAGGCCACGCAGAAAGCTTTCCAAATAGAACCCAAACCTGCTCTTTCCACTAAACATAGACACAGGAATCTCCAGCTCAGCAGATTAGAGCCTTACCCACAGTCAGCTCACGTAAAGAGGCTTTCTGTTGCTGATTTGCATGAACTCTGGACCAAACCCTGTGGTCTGACATCACCTGTCCTGAGACTCCCCACAGACCTCCAGCAGCATGGCCAGAGCACAGGGAGAGTGAGACCTGACCCACTTTTGGGAAGGGGAACACCTCTGGAGACAGGTCTGTCTCCAGGTATATCTGTCATTTAAAAATAAGGCATGTGACATTTTTAGGATTTTCTGCCTTCTAACAAACTAGACAGTCATTCACGTAATGAGTTACAAAACCACATTTGGAAGTAATGCCTCTAGTCACAATGGCACGAGATACTAAACGGGTTATTCTTTTCAGCTGAGCACACAAATTAAAACACGCTTGTTTCAAAGAGACTGTTTCGAGGACATCATTGGTACTCTGATGATAACCTGCTCTACAGTTGGAGTGAATGCTTACATTTCAAGTTAGCATTTTACGCAGTCAGATTATTTCAATTGCAGACGAACATCTAGTAACCAAAACAACACACCAGTACTCTTATTAAGATTTAAATGTCGGTAAGTTAGCTTGTTTTTCAAATAGGAACGTATTTCAGTTTTCAGGATGACAGAGTCACTCATCTGGAAAAATCAGTTCCACTTGCTAAAATAAGCTAATTGGTTTAAAGAAATGCAGAGCTAGGACAAACAGGAAGGACATTTTTTGTTAAATGTTTATCTTTATGCAATTGTTTTGGATTCTGGAATTCTAACTTCATCACCAAACCACAAAAATCACTGAAATATTTTATTTTATATACTACCAACTCTCAAGATCACATCAGTTCTCATGCAAAACTCAGGCAAAAACCACTAAATCACTGTTGTGAAAACTCACATGCTCAAACTGAATTTACCTGTGGTATGTTAGCTTGTGAACAAACACTGTGAGGGTGGGCTGGTAAACCTCTGAAAGGATAAAAAGTCACATAGGGTTATCACAAGCATTTGCTCATAGAGTTATGGAAGGACAATGGTATTTCTGCTTTGCAGTAGGTTAGCAAAGGCTATCCAGCATGGCATTTCCTTTAGCTACAGCCCTAAAGGCTAGATAAACACGGACCATTTAAGCACAGCCAAAAGTGGTGCTTAGCTCAAAAGTACCCTCAGAGCTGGGATGAGGCATTTAAGCTCCTTATTCAGTACTGGGCAAAAAATAGGCACACAAAAATAGGATTCATAAGTACCAGCACTGTGCCTCACCCTTGCCAGCAGAGAAGGCGGAGGAGGATGGACAGACATGACCCTGTCACTCTCACCCAGGCAGGTAACAAACTCTCTGCTACATGCAGGCAGTCAAGTTTTTACAAAAACAACCACAGGCAGACAGGCTTTTCAAATCCCATACCTCCTGCACTTAAAAGCCCCGGGGCTGCAACAGCTGCGTTAGCATGAGAGAAATCCATGATCACGTCCTTCCTTGGAGGGAGCCTGAACTTCAGCCTTCCTCTGCCTGGCAGCAGCTGCCCGTCTGCAGGGCACCCTGGGGCATACGTGCCCTGGACCCAAAACCTAGGTGCTGGGGCAGCTGGGTGACTCACAAGCAGCTGGGGTACTCCCATGTAAGAAGTAAATAATTTGCCAGAAGAGCCCACCTGAGGCTGAGGCTGCCACGACCAATGATCCTTTTACTAAATACCAGAGTAACTGGGCATACTGACTTGTAAATCTTAATGGCACGGAACTAACGCGAACCCTCAGGCTGCTATTAATCGTGTTTCCATTCCAAATATTTTTAAAATAGATGACTTCTTTCTGTTATTTTCTTTCAGATACCAGATATCTGATGAAAGGTATTCAGCTGACTGGCTAACCGCCCCTTTGCTGGCATACCAGCAAGGAACCAGCTGGCACAAGAAAGCAGAGGTACAGCAGCTATCTCCAAAGATATGTAAGTGTACGTAAATGTATGCATGTGCCTGTCAGCAGGCAGCAATGTTCCAGCTGTGCACCTAGAGAGCATCCTCCCACCAACCACTAGCAGCCCAGTAGTTAATGTTTGAGTATTTGAAGATTTACAGCCCCTCTGAAAGGCTCAGAGTCTCTCTTTTAGCATTCTGTTTCCCTATTACCTGCCCAATCCCCGAGATACTGCTGGATTTTGCTTTCTATAGGTATCCTGTGGTCTGCAGTCCAGTGGACTTGCTGGGTGCACTGCGAAAATATGTACCAGCAAACACAAATGTCCTCCCGCCTTGCTTCTGAAGCCTGAATGAAGAGTGCCTGGAGCTCCTCACCTACCCTCCTCCCATTGTCCTGCGCCTCTTTCTCATGCCCCTCTTATTCATGCACTCTGGGACATAGACAATCCTTGTCTTTTCATTCTGCCTTGATATATTAGTTCTTCTTGGAATGGACTAAACCTTTTGATTTTGCCCTGGGCTTCTCTTCCTGACAGAAAAAAAAAAAAATTGCTGGGGAGAAGGAAAGTTGGGCGTATCCTCCAGGGGATTCCTACAGCTCCTTCTGCGTGCAGGAACACCACTGCCTTTATTCACACAGCCCATCCTCACAGGCCAACTATATTAACCCCCCCCCCCACATTAGAAGAATT
>VXAV01004489.1:443866-460793 GCA_013399715.1 Alectura lathami
GAAATTTATTAAGGAAAGAAAAAAAAAAAAAAAAAAAAAAAAAAGCAGCTAGCAAGGGTCTTTCACTCTTCAAGTGCCATTTTCCCCAAAATAAGATGCATAGTTTTTTTCCTGCATTTTCAAATATCACAGAGACAAACCTGTGGACTGTTTAGTATCAGTCACAGATTTCCTATAAATCTAAATAAAACCAAGACTTCAATGCGACATACTAGCTTTTGGATCATTAGCAATGCAAACAGCATGCAGACATCTGAAAAACAAAAACAGTTTATGAACTTTGCTGGAAGATATATTTTTCACACTTTATTAGTGGAAAATAAGGTGGATTTCTAGCAAACAGTTCAAAGGAACAGTGCCTTGCCCATAGATGTCTGTGTGTCTGTTTAGTGAAGTGGAATGTGAAACCAAAGTAAAAACATGGGGCTATGGAAAATATACAACATATATATGAAGATCAATTCTAAACTTTTACATTCCCAAAGAGTTCAGATGTTACTATTTTCAGATATACCTACAGCTTTATTTTATCTCATTCGTGGCTTAAACAGCTTCAAAAACATGCTTAGACAGGTTAGGAAAACTAAACAGAAATCCACTGGAAGAGAATTACAATTTCTTTCTTTTCCTGCCTTTTATAACATCTGTTAACTCCAAATTACATACTATCATGCCATAGTTTTGCCTAAGACCCCAACATGGAAGACACAAGTCTTTCATATCACTTAGAAAACCTTAACTTCACCAGAAAAGTTCCTGCTATGTTCATAAAAATTAGCAGTTCAGAGATCAACATTGCTCTTATGGTAACTGGAAAAAGCCTCATTAATTCCAAGGGATGAAGAGCTGGTCTCAAAAATCCCTAAATATGTTTTACTAATAGAATTCACCTTGACAATAAGCTGGCATGTGAACCCATTTTTTCCGGCTGCTGAAAGCAGCTTGTGCTTTGCTTTTATTCTTTCAAACACAATTAGCAAAGCACTCCAGCAGCTGAATAGACCTATTCATTTGAACAAATTATTCCCTGGCAGAGTTTAAAAAAATCTCCCTCAAAACTCTCTCCCATTCTGGTGTAGTCAGAGGAGACACAAAAGCCTGACTGTCATTAATCTTGCCTGGCTACATCTGAAAAATACAAGTGGGACATACACTGCCGAATATGTTACATTTTTACCACCTCTCTCAGGGACATGACTGAATTGCTGGCTTCTCCCAACCTTTATCTTAGCTGGTATATAATCCTAATTAAAAGGCTGACGTAACGAATACACACGGGGAAGAGTCTGGCACGGATGTTATGGATGGGATGATAAACTTTATGAGTACAGCTACCTCCCACGTAGCTTTTGTAGTTAACTGTTGGAGCTTGAACAGTTGCTCTAGTGCTGACCATTTTCCATTTCAGAGGGCTGAAAACATTAAAAATAACAGACTGGCCCTTTCTAATAGGTAGTAGCATCTTGCTGATCTAATTAATCTATGTAGCTATGACTCTGCACTCATTCTTTCACTGAGATAACTCTGCAGGCAAATTAGGCTCCAGTTACCTCCTCCTGCAGCCCATCTTCAATGTTGTAAAAAGCACTGTGGATAGGATAAAACCCACGCATTTACCTAGCAAACAATGCTGTCATGTAGTTAACACAGCAGAAATATTTAATTAGCTGCACTTTCAGCTTTTAAATGAGAAGTAAAAACAAGCCATGGGTGGTCTGTAACCTCAGAAGAGCAAATATCCCAGGCTGTAAAATCATCCCAGCTCAGAATACTGGGTTAGACATTAAAAAAAAAAAAAAAAAAAAAAAAGCATTTATTGAATCCTAGGCCTGAGTCAGGAACAGAAGGTGCATTAAGAACTTCCAAACTGCAGCCTACCGTCAATTCATGAAGTATTCACCATTATTTAATAAAAATGGCTTATGCATATACTTTAACTGAAACGTTATTTATTCATAAACATTTTTAACTAGAGTATCTGTTGGGAGTTATGTACACACCAATTCAAAGGCAGTTTCAAATTCTTCTGTGAAGTAAAAGCCTGCAATTCCCATAGCTGCCTGACCTAGGCTACAGGTCTGCAAGCACAGCTTGTCCTACATTTTGCTGTTAACCAAGAATCTCAATTGCTTTAGAAAGCCCAGGACATGTTCCTTGCTGTTAATACCTTGGCAAAAAATCAACATTAGAGAAGCGATAGAAATGCTATAATTGTGTAACAACATTAAAGTAACTCCATTGTCCCTATGACTGAACTCCATATCTGAATAGATTTTTGGAAAGAATTTCACCTTTGGATATTTTATCAGAGAAGGCAGCCTCAAAGTAAGCAGTAAATAAAATGGTCATGCTTTCTACAGAACAACATGTTGCTTCTTGAACTCATGCAACAGGATGTTGCAGGCAGGGAACATCATCTTTTTTAGTCATATCCTCTACAATTACTGCCTACCCAAATGCTTCTTAGGTGTCTTCTCTGAGCCTCTCCATACCCCTTAAATTTCACTGCTGTTTGGTTAAAAGGTGTTAAAGAACACCTTTTCCTTCACAACAGTGATTCCCTGACAAGTCAGAGAAATTGCATTTTCCACACCCTCCTGCTCACACACAAGGTGTGGGTTCTTTTACACTGTGACCATGGGGAAGGTAACACCCCTGCAAAAACAACAGCAATTTCTGACATGGGAACAATGTATCCAGAACATATTTCTTAACTTTTTTCACTTCCTTCTGTGTCATTTCACAGCTGGAGATGAGGATGACCAACACTCTTTGACCTGATAGTCCTCCAAGGTCCACTTGTGTTCTCCAGTCCAGCAATTTGACAGCTGCTGTTTTAGGACTTTGCCCTTTCTCTCTCCCTTATCTTTCCTCCTGTCATCTGGTTATTTTCCATTTTTATGATATTTTTTTTTGGTAGATAATAATGCCTGTAGGATTAATGTCGGCAAGAGGCCAGGACAAAATGGCAGTGCTAACTACTTTTGTTTGAGTTAGGGTCACTGTGAGATAATTTAGGCCATAGATCTGGGGCCCCATTTTCCCATAACACAGCAAAAATCCAGAGAAGAATCACACAGAGAAGTAGAAACACTAAATGCTTCAAATCCAAATTTCTCCAAATTTTTCCTCTTGGGATACAGCTTGCAGAAAAGGATGAGGATTATGTTTCAACACCCGCTGATAGGACTTGAGATAGACTGTACCACAGACAGTCTTTCCCCACAGGTTTTGTTTTTAGGAGCAGAATCCAGCAGAGAAAATCTGTCTCTGTCACTTCCCAGCCCACTCAGCTGAATGACCTCTCCCAGCAAGCTTCCCTCAGAGAAAACAGCCCTGGTCAGCATGCTTTGAGGCTAACATTGCCACTTTCTTCCCACGCTGCCAAAAGAAGTGCTGTTAATGAGGTGTCCACTACACATGTGTCTTTCAGAAAGGAAGGGGCTGGACCTCAGTTTACCCTTTTATTTCTCCTTGAAACGTTTCTTCTCTCAACATGGCAGTAAAACAATCAGTCAAGGGAATATGAACCATCTCTTTCTCACTGTCAAAACTGGGGAAATGCAAAAGTCATTGCAAACGTTTTTCATCACAAGCCATGTAAAATCCACATACTGTTAATGAAGCAACACAGGTAGTGTTTTTGTTATACTCAGCTCAAGGCTAGCCCTATTACAGAAGTTCTACTTCCCCGTTATGTTAGGAAGCTGCAAAAAAGCAGGTATGGGAGAGTCTGTTGGGACTGATACACATTAAGCATCCACGTATCACATCTACAGGACATCCTGTGTTTGAAACCAAAGCTCTTTTCCCCATAGCCAAGATCTGCAAGCTCCTACACAGGAGACCCAGATTGCTACAGCCTCCACTACGAGCTTCCTGTGAGTCAAGAACTGCCTTTTCAGACAAGAGGAAACTGCGGTGGGTATAGAGAGTGACAAGTCCTCCCTCTGAACCAGTGAGAATGGGTTGGGAAGTGGTCAGAAAGCCAGGTGGGAAAAGGAAGAATGGGCAGAAGAGTAGAAATGTCAGCAAGAGGAGCACTATGCCACTGCCAGGCCCTGGCAAAGGATGACAATTCTGGGCAAAGAAGTTCTTGGAACAAGGTGAAAGGCTCTGGATCCCAGGTGGGAAGAGGATATACAGGGAGGCAGCCCCCAGAGCTAGACAGAAGAAGGCTGAGGCAGTGGGGAGCCAGGCACCCCTGCAGCTGCAGCCAGGAGCGTGGCCAAGCCCAGACATCTGATTACATAAGCAACCATGCACTGGGGAAAAAAGTATTTCTGGCAGCAAGTACAAAGACATTCACAGAGTTTCCCCAACAAACCAGCCTGCAAAATCTCTCCCTGGTGGCACTGGGGGATTTACTCTCTCATGGATCCAATTATGCTTGACAATAGCTGGGCTCATACCTGTCCATACATGTCCAGTGGCCCTGTCTCAGTAACTATGCTGAAGTGGCACACAGTTTGCAGTGGATTCCCATCCTACAAAACAGCAAAGTTGCCCCACTCCCTGATCCAAACTGTCCTCCCTAGCATGGCCTGTCACCCATGAGCTGGACAGACAGCATCCTGACTTCTCAGCAGTTTAAGACTTTTCTCATCTGGGAAAATTTCACGCTGCCTGCGCTAGAAATGCCACAAAACACTACAACTGAGATTCTTCAGGGGTGACTGGATGTTTAATATTCACATTTGCATTTCTCACCAACCACAACCAAGAACAGGTGGCAGTTTTCCAAGGTACATGTCTTGCTAAGTGACATCTGAAAAAGGGCACAGGGAAAATGGAGGAACAGCACAAATTAGCACCATGCATTGTTCAAAACTCATTTAACACCTTCTTCAGTGAGCAGCACCTTGAACTGACCACTCAGGGTTTCTCGGCTAACTCAAGGCAAAAAATACCAACAAAAGATTATTTTCCTACACTCTCAAAGCTCCAAAGTAAAAATATAAGCCACTGATGTAAGTCGTCATTATATTTAAATGATTTAAATATTTAAATAAAATATAGCCACGCTTTTGCTTCAAACTAGAAGATACCTCCACACTGGGGAGACACAATACTTAAAGAGCTGAGACAGGTGCCTAAGTGGGAGCTGGCAAATGAGGGGTTTGGGTTTCTCTCCTGAGTTTAGAGCATAAATTCCCCTAAATCTTCCTTTAGGAAACTAAAGAAGCTGTTCCACACAACTCACTATTTTCCTTTCAGCCAAGATGACAGCTTTCAAGCAAATTTAGCCTTGCTGCTGCATGCTCATTTCATAGTTTACTTCAGAGCAACATTTGAATTTGCTTGAAAAATGACACAATATACTGCCTTAGTCGATGAAGTCAAAACTTCTTGTCTTCATGGGTTCATTATTCCCCTCTTCGTAGGCACACATGATAGTAAGAAAAGTTTTGTCTCACACTCTTAA
The DNA here is from genome assembly GCA_013399715.1 of Alectura lathami. NCBI lineage: Eukaryota > Metazoa > Chordata > Aves > Galliformes > Megapodiidae > Alectura > Alectura lathami. The sequence continues at coordinate 449,292 of VXAV01004489.1, forward strand.
CTGCAAGAAATTCAAGTTTTTCCCCTGACAGCCATTATTCCCGTGGAATTGTTTATATTACAGCCCTCGTTTCCTACAGCTGAAAACTGACCAAACTCTCTTCAAGCATCATCTCCTTCTTTAGTGTGTTTGGAAAGTTCACTCTCCATCACAGGGAAGGCAGACTGTGAGGGAAGTGCTTGGGATAAGTGCAGGAGAAGTGGCCATGGATGATGGTGCACAGACCTAAACATGTCTAGCTGTTATTTGCTTTATCCTCATAGCGGGGGTGGGGGAAAGGAAAGAAAAAAAAGAAAAGATTACTTTGGCAACAGTGGGTTTTCACAACTGAACCCAGGTGTTTCTGTCCAAAGGAGGGCTCACTGCTACTTTTGCTTTAATTAGAACAGTGTTCTTCTAAAAGATGCTAATACCTGAAACCTGTTGTCAAGTACTTACATAATCATCCTCATGCAGGCCTTGCTTCTGAACAGAGCTTTTCACTTCCAGGGAAAATTTTTCAAACTCAGGCTTCACAGTCCTCAGCAGAGTGATGGTTTGGAGGTATGAGTATGCCTTCTTTGCTTCAAGGTCATGCTTGTCTCCTCTTCTCCAAGAGCCATTTCCTAAGGGGAAAACAAGCATATTACCAACTCCAAATCAGGTTCGACTACAGGACCACCTTTCTTTTTCCACCTAAAAGTCCTCTAACCTGCACTTTAGGCCAATGGCAGAGTACAAGGGAGAACCAAACCTCCTCCAAAAGCAGACAGTTGGGGAGGTGAGGAATGGCTGATGGGAAGTAAGTGTGCAAACAGAAAGACAACTCCACACCCATGCTGTGCTTGCTTATTTTTAAAGGGTGGGCCGAAGTCTACATATGATGAGAGGACATTTCAGAGCAAAAAATAAGCCAGATTTTGAACAGAGATTTCAGTTACAACAAGGGGGGGGGAATCTGACCACAAGGTTTTTGTTTCATGTCACCCCACTGCCAACACTTCAGTCCTGGGCAGTCAGAAAGGCACCAGTAAAGTCAACAGTAGGATCATTGCCCTGAATGGGAGGCAGATGCTGTACCTGCTCCTCCCACCGCTCTCCCACTGCAGTCAACGAGAAAACCACGCGTGCAGCAACTGCCAGATCAGTCCTGTACTTAATGGAAGAGGAACACTTACAAATAAATGGAATTTGGTGCCTATGCTGTATTTACAGGTTTTGTGCCACAAAAGGGAAAATGTTTAACTCAGGCCACCAACAAAGTAATCAAATTTTAAAAAGCAGGACTACTGACTAGCTGTAACTTAGCAGAGAAATCCTTCTGCCATGGTCACTGATATTAGCAGCTCCTGAGACCCTGACCCAAAGCTGCATGAAAGCAGTGGGAAGGTTGCCCTGGATGAGGTTTGGTGCTATTTTGCACAAACAAAAACTAAAGGAGACCTACATGGAACAGCGATAGCCCCAAGCAGTGTGCCTTTAAATACTTACAAATAATTAAAATGTAGGCAGTCTTTTTATTTTTGGAACAACAGCCAGAAACTCCCTGTCATGGCTAAATGAGCCATGACAAAGACTAACACTAAGCTCTCAAGGGTGACACGTAGGCACAAAGGACCCTGAGATGAGAGTGGCTGTTGCTGCTGTGCTTGGTTACAGGCTCATGGTGCTGATTGGACTAAAAGAACAGAGCATTTTGGGTGCTTCTTGATACAAAAAAAAAATATGAACGGCAAGAGAGTGAAGGCGTCAAACCCTCAGTGCTGTCTCCATGGTAGTACAGGTTTCTGTGGAAGAGCAAATTCACGGACAAGACCCTGCAGCTCCAGTGTTCCAGGTGAAAAGCGAGCTTGTGTATTTCCCCCCAGTATCCCAGGCAATTGGAGAGTTTCTCTCCTTCCTCAGAGGAAGCAATAAAGGACTTGCACGTCTCAGGAGAACAACTCTTTCCTCGTGCTGATTTTGGCTCAATGGCAGCTCCTGTCACTTGCAGCACAGGGCAGGAGGCCCAAGCCCAGCTGAGCCTTGAAAAACACCCTCATTAAATGGAAACTCCTTTTACCTCTCCCACCCCTGAAAAGCCCTACTTATCATGGCTCAGCACCAGCAACGACTGCAATCTTTGTAAACCATGAACATCATTTTTTTCTGTTTTTCTACCAGCTGTTTTTGCAGCTCTTTCATTCTCTTATAAAGAAACTCTAGAAACCTGCTTTGGTTTAGGGACTTTTTTCCCAATCCAAAATTTAACTGGTCAAAATTACTTATACCAGGACTCCATTTGTCAGACTAGGTGGAAATACTTGACAGCAACTAATGTCCTGCAGCTTGATTTTGCCCTGATAGTCAGCACCACTCCATTCATGCCTGAACCCTGTCCTTTTTACTACTTTTAAACAGAAAGAGATCGGAAGACCCAAAAAAAAAAAAAAAAGAAAAAAAAGAAAAAAAGGCCCTCCTGGAGCCTCGAAGCTGAAAAACCTCTGCCCAAGCAGGGTACCTGCATTTCAGAGGTGCAGCATTTAAGAAGTATGGCAAAGACTATAACATGGAGGGGTTTGCTACAGCTAAGAAAAATGAGATTACATATATAAAAAAGTGCTGGTGGAATGTGAATAAGTTTCTGTCCTGGACGTTAAATATATTCATTTTTAAAAATAGTGACACTGGGAACAAGGAAGCTACACTTGCATAACAGAGTTCCTAGAATAATTTTCATATTTAAATTCCTTCATGGATTATTTTGTGGGATGTAGTGTTGCCACAGCACTTATCTGCAATTATTGCTGCCTTGGCATTTAATATGTCTGCTCCTCCGAAAAATTAAAAATATTCAGAACAGAGGGCAACAACAAACTGCAATATGGTCATCTGATCTTAAAGAGAAAGTACCAATTTGCCTGTCGCACCCACTCTTAGATCTTGTGCCTCTTACAATTCTAGTAACTCCCAGCACTGGGAACAAGAAATTCAGAGTAAATGTCTCTAGATTTTTCTAACACGTTTGCTTTCCACATGTGATGAACGCCTGCACAGAAGTCAGTTTCCAACAGGCATTTTGTTCCTCATAGGAAACATTCACAAAGAAACAGAAAAATTGATTGAAAGAATTATTCCATAGAAACATCAGGAAACTGCACTTTGTAACAACACAGACAGGAGATAGCTGTCATTTATCGCTTGGAAAAGCTACAAGCAGACTGGACCACCTCTGATGCAAACGGGGATGATGCTGAGACCCCAGGACAAATGGGCACATCCCCTGGCACCATGTCATGGGGGCACATTCACCCTACTTTGGCCACAATGCTGGGATACCCCCTGGGGCAGTGTGCTGATCTGGGAGGTTGCAACACTGCCTCCTAGCAAACACCATAACAAAATGCAAAACCCAATACAAAACATGGCAGCCCACCTCCTGCAGCTGCTGGTCTTACTTGAGCAACCTCTGCTCCACATGGAACCCTACAGCCCAGTCAGTCACCCTGCTCCAGGCAGAAGGAAGGCAAGAAAACCACTAGTTTCAGGGAGTGTTTCATCTGGGCAATTTCAGACAGCTAAGGACGAGGTGAATCACCATCCAGGGGTGCCTGATTCTCTCCTGTGACTCCAAAGAGAGCCCAGCTCACTTGCAGATTCATACTTGGGGCCAGAAGAATCACTTCTGAAAAATTTTTACTCTGAGATGAAATGCGGCAGTAGCGCAGCAGTCAGGAGGCACTACTGGCAGTCAGAGTGGTTATATGACCAGTGGTTTCTGCGCACAAGTGAAATGAGGTCTGCAAAGCCTCCACGGTCTACAGGAGGCATGAAACTTCAGGGGTTTGTGACTACTGATATGCGTAAACCTTCCGCTTTTTAGCCTGGTCCTCACTAAAGCTGCAATGCCAAAGGCTTCATTACGCCACAAAGGCTGAAGTCACTCTGAATCTCAGTCAGCTAACAGACCACCCTGACCCCACTCTGCAATTTTATCTCTTAGTTATTTAAGCAATTTCCTTATTAGCTGGCAGAACTTGGCACTTCTTTAGCTAACTTAGAAGACACGTGTAGTGGTATCTTTACTTCTGTACATATCTATAACTCTGAATTTAAACAGTTACATATGTTCATTACAGAGCTTTTCAACAAACAGCACTGTTTATTGTAAAACAATCTCAGAGGTGGCAGATGAATAACAAAGTCTATGTAGAAGAATTTAACTTGCAGTTAACTGATTCACTAAACAAAATACATCATCCTTTTGTGAATTCAGTTTTTTCTATTTATTAAGTTCTTGAAGCTTGAAAGAAAACAAGTTTTCCTTCTTTCTCAACTTCCACAAGTTTTCAATTCAAAACGGATTTGTTAATGTACTGGATTAGTTAAGGCAGCCTGACAGGGGAAAACTATTTTCTCTGCACCTGCAAAAGAGGCTGCTCCATTGAAAAGACATTTTGACACTTTAACAAAACATAGTTCCCAGACAAGAATCTCCGTCAGTTTCAGTCATTTGATATTGTTTAAAACTGTCAGTGAACACATTGCTCCAGTATTACCTTCAATTTAACTGAGACAGCTGCAGCAGCTGAGAGTAGGTTTAGTCCATACATGCACTGCAATAATATCATACGTGACTGAATGCAGGTATATTTCAAAAAGCAAATGTATTCTCCATGCTTTTCTTTCAACATAACAGTGCTGCATATTTTTGCAGATACAGTTTGTGATCAAAAGCTGAAGTAAACAAACTGTGTGGATCTTCCAGGACAGAAGTGACTTAGAATCATAGAATTTTCTGAGTTGGAAGGGACCTTGAAAGGCCATCCAGTCCAACTCCCCTGCAGTGAACAGGGACAGCTACAGCTGGGTCAGGTTGCTCAGAGCCCTGTCCAGCCTGACCTTGCCAGTCTCCAGGGACGGGGCATCCACCACCTCTCTGGGCAACCTGTGCCAGTGCTTCACCACCCTTATGGTAAAAGACTTTTTCCTTATATCTGACCTACATTTCTGCTCTCTCAATTGGAAACCATTCCCCTAGTCCTATCACAGCAGACCCTGCTAAAGAGTCTGTCCCCTTCTTTCTTGTAGCCCACTTTAGATACTGAAAGGCCGCTATCAGGTCTCCCCGGAGCCTTCCGTTCTCCAGGCTGAACAGCCCCAACTCTCTCAGCCTGGCCTCAAAGGGGAGGTGTTCCATCCCTTGGATCATTTTTGTGGCCCTCCACTGGATGCTCTCCAACAGCTCCATGTCCCTCCTGTACTGAGGACTCCACATCTGGATGCAGCACTCCAGGTGGGGTCTCACCAGCGCAGCGCAGAGAGGCAGGATCACCTCCCTTGCCCTATTGGCCACTCTGCTTTCGATGCAGCCCAGGATGCGGTTGGCTTTCTGGTCGGTGAGGGCACACTGCTGGCTTGTGTCCAGCTTGTCGTCCACCAGTACTGCCAGCCTGCTCAAGCCTGTCTAGGTCTCTCTGGATGGCATCCCGTCCCTCAGGCATATCGACCGCACTGCACAGACTTCTGGAGACCCTGGCCCTGCAGCTGCCTATTGCCATTGCTATCACTCATGCCTCCTCTCAGATGGCTGCATGGATTACGCACCACCAGGGAGCCAGGAGTGCTCCTGCTCTGAGGTCTGGCAATTGCAAGGCTGGGGCTGGCACAAGCCATCTGGAGCTGAGCACGCACGCTGCATTGTGAGGTGCCAACATCTGACTGCTAGCATGTCTATCTGCTGCTGCTTCCCCTAAAAGTAACCAAACAAATAATGCCTGTAGCGTATTTCATAGAATCCATGAGAGGCTTGGAAGGGACATCAAAGTCCACCTAGTTCAAGACACCTTTCACTACACCAGGCTACCCAAAGCCCCATCCAGCCTGGCCTTGAGCACTTCCAGGGAAGGGGCATCCACAGCTTCTCTGGGCAGCCTCTGCCATTGCCTCACCACTCCCTGAGTAAAGAATTTCTTCCTAACGTCTAATCTAAATCTACCTTCTTTTAGTTTAAAAGGTATCTTGTAATCCTCTCAGCTGCATTTCCTGCAAAGGTATAGCTTAAGTGGAAGGTAACTGCAACAACAGGGAACAACAGTGGTGTATTCTGGGACTCAGTGCAGCATATTTTAAGACAAATCTAAAACGAGACTAAAATATTACCAGGCTTACAGAAGACTATGCAATATACTTGGGCAGAAAAATATTACCATATGACGAGCTGTTGAAGAGTTCAATATTGAAGAAAGCATAGTCCCCATTTGTCATTCCTTGTCGATGAGCAGCCAACATGATGTTCCTGATTGTGTCACCACTGGCACACATGATTACAACTGGAGGAGAAAACACAGATAAGAAAGAGTTCAAGAACTTTATGGAACAGACTCTTCAGCACAAACGCTGCCAGAGACAGTGACCTGAGCTGTCCTCTCGGTGTTGCAACAAACATGACAACACAAAGAGCAACAAAGTTGATTTCCCAAAATGCTAACTGAAGACAGGTACCAGACACAGAGCAACTTTCTACTCCCACCTCCTCTGCAAATAATTACACAGAACCATATGTGATCTAATTTTTTTTACTCTGGCAGCACATGATAAGTTCTAGCTTCAAATTTCTTATCACTTCAAAGTGGGCATAACACAATCCGAAGACAAAGTAGTAAGATACAATGACACTATCATTTGAATTTCAATTCTGTTAAGCAGTTCAGTGTAGATCATTTTCAGCTGTCTCAAATTCAGGTAACTAGTCCAGAACTTATTGCCACTCTATTGTCATCATACAGCAGCATCTCTGCAGCTGATTCATTCCATCCCATGGCAGCTTCTAGGGTCTGCGGTACATATCTGTCCAAGACATGACTTCATCTTCAGTGACTATACAATAACTCTAGCCATTCACATTTGATGGGACATTTAATGTTCATGCAGTGACAAATGGAAAAAATGAGTGCCAATCTTGGCTGCCAAGATTAAATGTGGTTACAAGATTAAATGCCACAAAGCCTCATTTACGACAGACCAGAAGCTAAACAGGGGCTTTGGTGCCTACAGGCCCCAAAAGGCATGCTCCATGCAGGCACTGTGATCCCCACTGTGACAACCCAGTGGGATGAGATCTGTGACAAAGCTCTGGGACATGCTGACAGACCCCAGCCCTCCAGCCCAGCTCCCCTTCTGCCTGACGGGGCCAGGAATGGAGACAGCACAGCCAAAACCTTGCACAGAGACCAAACAGCTGCAGTGACACACAGTGGTAAAAAGACCTTTAGGCTCCCTGCCTAGCACCTGAGCATGCAATCCAAATCCACCGTGTCCAAACCTAAAAGATTTTGCAGCAGGGGCTCGGGAAGTTGGAGCAGAGGTCTGCTGTCCACTCAGCCCAGCGCTGCCCAGCCACCTCCACTCCAGTGGGCTAGTCTGTCCTAGATTCCTCCACACATTAACACATCTCTCATGTTTTTCTCTATTGGACTAACAATGCTGACTAAGAAATCACTTCCGCAGTTGGCTGGGCAGGGGAAATCATGCCCCTTGCTACTCCATCCCCCTGCAAGTAGAAAGCAGGACCTCAGCAATGGGAGAAACCTCCTGCATTGAGCGTCTTACAGCATAAATTTTTATATGCATTCACAAGGCTATCAGTATGAAGCTACTGGCAAAAAAGTGCTGCAAAGTGTTTTATTAGCACATGCTCTGTGGTTATATCCTATAGCAAGGTCATAAGGGAACTTGTTGGGATGATGATCCAAAGTCAACTGCATGCACATTTTCAAGACTACCAGCATACATGGCAGGGCTCAAAAACTACAATAATGTACAAACTATTTTCGCCCCACTGATAAAACTGAATCAAAATCACATTCAGCTTTTCTGGTTAGAAGTGTTGGTTATTGTAAGAAACAAAGATTTGGCCTGTTTGGCCTTTTTCCTCAGACAATGAATCTTTTCCCATCACTGTTCTGGTTGGATGCCACCACAGGCATAAAATTCCAGATGCACAACTGGGGTGAATCACGTTCAGTACATCCCCACACTTCAGGAGAGGAATACCACGCACAGCTCTGTCCTACTTATTACAGACTAGTAATATAACGATTTCCAGAGCAGCAGAGCAAGACATATTTCATGACTATTGTGAGGTATATTAGCGTGAAGAAAAAGAAGAAAGAATTTCTTACAATAAAATTTGGATCAAATCTTTTCCAGACACACATCAGGAATGAATTTGTCTCACTGTTCCTAACTTCAGAATAGGTGAGAGTTTTCCTTTTGAAACGTTTCCTTGCTGACCTCCCAGCTCTCCTTTGACTTTGCCCTTATAATTCACATCTATCATAAAACTGTAATCTGTATATGAAATCAACGAGATTCCCACATTACCAGTAAAAGATCTTGAGCAAATGGAAGAAAAAAAAAAAAAAAAGAGGGAAAAAAAGACTTTAAAATATGCTGTTGTATTTCGTAAGCCTCTGAAGGAGTGTAAGGGAGTAATATTAACAATTTGGATGTGATTTTTAACCCAGCAGGAGAACAAAGATTACATATTTCAAGATTTTGAGACAAACAAGCTATGGGCAAGTCTCACAATCTTTCAAAAATGTAAACTATGCTTATTTAATCTGCATCTGTACCTTACTGTTGTACACACACAAATGTGCACGTGCACACAGATGTAAAGTGTTCTTCCCCCAGCATAATACACACAGAACACAGTAGGTCTAATACTAATATTCTGCATTCATTGACTCATCCTGCGAATACTTAGCTTAATTCCAGTTGAAGGAGTGCTCCCTTTGCAAAGTGCTTACTTTGGACTGCGTGCTCATGCAGAACGCCTTTAAGCGCAGTACTGGGTTTGTGACCATTGTGGCTAACCTGAGTCTACAGCATCAAGCCAACAGCATGGCTAACTGAGCCTGCAAGTCAGCTTGAACTAGGAATTCTACAGAGACAAGCTGCTAACTTGTATCATTGTAGTTTTCATCATGATTCTGGCACGCCTCCAAGTCTTTTGAAGGGGCCAGCATGGGTGGGTGGGTGGCTGAGCGTGCCACCTCCACTCACCCCCAAGAACTCCATGCAAGCCCCCAGCCAGCTGCAACCTAACCCCTGTGGCCAGCTTCTGCCCTGGGGGCAAAGTGCAGTGCCTGGGTCCCCGCTGGCCAGCTGGTGGGACAGCTTCTTTATCAGCCCTGGGAGGGTCTTGGGCACATGTCCCACATTGGCATACTGGCCCTTAAAATCTAAACAAAAATGATGTGCTTTGGACAGTGTCACACCACCCACCAGCACTGCTGCCCTGCAGGTGACCTCCTAGGATTCCCAAGAAGAAATGAAGACCTAACCCAGTAAACTATGGCACATGGCATATCCTTCACATGATACATCATTTTCAAAATGCTGTGACTGCCTGAAAGATGTAAGCGGCACGACCACCCCTCAGACCCAGAGGAACGTGTAAGACAAGCTGTGCAGTCAATCCTTAAAGCCAGAAAACACACAAGTGGAGGCAGAAGGTCCTCACTTGCTGCATCAAGCAGCAGCTACATGGGCCAGAAGACAAATTAAGAGGTGAGATGCAGGGAGGAAGGGATCTACCCCCCACCCCACTCTGGCACAGCATAGAGAAAGCACAGAGGGCTGCTTTTATTCAGTCAGTTGCAAATCACAGAACAACGCAGACCCAAAGCTTTTAAGCTGGTGCTGAAACCAAGCCTTTCTTCCTGGACTGTAAGCACGGTCCGAAGAGTAGGTTCGCCTTTAGCTGACAGTCATTTTCACATGGCACATTCAGAGCTCCCTCTAGCTAAGGGCAAACACTCCTCTTATCCTGCTGTAATCATACTTACTCTTTTCAAGCCAGGAAAGTCAAACGCACACATACACAAGTCAGGTCAATTGAAAGAAAAAAAAAAAGGCATCTTTTCATACATACAAACAGCACACAAGTGCTGTTTTCTCCAGCACTTACATGTTTCTTTCTCTCCATGATGTGTATTTCCCTGAATGGTACTTACTAGGACAGCTCAGTTTTAAGCACCTGCTCCAGCACCTCCACAGAGAATTAAAGATCGGTGCATTACTGGACCTCAGCTATCCCCTGCATGGTGTCCCGAGCACGTTAAGGACTTCACAGCAGCACAACCGTGTCACCAGGGCCAGGCTGCTCTGCCGCAGCCTACAGCACAGTAACGTGAGTTGTGCCAGTCACACACAGCATGATCTTTACCTGCTCAGTTTTGATGCTATTTTACCATTCTGCAAATGGGAAGGTAAGAATTGCATAAAGGATTTTTTATATCCATGCCTCTATTGAAAAACAGCTGAGGACTTTCTTTAACTTGATACAGGAGTCCACTCCTGGGAGAGAGTTCTTCTCTTTTGCAATAGCTTACTACAGAAATCCATGGCTCGTGAAAGCCTCTAGCAGAAAATCCCTATTTGATGAACCCATGCAGCCATGCATCACTTGATAAGATCTCACTTTAAGTACATGTAACTACAAATTTGTATCTCCCAAAGTATTTCAAGCATTTTACTACTTCATGATGCAAAGCCAGTACACCCGGCCCAGGGGTGGCTTTCCAGCATGCTTCACAAGCCATTTACCTGCACAATGTTTTGCTAACAGTTGGTGGCAATATTACTGCATAGACTCACAGGCTTACCATTCACACATCACTGCCAGAACCAAACACGTTGGTTATTCACAAATTACTCCATGGGGCGTCTAAGAGCAGAAGCAGGCAAAGGATCCCAATGGCAAGACACAACAGAGTGAGAAAAAAAACATCTTTGCTCAGCCTTTGAACTTGCACAGAGATAATTTAAAAAAAAAATCTCAGAGAATAAGCAACAGATCCACTGCTCCGCATCTGGGGTCAGCTGTGAACAATTTCAGCTAAGCACCAGCACAGACCGCCAGCAGAAATCTGTTTTTCCCCTGTGCCACAAAACCATCCTAAGACAGCCCCAGAGGGCGATGCTCGCTCCCTTATGCGAGAGGTGAAGCTCTAATGAACTTCCACAAAGCTTTCGCTCGGAGCGGCCCCACTCTGGTGCGCACCTGGCCCAGGGCCGCTCATGCAGTTGTTTTCCCACCTGGGTACCATAGCTCACCATCCTGGAGGCGATTCTTCTGCCCCAGCACCCCATCCCCAACCCCGGTTCCCACCAAATGCACCCACCAAGCGTCGAACGGCCCCCATCGCCACCACTCACCCCTCTCACTGCCCTGCAGGGCACGGACGACCTCATCGACGTCGAGGTGGCGGCTGGTCTCGTCGAAGCTGTGCACGGCCATGTGGAAGGCCTCCTCCGGGAAGCCCACATGGACGCCCTCCATGGCGAAGTAGCAGCTGCGCTCGGGGTTGCTGTCGCTGTAGAGCAGCGTGGCTCGGCTCCACTGGTGGTGGCGGAAGAGGGCCAGCAGCATCTCGCCCATCTTGGCGTAGGCGGGGGCCACGCGGGTGAGGTGCGAGTACTCGCCGCCCTTGGCGCCGAAGCCGGCGGCCAGCGCCCCCGCCGACAGCATGGGCA
>VXAV01004489.1:461569-476793 GCA_013399715.1 Alectura lathami
GAGCTGCGGCGCGGGGCTGGGCGCGCGGGTGTGTGCCCCGCGGAGGGGATCCGCGCCGCGCCGGCAGCTGGGGTCGGGGAATAAAGGATCGCGTTGCACTTTTGTTCTTGCAGTTGTGCGGGAGGGAGGTTGGGAGTGGGGCAGGGGTCGGCACGGCGGCGGGGTTTGCGGAGAAGGGGGGAATGCAGCATCGGCACCGGGGGTGGAGGCAGCACCCCAAAGGGTGAACTGCGCTGCACTGCACCCATCTTCTCACCCTGAAAGATGCCCGTGCTCAGGGATGGCAAAACCCCACGAGGGTGCCAGTGCTTGCTGGGCCCCCCATCTCTGTAATCCAGGCCAGCGGGGGCCCAGGCACAGTTTTCTGTCCCTTCCCACCCACTGTGGCTCTGAGGCACAATTTAATGCTGCAAGTAGTGGAGATTTTCCCAGTGAAGAGAAGACAAGTGTTGTTCTGAGATCATTTTCTTGGGGAAAAAAGAAAAAAAAAAAAAAACTTTTTACATTATTTTAACAGCACTTAATGTGTCCCTGTTCAGGTCTCCTTACTGCTCGTAAAGCTGCTGTGCTTAGTATTGTTACAGTCCATTTAAAATGAACACTTCTGTTTTGGAATAAGGAGCAATGTCAATGTGAAACATGCAAAATGTTTTGTGACAGAGGCTTTTGGACACCTGATGCTTTTCCACAACAAAATCCTGAAGGATGTCTTTCTGTGGATTTTTCTATGTATGCATCTTCACACCTGAGCAGGGCTGCACAGTTTGATGTTTTGTGATTCCTCAGAGTGTGCCAGGTTTGCATTAGAAAGGTGAGTGAGCTGCTCCTCGCTTTACAGAAGGGGTTTGTTTAGTTCAGCACAGAGGTCATTGTCAGGGCAGTATGTGTAAACTTGCAGTTGTTGCTGCCTTCACTGTGCAGTCCCTGGATGGGAAACTTGGGCTCCTGGGGTGGCCATCTGCTCACCTTTAAGGTTCCTTGATCAAAAGGAAAAGCTGTAAGTGCTTGTGCAACTGCAACAGGGAAGTAGAATGAAAAGACCAGATAATATGATGCACTGAAATAATCACCTATATATATGTATATATATCTGTTTTTAGGAGCATTTATCTAGTGGACCTCAGTAAAATGAAAAAGCTCAGAAATGTAAAGATGTGTAGCTTTCCTGAGAAATGTGCTTCTTACGTAGTTTTATTTGATTACTGAATTGAACATCAGAGTGTTCATGAAAATTACATAAACATCCACCCTGGTGAAGCTCATTTTGTATGTTCCTGTACTGTAAGTTATGTAAGGCATTTTTTTGTTGTAAATGACTCCGTATAACATACTGGAGATTAAGCAGAATGTTACAATATACAACACGCCAGCCATCCACACCACAAAGCTTGCAAAAACATTTTCTTAAGACACATTTTGAAATGCTGACCTTTGTAGTCAGTGCTTTATGGTGACCCTACAGATGTGTTTATAGCACCGAAATCTGGAAGGATCTCTTTTGATTCCCTCCTTCCCCCACCATAATATCTTTTTCATTTTATGTGTGAGCGCCATACTCTCCTAGCTGTCCTCTTTGAGTGTAAGCTGTGTAAACATGATGGAGGAGATAGTAAGCCCATAAATCACAAGGCTGCCACCCTTCACACTGGCTGCTCCTTGTGAGGTAAAGTATTGCTGGGAATGAATAAGAGAGGGAGAAGCATGGCCAGCCTAAAGGGGGAAAAAAGGCATTGAGCCAGTGCTATTGAGCAGTCATAGTGTAAATCGATTTTGATGCTTTTGGAAAAAGATGTGACCCGCAGTATGTGGTCCTTACTTGTATGAGCAATCGCATTTAACCTTAGTCACAATGTTTCTGTGGGCCCAAAGTGTCCCAAGCATTTCAGTTGTTTGCCTTCACCTTGAGCAATATATAAAGAGTCTTAGCTTGTGATTTATTTGTTTTTGTGAGCCAAACGGTTATGCATGAGAATTTACTTGTTAATCCCAATTCAAAATGTCACTTAATCCAGCTCATCATTAGTTCACTTACAGTATTTTCCATAGCTATAAATCCAACATTTCTCCACCAACATTTTTCAGCTACATAAATGATTTTTAATAGGAACAAATCCTGCAGTCATGAATCAGTAGCAGGCAGAATGCCCGTGGACTGCAGCAAGAGCAGAGACTTCTTACTGGCCCTTTAGGACTAAGGTCATTACAGACATAGGCTATTTTCCCCACAGAAATAACTCATACACACATCAAGAATCACTTGACTTGCTTCAACTAGCATTAGCAGCATTCTGAACTGCCTGCTTGAGATTAAGAAAATTCTTCACAGACAGGTTCGCTGAAAACATAGTCCCCCCTAGAGGCTGAAAAGATGAAATATTTTAGTGTTATCTGTACTACAACAAAGTAGATCATGACATTCAGACTTTCTAATTCTTTCCTTGCTCTTTTATTATTATTATTTTTATTATTATTATTTTATTTTCTGGAATCCTCGTTACTTCAAGGAATCTGGAACACACATGGTGGATTTCTTATTGCTATGTGTAGGATCTGGGTATCTCTTGCTTTTTTTTGTCTCACCTTTGTGTAGGTAATGTACCACAGCCTTTAGGTGAAATTATTGCAGCATGAAAAATCAAGATGAGCAGATCTGATGCCAAAAAAATATAAAGGGGTCATATTTTCTTGTTCTGTCATTTAATTGGCACCAACTTGTTTGTAGGTATGTACACAAGAACTACAAAATGAGATAATTGCACAGGGAAAACATAGGCATACATGTAGTAGTAACACTTTGCAGAACTAATTAGTGTTTGCTATCTTAACAGTTTCCACTTCACAGAACAAAGTAAGGTAAAGTGGGCAGGTGAACCTTCCTTTAGGACAACAGAATCTGGGAAGGCAAACTGCAATGTACCAGAGGTCTAGGGTGATCTCAAGGTCATCCCTCTGCTACACTGCTTATCTTCACTACCCTGGCTGAAATCATGGCCTCAGGGTCCCCTCTTGTCACACGGTGCCACACCTTCCTCTCCCACTGGTACTGAAAGGTGTGCTGGGATTCACCCACACCAGAGAGGTGCTGCTTGATAATGCAAAAGCAGATCCTAGGATGAAAAAGACTGACACCCCCCCCAGTTAGTCATAAATCTTGCTCATGTTCACTGGGAGTGTTTTGAAAGCAGGCAATCTTCTAAGCATTCAGATTACAGAGCTAAAGCCCATCTTGAGATACACATATCCCAAGATAAGCCAATCAGTGCTTACTTTCTTCACATCCACAAGGTCATATTGAATGTGAGATGATACAGTGAAAGACAACAAATCAGGAAATCTCTGCAGAGATAGAGTACTTAAGGCAAACTGCAGGTGAGTTGCCATGGCTTACAGAAAAATCCTCCACTTAGAACTGTCTTATAACAGAGATGTGATTGTATGTTCCTTATATGTATGTTAGAGATGTACCCTGATTTATCAAAATTAGATTACTGACAACTAGTATGAGTTAGAGTGAGTTCTGGATGGCCCAGATTAATACCTTGAGACTGACATGGTATAAATCACAGTCAGCAAGTGTCTTGGAACAGTCTTATTTCTATGCCCCATGTAACTGTAGCAAAACACAACACAACACAACAAAACAAACATAACGAAAGAATTCATATCTTTATTTCCACCCTAAGACTTCATAGACTCACTGACGCGTTGCCCATACATGCAAGAACAACTGTAATGACCTTAAAATAGAGATGTCTCAATAAGCCCTTCCATGATACACTTTCAAACACCTAATTTCTTCTCCTCTTCCTTTTCAGGTCAATCCGTCAATCTATGGCAAGGATAAATCAGCCTTGACATATTCTATGTAAAAGGAAGCTGAAGACAGGGAAGAGATTGCTTGTCAACCTGTGAGAATAACTATTTTGCAGTAGCCATCAAGATAGCATGTCTGAATTATGTTCCATATTCTCTTTGCAATTAATGCCCTAGTATATGAAAACAGTAAACTGTGCACCTAATAATAATGTGTCTAAATAGATGATACATTGCCAATGGAATATAGGCATTGCTCAGAAAGATTCTTGTTGATTTTAAAATACAAATAAATTGTGTTTCATTTCTATGACACCACTAAAGTTGTCATAAATAATATATAGAAATTTTTCAGTTTCTAAAGACTTTCATCAAGTGTCTCAGTAAGGTCATTGTCTCTAAGTGCAGGAAGAAGCACTGCATGTTCTGTGAGGAATACAAAAAATCATCTTTTGAAGCGTTTCAAAACATGACAGAACAGTGTGCACAAAGTTATACCTGTACTGAAAATAAATTTCTCTTCAGTAGTGCCACCACTGCCAAATGGAAGCAATTGCTTTAGGGTTTATTACAATGCACATTTTTGGTTTTCTTTCATATGACTAATATTCATGAAAAAGTGATTACCTGTACTTCTGCAGTCAAGGTGTGTCTGCAGATGATACAGTTATTTTGCCTTTCATTTCCAAAATGAAGGAAAGCTAAAAGAAAAGACATAACTATGAACAAGGTCCATAGTTTTCAAGAAAAGCAGAAAAAAAAAAATTGCTATTATGGTGTCATTAGCTCTACCTATCAATAAGCCTATCAATAAGCCCTTTACACAATGAAATTACAAATGGAATTATATCTATATGCTGACACGGTTTTCAGTTGCTTTTAATTTTAGCTGAACAATAACAGTTAACATTTAGATTTTCAGGATGTGCATCTACCATAGACTTTTTTTTTTTTTTTTTTCCTTATTCTAAATTCAACTGGAAAATTTTGGCTATTCTTCAAGAGATTAAAGGAATGTCTTAAGGATTAAGGAAAGTCATTGCCTTACCTCCATAAAAATATTCTGACTACTTCGAGTTTAGCCCTTCAAATTGGGGTTGGAGGAGGGAGGGGGGAGAGCCTATGTGTGAAGTACAGGCACATGAAAATGTGCTTGCATGTAATCAGGTGCAAACTATAAGGTTTGTAAGATGGCTCCTACAAGCAGTCCTACCAGCAGCTAAACGTGAGCAGCTTAAAACCAAGATTTCATCTGCCTTTTGTGTGTATCATCCCATTGCAACTTGCTTACCATGTTGTATATGCATTGTCTACCTCTAGCAACTCTGCTTTATTCCCACTCCGACCATGTACGCTACAGAACATATGCATCATCATGAGGATGAATATACTTGCTTTGGGTCAGGACCTTGGGGGGACCCTGGCTGCTCCAGACTATGCTGGATGGAGGTACCAAACATAACACTGCAAAGCCTGACCCTTCTGTTTTCTATGTATAGCCCAGAGAAAAGCTGGACAGATCCTTCTGCCTCCTCCTGAGACATCATGGCACTGGCAATTCTCCAGGACTTGCTCCAAAGTCAGCAGGGCACAGTGATTCCTATCTATGTCCTACCACACTTTTCCCAAAGCACTTCACATGCTTCAGAGAAAACAAACAAACAAACAAACAAACAAACAAAATCACTTTGGGAGCAGGAACCAATCCTCACACTTTTATTCACTTTGGGAAACATTTAGTTTGGACCAGTTTTAGACAGTTCTGATTAGTAATAAAGTATGCAATATTTGCATGGTATTTTAATTATAAAACTGGGCTAAGGAGAATTTAGTCTTATTATGTGTAGATGTATGACTCCATCTCAATCCAACATCTGCAAGCTGTAGCCTCTGAAATTACACTGACAGCAAGCACCAGAGCAAGCAAAGGTGTAAGAGTTCAGAGGCCAGCCAGGAAGCAGGCTCATTTGTTAACATGGCCTTGTTAAAAAGAACCAGCTGAGTTTCAACTATCAGCATTGATTTGAAGATAATTAGCTGACAATAAAAGCCAAGAACACCCATTCAGATGCAACTCACTGAACTCTCCCTACAAAATTTGGCATGTGTCTTGTCTGTGTGTTGCACTACAGGAGAGATTGCACGGTGTTGAACCAGTGCCAAACATACAGACATACAGCCCGACAGTGTGGGCAAACACTCAGAAGCAATGCAATGCTTGAAAGCTTCACTGAAAGACAAAAAAATAAAATAAAATAAAATTGTGAAATGACTGGCTGATCATAAGCCAAGTCACAAGTGGAAATAAGAAGGTTAGGTCTCCAGGGTGGTTAGAATAGTTAGAATATGGCATTACTCATAAATCCACAAATGAAAAATGCACTCATTGTGTAGCATGGCTATTGATGTGGTGCAGATGTCATTTCTGTATCACAGGAAAACAAGAGCCAGTGCTCTTTTGGGTTTATTGCAAATCTGTGAGTAATAAAATGCTCTGCTTGCAGTTGTTTTGTGGCAGTGTTGAAAACAGTGGACAGGGTCTATAAAATAGAGATCTTCATTTTGAGCCAGTCCCAAATGCTGGTCATTTATGTTTACTCTTCATTTATTTTATGGGAGCTCAGGGCTGGTTTAGATGACCTCCAGAGGTTCCTTCTAACCTCTTTCTTTGATTCTGTGATTTTCTGTAAAAATACAAGTGTAATCCAACTATAAATTCAACCATAATCAAAATTTGGGATTTTGGTATGCTTTAGCTCTTGAAAATATTTATTGTAGTTCTGCTTTGGAAAGTGATGCCTATTCAAGTAACTTGTCGTCAACTGAACTAAGAGAAAAAAGAGCAGAATTCCCAAAGAGGATAAACAGTGGAATACCACCCTTTTACTCAAAGATTAAAATGAAACAACAACAACAACAAACCTGAAAAATGTGGAATTTTCCCCTCAAAAGTCTTTGCAAAAGAAGCTCCTTGTTAATGGGTCTACAGACTAAACATACACCTGAAACTGAGGGCAATGATGATTTAATAGTAGCTATCACATTATACTTTGAATGAAATCTTGTCCAGTAATACTTTGGACAATACACTGTCTTTAGTTAACCAATTTCTACACTCATAGATCATATCTGGGTATAAAAAAGACCATTTACGCTAACTGAACTGAATTTCAAGGAGAATCACATTGATTTGAATCAAAGTGATGTTATGATAACTACTTAAACTTGTGGAGATTTTTGCTGCCTTTTTCATTGCTGTATGTTAGAGCAACACCTGCAGAATTTGCCCCAGGGATTTTACTAATGAATACATGTGGGGCACTTTCCTGTACTCAGTTCAGGATGGTCACCTCTGACATGAAGGGGACAATGGACACTTTGTTTCTTATGCTCATTTGTCTCCATCAAAGAATCAAGTCACAGTTTATGTAGCAAGGGCTGAAATACAAACATCTGCTGTACCTTACCAAAAACTGTGTCCAGAGCCCTTAAAAGGCATGGTGAGCAAAAATAATTTCTGAGCTAGATAGAGTAACTCTAAAATAGGTACCCTTATTGTTTGTAAAAGAAATCTTATAGTCACGGTGTTCCTCAAAACCAGACATCACAGATCCACTGTCAAGCAATTTCTGTTATGTGCTATCTCAAATCAGGAGCTATTCTGATGTTCTACTTTTGCATCTATTCCCATATAAATGCAATAGAAGTCTCGCAATATAAAGAAACAAGACTCCTGCACTTTGGCTGGATATTCAACCCTACAGGCAGTATTGGTTTACATAGTACCATCAGCTTGGGAACTCATTTATCTTTAACAATATTCTGACAGAAAATGTGGTTTATTTTTTAAGCCAGATCAGTTCATTGGTAAGATTTACAGTTGTCCTAGCATGGTGGAGCAGGAGATCCGAAAGCACAGTAGCAAGCCAACAGAGAACAGAGGCAGAAAGTCCTTACAGACAGCATTAGCACCAAAGTCTTCCTATGCGTTTTCCCCGTATGATAATTAATGAGTAAATTATGGTGAGAATATAGGAAAAAAAAAAAAAAAAAAAAAAAAAAAAAAACCACCACCACCACCAACAAAACACTTTTACTAGTATTGACAGATCTGTTTCAGTGACTTGATTTTCTTGATTTTGGGATTTCATTTAACAAGTTCTTGAACTACCATTGGCTTTTGAGAGAATGAGAGAAAAACTTGAGAAAAACGTGTGCCCAGGTGGCCAAGAAGGCCAACAGCAGTCCTGGTTGCATTAGGAATAGCATGGCCAGCAGGACCGGGAGGTGATCGTCCTCCTGTACTCGGCACTGGTGAGGCCGCACTTCGAGTGCTGTGTTCAGTTTTGGGCCTCTCCCTACAAGAAGGACATCGAGGCCCTGGAGCGTGCCCAGAGAAGGGCAACGAAGCTGGTGAAGGGCCTGGAGCACCAGGCTGATGGGGAGCGGCTGAGGGAACTGGGGCTGTTCAGCGTGGAGGAGAGGAGGCTCAGGGCAGAGCTCATTGCTCTCTGCAACTGCCTGAGGGGAGGCTGAAGTGAGGTGGGGTCGGCCTCTTCCCCCAGGTGACAGTGATAGAACAAGAGGTAACTGCCTAAAGCTGCACCAGAGGAAGTTCAGGTTGGATGTTAAGAAAAATTTCTTCTCTGAGAGAGTGGTCAGGCATTGGAACAGGCTGCTCAGGGAGGTGGTGGAATCTCCTTCCCTGGAAGTGTTCAAGAAACTTGTAGGTGTGGCACTCATGGACATGATTTAGCAGGCATGGTGGCATTAGGTTGACGGTTGGACTAGATGATCTTAGAGGTCTTTTCCAACCTTTATGATTCTGTGATTCTATGATTCTAAGATTTGGGCCCAACAGATGGTCATGCAGCTGTGCACTGCATGGTCAAAGCCCAGTCTGATGGGCAAAGAACATCTGCATGATCTCCACAAAAGCCTTCAAATTCTAATTCAGAAACCTGCCCAAGATTTAGATAGTATTACATGTATGAATTGAATAAACCTACACATGAATGGAATAAGTATTTAATCATTTATGGAATAAAATACCTTCTATTAAAAAAAGAAAATTTTTCTTCTAAAACAACTGGCAGTGATTTAAAATTTTTACTTAACAATTAATTAAAGGTATAATGCCTTTTCTTTTTCCTTCTTTAAAGCATATTTGGAAAGAAAGGTGGTATGTGATCTAGTTTGCCTGTTAAGATTTGCAAGATGTTCCACACATGTGTGTCCAATACTAAATGACCAACAAATATTATATTTAAAATCTCCTTCGAGACCTCATATAAGACCAAAATACATCATATGAGACTGAAAGTAGAGAATAAGAATTTCAGTCCTTGGTATCTGTCTAAGACTGTAGTTCTCATGACTGTAGAAAAAGTGTCTAAGTAAAGAATAAGCACAGTCAGAAACCCATATAATCTCTGCACTTTTTAAAAACGTACACTGCATAGACTTGGTGTAGTCCAGCTGTGGTCAGCTACGAAAGTTGAGAAAGTAGATAGGAGAAATTGTCATCTTTATTAGGAATCAAGGTTGAAGATAAAGATTATAATACATGTAGAATTAAAACTGAAGAGGAAGTCCATATGTTATTATCTCAAAAAACAATCAGAAGTCTGTGTTGATCCTTCTTCACAGCAAGGACTGCTGTGTAGCACCCAACACTGTCAGGAACAGGGGCCAGATCCCAGAAGGTGGAATAGTCTGAGTGGACAATAAAGAAGGAACTACTTACCGTAAGGCCAACTCTCTAACAAGGGAAGTTTCATATTTGCATAGACATACTACAGATAGCCTCTACAAACAGCATGGAATAAACGATGTAATTTGAAGCTACAGTGTAACTGCTCTACATTTTGTGTACAAAACACACAAGCAAACAAACAAAAAAAATCTCTAGGTCATATACATTCTAGAAGTAGCTGGTCTGAATGAAATATGGGGCTTTGGACACTGGTCTCCAGCCTCTAGCTGGCTGGCTGGCTGACTCCTGCTGCTAGAGTTTACTGCCCTACCAGATATGCCAGGACAACTGCATGTATAATTGCTATTTACCCCCATTGTGTCAGTTTGATTTGAATTTAAAAGGTATTTCTGATAAACTCAGTCATTTGACAGAACCAGGCTAGGGAGCGACTTCATATGAAGAAATGCCAAGACACTGGAGAGGGTAATAATTTCTGGTGTAGTAGATAAAACAGTTCCAGCTGAGCAGTAACAAATTTCTTACCCCAAGGCAGCTGCACCTAAGATGGCATATGGGGCTCAAGTGATCTAGAAGAAAACATACACATTTATGTAGACAGTAACTCCTTTTACCTTCTTTAATTCTCCTGTGGTTTACCCTTGGTGCCATCATTAAACAGTACCATTGTCCAAAGAGGTAACTGGCCATATGATGTTTATGTAAGGAAACCTTTAAGTACAGAGCCTAACAGCACAGGCTGTGTAAGCATGTGTTACATACAATGAACAATGTAGTGCTTTCCTGGTACGGCTTTGGATATGGTGGAATCACTTGAAGACAGGGCCAGAATCATGACAAACGAATGGGAAGACATCAGAGAGACACCAAGAGCAGTAAGAAGTGTAGTTAGTCTTGACAATCATATGATCGTATGCTTGAGCGTGAAAGGACCTTAAAGATCATCCAATTCCACTCCCCAAGCCATGGGTAGGATTGCCACTCACTAAACCAGGCTGCTCAAAGCCTAATCCAACTCAGCCTTGAACGCCTATAGGGATGGGGCATCTACACCTTCTCTGGGCAAATTGTTCCAGTGCCTCACAACTCTGAGTAGACGATCATTTTATGGACAGCAAGAGGTAAAATTAGTGTAGTCTGCCTTAGCTTGCTGAGTGATTGCATGATTAGATGTAACTGGCATAAATGTTTGGAAAAAATGTACTTAGAGAACAGGTACAACTCAGCCTCAGTTAAACTGGAAGGATATTTCAAGTAGGTTCTCTCCTGTTCTTAGTTCTAGTTCAAAAAGTCACTAGGCTGTATAAGGAAGGATACATGTTAAGAATCTGTGTCCATGCCAAGATGAAACATGGGCTAACCATTAACTGAAGGCGAGTGAGCAATATGATGCCCTTAAATTATCAGGAGTGCTTTATGTTAGGTATGAGTAATAGTCCCCTGTGCTCTATTGGAGCACTATGTTCTGAAAGAAGCACAGATAAACTGGAGAGTTCAGAAGAAAAGAACGAGTTTGGAAATGTGCCCACAAGACAGGTTCAAAAGTTAAGTCTGCTTAGTCTAGATAAGAGAAGACTGAAAAGAGATCTTACAGTCATTCTATATGGAACTGATGCTTTAAAGATAGTGATCAGCTGTTTTTTTTTTTTTTTTTTTCTGTTCTATACTATTGCCAAGACACCCCATCTCATTCTTCCAGGTTAACTGAATAAATCAAACTTTATCTCCCCCCAGAATACCTTTTTCCCCTTATAAGTATCTAACAATGGAGTCCTTCAAGAATCCAAACTCTGGCAGCCTCCATCAAGAGAGGAGAATGTTCTGTCCTCTGTCCCTGTAGTTATTTATAACTACTAGTTATTTATTTCAAGCTTTTAAGCTTGAAATAATTTACCAGTTCAGTATTATTTTTAGTAAGATTCTAAGCAGTAAGGACACAAAGAAAAATGCCTTCCTATAACTCCTCACAAGTAGTTTGAGAAAATTCACATTGAAGATTGCCCTGTTTTCTTCAGCTTTCATGTGTTGATTTGAAGCAATGTTATTGGAATGTGTCCATGAAATGCCATTTTAAATGGACATTCATAAGAAGATCATCAGAACATTTGAGTCATGCCTAAGAAGAGAAACCAAGAGCATATTTTGCCCATAAGATAAATGATACTGGAAATGTGTGAAAATACATCATAACTGCAATGAAAATTATGGTCAAAGGAAACAAAACCCTAAAAATTTTGTTCTTTCCCTGCATTAGCTGCGATTTCCCCCCACAAATTATCTGAGAGAGCACGTGCCAGAGAAGCTAAAGCAAGAATTCCTTCTTCTTTGGTATTTGGAGATAATTTCCAGTGCTACGGAGTACGATGGAGATTGCTTGGAGTTAGAAATTCAATTTGGAAAATGGATGTTTATGAACTGCAACAACTGAACATCTCTGAACATGCATGTCTTGCTTCTAATCGTGTTACACGGGAAACTTCTTCATGTTCTGCATCATCATGTCTCCTGCCATGGTGTGGATGGCTCTGCCCATATGGGAAGTGAAGGCGCAGTATGGTCTCTGTAACATGCCAATCGCAACATATTCTAGTACGAGTGTCAGGAAGGATGTCTGATCATGCCTATTTTTTTTTATGGTAGATAAACTATGAAATTTAACTTCTCATTATACAGGTACTATGTTACTATATCCATAATCTGCTGTTATGAGCACAGAAAAGATTTTCCTTAGGAAAAAATATCAATTACATCTATGAGCAAAAGCAGCTCTTCAGAAATTGGAATTCCATTATTACAAAATAATACTAATAATTATATATATATATGAAATAAACCACACTTGTAGTTTTTAAATTCTAAAATGCACTCTAAAATAAACCATAATGGTCAAAAATCTTTTGTTAAGGATAAAAAAAGGTCATTACCTATGACTTTCAATTCTCCAAAATTCCATTTATAGGCAAAAAAGTTTATTATAGTAGAATAGCTTGATGATGCTCAACCCTAAAAGTTACTTAAAATTAGCTACAAAAAACAAATATTTGACCAAGAGTCATAAGTACAGGAAAAAAATTCCCAATTGGATTTTTAACATCAGTTCAGAGTGTGAGTAACAAATCCACACAAATGTAGACACACTATCTTTTTCTGAGACCAACAACCAGAAAATATTTTCCAATGAAAAACAAAAAATGGTTTTACAGGTGTGGGTTTCCTTTTTTCAGTGCTTTAAAGTGCAAACCTTTTTAGTGATACTGTGAAGGGGACATTTTACTGTAAAGGCAAAAGCCTGGAAAAGTATCTTAATCCTGGATATGTCACTTAGGTTAATAATTTGCCCCCAATATGACGTGTAATATCTGTGAAAAGAACATAGGAAAGATCTCAGTTTGACTGAAGGCAGACATACTTTTCATGCTGCGAGATAACAAAATATTATTGACTCAACTCAAAACATGCTAAAACTTTTCAGCCAAGTGAAGTAGGATTAAAAAGAAAACATGACACATGAATTAGCATTGGTATGTTTGTTACAAAGCAGAAGACCAAATCTAGATTTTATTACAGAAAAAAAAAAAAACAAAAAAAAAAAAAAACACAGCATCCCACCTCTTTAAAAGGCCCAAGTAATCCTAGTAGGAGTCTGATGCTGCAGTGTCAAGGAGTGAACCCTGGTTTTTAAGTTTCACATAGAATTTTTAAGCTGTGATGCTAGTATATGCAACCATGAACAACAAAACTGAATGTCTCCTACATTTGACCAAATACAACTTCTACTGCTACCTTACTCAAAACAAAACAAACAAACAAACAAAAAAGCAAGTTTGGTGATAGAGAGCAAACTGAACCCGTATCTCTCCTCAGAACTGAGTAATTTAAATGCATTATTCTCCCAGCTGAAGGAGGAAAATAGAAGAGGACCTGCATTCTGGGACACAGGTGGGACCAGATGTCACTGTGAAGAGCATGCTTCCAGTCTATGAAAGGTCAGGGTGGGGATTTCTGCTGTTAAGAAGAATCACAGAATCGTAGAATGACTTGGGTTGGAAGTGACCCCAGAGATCATCTAGTTCCAACCCCCCTGCCGTGGACAGGGCTGCCAGCCACTAGCTCACTGGATCAAACTGCCCAGGAACCCATCCAGCCTGGCCTTGAACACAGCCAGGGATGGGGCAGCCACAGCTTCTCTGGGCAGCCTGTGCCAGCGCCTCACCACTCTCTCAGGGAAGAATTTCTTCCTGATGTCCAACATAAACCTCCCCTCTTTCAGTTTTAGCCCATTCCCCCTTGTCCTACCATTATCCACCCGTGTCAAAAGTCGGTCCCCCTCCTGCCTGTAAGCTCCTTTTAAGTATTAATTATGCTGCTTAAGCCAGGAAAACACTCATTAGTGTTTTACAGTTTTGTGCTTTATGGCCTAAATCCCATTATCTAAAGCCACAAGCCGTGAACGTGGCATCCTCTGGAATTATTTTTTTTTTTCCCATCAGCATAGTCTGTTTCTCTGCTGCCATCTTCTGGCAAAAAAAAAAAAAAAAAAAAAAAAAAAAANNNAAAAAAAAAAAAAATCGTTTCCCTACAGTTCTGTCAACCTCTATTGAAATATTTAATCATTCTTTGTTGTCTCTTTATCAGTATCAATACTGGGTTTTGTTCATTTTGGAGTAAGATAATTTATCTCTAAGTTTTACAATGAGTTCTCTCTTAGCCAGTTGCAGTTCTTTCACACACTAAGTATTTTAGAAGGTACTGCAAATCTAAAAGTTATTATTTACAAATAAACATTCTTTGCATTATTAAACCGTATTGCTACAAGTTATCTTATATATAGATAATTAACTGTAACTGTTTAAGAAAGTTTTTCCTATATTCATCCTGCTGATATTTTAGTTTTAGACAGCAAATACATTATTCGAGTATATTCTGTAGACTTGATCCTGCCTTTAAACCCATATTCACTACACCTTCCCTTCTGATTATTTTAAAAAATATAAAAACGTTTGCACTAGTTTTTAAGCGCCTACATTTGTGGACAAATAATATGATAATACTTGCTGTACTACCTCTCACCGTACATAACTAGAAAACCACACAAAACTGCCTATCTTTCCTGATCTTTTTTCTCACAGCACCTTAGGCCATAGACTCTGAGGCGCTCTGACACTCTTGTAAGAACATTCTGCCTGACTCAAACACTCTAAAGCCCCAAGACTTTGTTGCAAGCTAAAAAGAACCATCTGCTGCCAGCGTGTTTGTACACCAGGAGGCAGGAGTCAGGCACCCTGCTGACAGCAGCTGTCCGCCTGACATCTGCTTTTAACCCCTCAAAGGCCCCTTCCAAGTAAGAACCGTATGCCTGAATTTCTTAAGCCATTTGGTTTAACCATTTGTTAAACCACAATGTAGTCACTTGACTACGGTCTGAATTTACCAGCCATACTTTAAGGCCTCTGAACAGGCTGCTCGGGGAGACCATGGACATCATGAGAACACACTGAGAGCAAGTACCCCCCGTAAATGAAAATACTATTTATTTTCATATAAAAACAACACCACGGCAAGAAAAGGAGAAAGGCTACAACAACAAAAACCTCTGCCAGTCTAACACAGCTTTTCCTCCAGTCCTTCCAATCCATCCTTCCAGTCAGCACCTTCCTGCCCATTGTGACAGAATTTCTTCGGGATCTTTCACTTT
>VXAV01004489.1:477306-489544 GCA_013399715.1 Alectura lathami
GGAGGGGCGGCGGGGGGACAGGTGCTGGCGGCAGGCAGGCCCACGCCTCTCCGTCTGAAGGCGACAGGAGCGGTCGCAGCTCCGGGGAAAGGCGGCGGGGCTGACGCGATGCTAAAAGGGGCCGTGGGGCTTTCACAGGCCTGTACCCCAGTGCCTGGGGTTGGGACGGGGCGGCTGCTGGAAAGTGAGGAAACGTGTGTTCCCCTTCTGCAGGTAAACGCTGGGGAAGGAAAAAAGGCAGACTGCGGGAAGAAGAAAACGCAAGAAGGGGCCGGCGATGGAGGGCGCACGGAGGTGAGCGGCCCTCGGGGTGTGGGGTGTTGAAAGGTGCAGTCCCTTGGCTTTGTGCACGGCTGGCATTGCTGTGGGCGGTCACTCTGATTTATTTTTTCTGTTGTTCCAGTCATTCCTTTCACCACTGTTTCTTACTTCAGCAAAGCTTGCTGTGAAGTGACTTTGTTGCTTTGACGGCAAGTTATATCCAAATCATGGGAGAGCAGATCCAATTTCTATGGGTGCTGATTCTTAATGCCCCCCACTACAGCCCCCATTTGCACCAGAAGGTAGGCAGCAGGTCTCTGGGGTGATGGAAGCCAGCGTAAGGTGCTCTGTCTTCTCCATTTTCATGGCTGGCATGAGGAAACAGAGATCTGGGCCAGCATTAATTCAGGGCTTTCCATGCAGCTGAATAACCGGGTATGCCAGAGCTGACAGCCTGACGTCGTTACAGGACGTGTAGACTGGAGTCAGTTGGTGGACATGTGGCTCAGGGTAGAGGTGTTCTGACCTAATAACGAACATTTGTTTTCATGTAGAACTTCTACAACCTTTCCAAATTGATTTTTGTTCTTGTGTAGTTCATCAGACTAGCGTTTAATAACCAGTTTAAACACTGATTTAATATTGATGTCGTAGCTTGTTAACATACCTTGTGGTTTTATTAAACAAGTGTACAGTGGTGTGTTTCAAAGTAATAATTATTAGGCTGAAGTCTTACAGTGTTAGTATGTAATTAATATGTAATGGTAGTGGTTGGCTGTTGGATGTAGCATGCACATAGCTGTAGATAATTGCATAACTCTTTGTGAAAAGTATATCTGTTCTGATTACATTCTTGACATCATGTAATATTAATCTATTGAATTTGTCTTTATATATAGCTGAATCCCTGGCCTGCGTTTATCAGTGAGCGCTTAGAGATGTACAATAAACTTAAAGCTGAACACGATGCACTCCTTGCGGAAAGAGCTGCTAATGACAGTAAACCCATTAAAGTTAGGTTACCTGATGGCAAGCAGATTGATGCTGAGTCCTGGAAGACAACACCTTACCAAATTGCTTGTGGAATTAGGTATGATTATGTTCTGTGATATATGTAGTAATTTTTTGACAGATCGCCATCTGCACGTTGTGTCTGTGATCATTAATGTTAGCACATGCAAAATTAGTTCTCATGGGCCTGGGTAAGATGACATGGATGTTTCAGTTGATTTTAAAGTGTGCAAATGCTGTGAATGTCTTTTGCTTTCCTGAACTTTTACTAGCATGGGAGATGCTTATCAATAAAAGCATTGCACATCTCCAGGTTATTCGTATGTGTTAAGGTGTGGGTTTGAGTAATGCACACTGTCACCATAGCAGTCAAAACTGTGAAAGCTAGAGGTGAAATACCATTATTATTATGTTCATGCTAAAGTGTCCTGTCATTGGAATTCTCGTGATTTGGAATCAAGGAAAAGGGGTTTTTGCCTAGTGGAAATGAAACTGCAGAATCACTGCATTAGAAATGGTATTTGATAATTTTTGAAAGAGAAGTTTGCCTATTATTGCAGTAGGATTTTGTAGTCAGATTAGTACTTTGAGGTAGTTGCCTGTAAGTCAAATACGTTGATGAATGCATGAGTGTCTAATGTACAATGTAATTTTCCTCCTACCTCCAATTTGCTAAATGTTCAGGACTGGCTAAACTGCTCTTCAACTTGAAATTTATTTACGGCATTGTACCCACTCAGAGCACTCCTAAAAATCTTTTTCAACATGGAGGGCAAATTTTGAGTATTTCTGATTGTTGATCTCAAACAATTATATACTGTGTCATTATTCCTTAGTCAGGGCTTAGCTGACAACACCATTGTTGCAAAAGTGAACAAGATGGTTTGGGATCTAGACCGTCCTTTAGAGGAGGATTGCACCCTGGAGCTGCTCAAGTTTGAAGATGAAGAGGCTCAAGCAGTGAGTATCTTCTAATTAAAATTTATTTGAGTATCTTCTAATTAAAATTTGTTCACCTTTAGATTTGCATTAAACCCAGCTTCCCTCCAGTAGGTGCTAGCATCTTTACTGTGATCGAAAGAGGAGGAAGAGGGACAAATTTAGTGTGTAGGTATCTTAAAAAGAAGATGCGGTACTGCAGATAATGTATATTCTGCTGTGTATGTGTTTCCAAGTCTGCTAGCAGTTGCTGTAGTTCCGCCAAGTCAGTTACGCATGCAGCCTTCACGTTACAATGGAGTGGGTGTTTTGAACCAACCTCTTCAGCATTAACTGTGCAAGCAGTGCTGAGTACAGCACAGTTTTTAACCTAATGAACTGTCAGTGCAGGACTTTCCATGCATAAAAGTGTTTGTAGGACAACAGCCTTATGTTGGAAATGCACCTTGTTGTCTTTTATGCTGTATGTCAGCAGAACTGATGGATTGAAGTTAACAGAAAAAAAGTTGTTGGTTTAGTTTCTTGACAAAACTGAATCATTTCAACAATGTTCAGAAATAAGAATTATTTGCTACTGGGCTCTAAACAGTTTTCCAGCATTAGTTTTTGGAAATATTAGTGGTTAGGATGAGAGTGTTTCTGGGCAGGTCACTGCTATTCCAAAGACTGCTCTAATGCGGGATCTGCATCAAGCACCCTTAAAGCAAGCATTCAGGAAAGGTTTTAATTAAAATATCCAGAAATGCATTGTGCATGTTCGGACTTACACCCTTTTTTTTTTTTTTTTACTTCCATTAGGTGTACTGGCACTCAAGTGCTCACATAATGGGTGAAGCTATGGAGCGAATCTATGGTGGTTGTTTGTGCTATGGCCCACCAATAGAAAATGGATTTTATTACGACATGTTCCTTGAGGATGGGTAGGTTTTGTTTTATTTTTTCTTTTCTTTTTTAGCAGTGGAGGAGATGGCAGTCACAGGAAAGTTTCTGTTGTTTGCTTGTTCCCAGAACAGACTCATCTACACTGTTGCAGGTGGCTTTGTTCTTTGCAGTACGTCCCTGCCAGAAGGTAGTACACTGCAACCAGATTAGAGATTGCAAGTGAAAGCAAGAATGATTTACTTTTGTTGTATGTTTATTTTAGGGGTGTATCAAGTAATGACTTCTCTGCTTTGGAAACGTTATGCAAAAAGATCATGAAGGAAAAGCAAACCTTTGAAAGACTGGAAGTTAAGAAGGAAACCCTACTTGAAATGTTTAAGGTAGGCTGTTTTAGAAGGGTGTTACTAGCATCATGTAGTTGTACTTTAAGCATTTTAAACTTTATCCACGTGTTCTATTTGTGATAGAGGAAGGTCTTTCAAAGTAATTGTTAAATACAGGTTCTTACAGATTCATGATACTTAGAAAAAAAATAAGTCAAGGTGTCATTTAAATTCTCAGGGATGTGCATTATATTTTTCTGCAGCTGTGAGGATTGTAGGTCTTCCTCTGGGTGACTTTGCTGATATCTTTTGAATCCACATTCTTCATTGATTTCCCACAGATACAAATTAGCAGTAGCTTATGTGCAGTTATGTTATGTGCCTGTATTGTACTGGCTGTAGGACATCTGGGAGAGTCCAAGCAGCAGTAAAAGCTGATCTTTTCTCTTTTGTACCTAGCTGTAGATAATTCCCTGGCATTCCTCGGATAGAAGTTACTCAGTTTTAGCTATTAAGACATGAAGAAATGATAGTGTTATTCAAGTTAGAAGAGGCCTCAATAGGTCTTCAGTCCAGTCTTGTGTGCTGGACAGTGTCAGCACTGAAGCTGGGCCAGTGCTTTGTCTGTTTGTCCAAATGGACTTAGAGATTCAAAACCTCTTAAGTACGGGAAATGAACAATCTCAACTCTGTGAGTTTGCTCCTCTGGATGGAGCACCATCCCATATAGCTGTCTTGTGGAATCGTCTTCTGATATACTATAGTCAGGTGTGCAAATAGTTTAAACTGCTGGTCAGCTCTACTACTTAACAAGGAGGTAACAAATATACATGGTGTTTTTCTTCTCAGTATAACAAATTCAAGTGTCGCATCCTGAATGAGAAGGTTAATACCCCAACTACAACAGTATACAGGTAATTATGCAAGCATAGTAGTATTACTGGCTAAATTGCTACGATGAAGTACACTAAACAAATATTTTCCTGTTCTCAGGTGTGGCCCACTGATAGATTTGTGCAGAGGACCTCATGTCAGACATACTGGCAAGATAAAGACCATAAAAATTCATAAGGTGAGGTCTGAAGCTATCCTAGACAAACGTGTTCATTGAAAGCACGTTGCTGTCTGTGGGCAATACAATGGTGTATTGTCTAAGGGCATCATGCAAAGTGGATAATGTGGCTATAAACTCAATTTAACCAATCGGCAAAGGGTTATGTGCAGTAAGAATGGTATTTAAGTGGTGTGAAGACCAACTGGGTGGCCAGGGCCTGCACTTCCACACAGACTGGAAAGTGAGTTTGGCTTAATGCTTGGCTGAGATGTATCCGTTAGAGTTTGTAGTTTTTGCTCAGTTAATGGTTATAGCCGTGTGTGAATGGGACAGTTGGAATAGGATGGCTACAGAGAGAGACAGTGGGTTTTGGGCAAGGGAGGAAGACTAAATAGAGCTTGAAAACATTTTTACCTGTTCTGTGCAGCTCTTCTTTGTGCATTTAGCTCACCAGTGCTACCTTCTTGTGCTTAAAACTCTCCTCATGCCATAGTTATTCTGTATGAAATGCAGCGATTTGTTAAATGATTGTGTGGCTTTCATAACAGGGAATAGCAGTAAAATGTGGAGGCTCTTCCTTTTCTTCATGGTTTCATTTATTGTTTGGTATGCAGAATTCATCTACCTATTGGGAAGGCAAGGCTGATATGGAATCTCTCCAGCGAATCTATGGAATTTCATTCCCAGATGCAAAAATGCTGAAGGAATGGGAAAAAATCCAGGAGGAGGCTAAAAGCAGAGATCACAGAAAAATTGGACGGGTGAGACACTCTCTCTGATAATGTATCTCATAAACACAATGCACATGTAACCTCATAATTAGAAGCTTTTGAAACAGTGCATATACTTGCTGCCACAACCAAGGTGCGGCACAACTGTATTTTCAGTTGAGTTGCAAAGCCAGGTGCTTGTCTTTCTAAAAGCAACAAAAATCCTAGAGTGGGCAACTTATCTTTAGAGCTTGTGCCATTTTAAACGTAATGATAACCTACAGATCAATCAACATACTATATGAACATTTCTTTAGGTGAGGTGTGACCACTTCAGTCTGCAGCGCTCATTCCTGCCGAGGTTGCTGCAGCATGTCCACTCATAGCTCAGTCTTTGTGATTTTTAGAATCCGTAATACATTTTTCCATTTTGGCTTTTTTTTTTTTTCCTTAATGGGTTGGTTTTTCGTTTTCTTTTTTCGATGGAAATTCTTAACACGTAATTGATAGCCTTGAATGCTATTAAAAGGTCTGCTGCTGGGTCATCAGGAGAATATGTGGAAAAATTTCACTGTATGCTGTCCTGGAGCACATGCAGTTTTTCACATTAGCCAACTACAGTCCACACAGCAGAACTAAATATTGCTTGTCAGTGGACAAGGGAGCTGTGTGTGCACAGTTACGAGTTGCACATAAACATGAAGCTCTGGAGCACCAGTAACAGAGTAGGATATTGAACAGTTTCCTTCCCCTGTCAGTACTGATGGGGATACAAGTACTAATGAAATGCATATCATCTATTGGTACTGATTTTCATTTTATTTTATTTTAAACCTTGGTGACGCAAAGTCAGTAGTAATTCATTTGTGAATGTTCAGTGAGAAAAATGGCTGTATGAATACTGAGTTTTTCCAGTAATATTTTTCTGCAGGACCAAGAACTGTTCTTCTTTCATGAGCTCAGCCCTGGCAGTTGTTTTTTCTTGCCTAAAGGAGCTTACATATATAACACATTAATCGAATTCATCCGGGTAAGTAATGTCTTTTGGAAATCTACTTGTGAAAGAAAGTGCTTAACTTTAGCTCACTGTCATGGATTTTTTCTGCCTGCAACAGCCTAAGAGTATAAATTGACTTGGAAAGAAGGGCTGTTAAAGATCCTAGTTTTGTAAGCCATGGAACTAAAGAAATTTGGTTTCTTACAATTGGTGTTTTAACAATCTCTGCCAAGTTATGTTTTTATCAAGACTTTATCCGCAGTTAAAACAGCGATAATGATGGTCTGTAGTTTGGATTCTTTGACAGCTAATAGTACATCTAAGCTGACACTACTGTTGTTTCACTCATCTGTGTTGATTGGATTTAATAAATGTATTAAACTTGGCCTTGTAGAGCTATTTGTTATAAAAATGGAAAAAGAAAAAATCCTGACATACCTGTTCCAATATATAAAAATCTGCGTGTCTTATTATCATGTATTTAGGCTGCAGTGTACTGCTAAGTGTCATTGAATAATTAGAGACTGCTGCTTTGCTTGGTGAAAGGGAACTTCTTCCTGTTCCTCACTACAGAGGAATGTTTGGGTGGAAGGGTGGTGTCCTTCTATCTCTAGTTTGTTTTTCTTTATTATTATTGTTTTTTTTTTTGAGTCATAGACTTTAAAAGGCAGCATTTCCATATTTTTATCGCTGCAGATCGAAGGCTGAGTGCCATTACTTCCATTTGCTTATGATTTCATGTACTGTTTTTTTTTTTTTAGAGTGAGTACCGAAAACGTGGATTCCAGGAGGTTGTCACTCCAAATATTTTCAACAGCAAACTATGGATGACTTCAGGGCACTGGCAGCATTACAGTGAAAACATGTTTTCATTTGAAGTGGAGAAAGAAATCTTTGCTCTGAAGCCTATGAACTGTCCAGGACACTGGTAAATACACATTATCTTTGATAAGCTGGATTTGCTGCTGATTTAAAAAACAAAACCAAAACCAAATGAAAAATGCTCAGTTTCTATTTATGTACTTATTTGTAAAAATGGCTGTCTTAAGGTGTCCGGATTTGACATGCTTGTCCGGAGTGTTGTAATTGTGTCTTGCTGTCTATGAGTTCTCTCCACTGAGACTCTAAGAAATGTCATTTTTTTTCTGTTGTTACAGTAGTTCTGTTTCAGAACAAAAGCTTACGTTGGTGCTACAAAATCTGTATAGCAAAACCAGCTACCAGGGCATTGTCAGTTTTGTGGCAATTTAGCTGTTCAGGTTTTAATGCCCAATTCTGTTTTAATGCCCAGGAGCTGTTACTTTCTCTGTGTGAGGTGAGGGAAGCCTACCAGCTATATGAGAATATCTTTTTTTTTTTTTCCTTGAAAAAACTACGTGTGAATTATTGTTGTATTCGGATGGTGTCATAGGCATTTGCTTAGGTACTGGCTGCTTCATGTTGGCAGCTCTTGGCAGAATTTTGATTCGGGACAAGCTTCAAGTAATGAACTTTTCCTTCAGCCTGATGTTCGATCATCGTCCGAGATCGTGGCGTGAGCTGCCGTTACGGTTGGCTGATTTTGGTGTTCTGCACCGAAACGAACTGTCAGGAGCTCTTACAGGACTCACTCGAGTACGTCGGTTCCAGCAGGACGATGCTCACATATTCTGTGCTGTGGAACAGGTATGGGCTGCTGTTAAATGAAATTAGGTGTTAAAATCAGAATAGTGGAATTTTCCGTAGGTAAGACTTTGTTTCCGTTCTCGTGTAGATTGAAGAGGAGATAAAGAGTTGTCTGCAATTCCTGCGTGCCGTGTATGATGTCTTTGGATTTTCCTTTAAGCTGAATCTCTCCACTCGTCCTGAAAAGTATCTGGGTGATATTGAAGTGTGGAATCGAGCTGAGAAGGTAAACAGCAATTTTATTAGCTTTCTGTATGAGAGCAAGGCTGCAGCTGCAAGTCCTGTGAGAACTGCCTTCTGGGAGGTACAGCGACAGCTGATCAGGAGAAATGTAACTCAGTTAACTGTCTTAATTCAGGCTGGGTACTAAAATAGCTTTGTTATTATGCCACGTTTGGAGAGCATGCTTTCCATAGAGAGCGATCTCCATGTCAGAACCAAATTATGTCTCTCTCTCTTCTATTTTTGTGATCAATTAAATATGGGGGGGTTGGCCTCTTGTAAAATGTACGTGTTAGTTTTGTTTAAATTCGGACTTATTTTTTTTAAGATGGGTCTGTTTCAAAGCTTCCTTTTTTTGGAAAATAAATGAGTTGATAGGATTATGTAGAGAAGTTGCAGTGGTAATGGGGAAATACTAAGAGTTTGGTAGTGTTAGATGGCTGCAGCCAGAGGCTGACCTGGTGCTGTGACATGGAGACAAGTACATGAGAAACACTGAGTACATGCATCCTCTGTCCCTAGCAACTGGAAAACAGCCTTAATGACTTTGGTGAGAAGTGGGAGTTGAACCCTGGCGATGGAGCTTTCTATGGACCTAAGGTTAGTATGTTGCGATGGGCTCCTAGCTGCTATAGGGTTTCAGTTCTGTTTGGATGAGGTAGACAAAAGATGGTACAGTTCCTTGCTTTCTGTTGATGATAACGTAATCTTAGCAATGGTGGTAGCATACAAATACCATTCTTTGAAGTACAGCAGACCAAGAAGAAAAGAAAAACTGAAATATTTGTCTTCAGAAAGTTAAGCTAACTGTAGATTTCCTCAGAAAGACGAGTATTAGGCATCTCCTTGTGCAGAATGTTTGCCAGGTAACTTCAGATAAATACCTGACAAAGGCTTCATCAAAATAAAATTCTGCTTTGAGTTAATTAAGCAAGTACAGATGGACACTAAATGCTGTTAATACATATAGAATGTTTTTCATATCTTATTATGAGAAAATGGAAGAAAATAGTATGATGATGCTTGTTTTTTATTATCATTGTTGTTAAAGAGAACTTTTATTTTCCACGTATCCTGTACCTTCGCTTCCAATGTAACCTACAACTACATTTTTCAGTGTCAGTATGTATTTCTAGAGTTTTGGTACTGTTTAGATTTGACTGGAGGATACAGAATAAAACTGATTCTTAAACTGACAAACTGGTACAAGCTGAGATTGTTAAGGGCTTGGAGTAGGAAGGAAAGGATTTCGTTGTTGTTTATAGTTACCTAATATCATCTTATGGTGCTGTCTGGCTCAAATTGTCTGCTTTCCCAGCGACATAAACTCCTGATTTACTTGAGAGAGGGAAAATATTTTGTGATCTTGATTTTCACATAGCTTTAATACTCATTTAATTAATGTAACCTGGTTTACATGTGTTTGCTGCTTAAAGCAGAGTTGAGTGCTGTAGTGGGAGACGTGGACAGGAGGTGGCGCTGTGAGGTCAGAATTACCGGAACGACCGCTGCATTAGCAATAATCCTTTGGTGATCAGTGAACAAATCATAATGCACTAATTCTGTAGAAAACAAGCAAAAAGGAAGTCCTAACCCTGTGTTCCTATTAAAAAAAAAAAAAAAATCATGAGGGGAAAAAGAAAAAATCAACAAAATTAAGTTTTTTGAGCAGATTTCTGAAAAACGTTGCTTTTACTGGCATGGTTTTGTAGCACTGTTGGTGGGGTTGTTAAAAAAGACTCTTGCACTGTTTTTGTGTCTTTGTAAGAGCTGCCTCTACCATGTGCACAGATTAAGTAGAGATTTTCAGAGATTTTCTGGTATCTTTGAGCGTAAGGACACAGAGCCTTATAAAGTAGCTTGTAGATAATTTCCTAACAGACATAAATTTAATCTGGTTTGTATTCAGTCATCTAGTAAACTAGTTCTGATTTTTGTCTGTATGATGATTGAATCAATTTTGTTTTATGGGTTGTAGGTAGAATGTTTTGTAACAGCCAGTCATTCATAACGTGAAATGCAAACAAGATTTAGTAATTTCCTCAGTCCATTTGAAAGGAGGCAAATATCTGCAGGAACACTTTCCTTTGTTAACCTTAATTTGCTTTAGCTCGTGTATGAGGAGCTAGTATAAGCTTAAGTGAGGAAACATTTAGCCTTTTGCACTGGTTTTTATGGAAACTGGTTAAAGTTTCATTTTAAGTGAAGCTGTACTTTCAGGTTACCTTTGAACTAACTTGGAATATTTTTGGTGCTCTGTAAACAGATGCTTTGAAAGTAAAAAATGGTTGTAAGTGACTTATTCTGATAAAAACTCCATGATATGTAGCTGAACTATGATAAACTCTGGAATCTGAATGCAAAAGTTTTTGATCAGTTATTACTTAGCCAAATGACATTCGAAAGGCACTTCATCGTCTTTCCGTGTGTAAAGCACTAATCTGTTTGATATGTAAGTTTAAAAAAAAAAAGGTAGACATATAGCCATATTGGTAAAATGATAAAGAAGAAGGCAATTCACTAAATAAGAACGGTCCACATACTATACGTTTATTTTTCTAGCTGTCTACTTGTCTAATTTCTGTCACAAGTATTTTCAGCATTAAAGTGTGAGACGCATAGGAAGAATAATCTTTGCTGTATTTATTTAGTCAGCCTAGGTGTCTGCAATTATTATGATCCCTGTTAGTAAGTGGGCTGTTTAACAGTGGGATGTGTGTTCTGTATCCAGGATTTTTGGAAATAAGTGCTCAGTTCTGAGGCAAAACCTACACCTACCCACTCTCCTTCCTTTGATGTGTTGCTGAGTTTACTCAGTGAAAAGACTCACGAAAATCCCGTGAAAACAAAGCAAACTCACAGAAAATATTATTGAGACATTCAGTATACGTCCCCTCTGAAGTAATGTCTCTCCATGTGCTCACCCTGTTTTTAGGTCCAAGGTTGTTTGCATCAGAACCTGCAAAGCATTTTAAACCCTAATGTAGGCAGCAGTAAAAGTATGTTGTCTAAAACCACATACACTTCCTTTCTGCTATGTGAGTGAAAGCTTCTGTCTTACAACAGTGAGTTTATTTTCGGAGTGACTTGCTTGTATCTTAAACACTGGTAAAAGCTTCAATCCTTTGTTTCCCAAGATTGACATTCAGATTAAGGATGCCATTGGGCGCTACCACCAATGTGCTACAATCCAGCTAGACTTCCAGCTGTCAATCAGGTTTAACCTCACCTTTGTCAGGTAAGCACAGAGGCTGGTGTTCTTAACTGCCACATAATTTAACTTTTCTGTCACTTACATGTGTGACTGACTTTGCTCACAGCCATGATGGCAATGACAAGACAAGACCAGTTATCATTCACCGGGCTATCCTGGGATCTGTGGAGAGAATGATCGCCATTTTAACGGAGAACTATGGAGGCAAATGGTAACGTTGGAATTGAGATTATTCCAGTCTGAGCAAACACTTCTATATGGAAGATAAATTAACCCCAAGCATACGAGAGTCAGGAGAGTTCATTCTACTTGCTTGTTAGAGGCATACCGTAGGTATACCACAAGGCAGTTCCTTGCTTCAGCTGTGGCATAATCCTAGACAGAGTAGCCTCTACGTGATACATGCAGCATACAGCTCATCTCTCCCAGGTGTGTACCTCTCACCTTGCTCTTCTAGCTGCACTGCAAGGCAAAGAGTCATTTATGTTGGTAATTCCCTTTACCTGCTGCAGCAGCGTAGTACATGGTGGGGATGACCCCTCTGACTATGACAAGACTCATGTTTTCCCATGATTAGTTTTTCATGGTTATTAGTAATGAGCTCAGCAACTCAACCATAGGTGTAAAACACAGCTTGACTCTTTAGGCCAAAAAGTACTTTTGCTCGCACTGCAGTTCTTTTTGACGCTCAAGTTTTTTGTAGTGTAAATTGTAACTTGAATATAGGGCTGTCATTACCTCTGAACACAATTTAAGCAGCTGGCTTAATGAATCTCTTGTGTAGATTTTAGTCCCATCTGTCGCTAGATTTTTCCATTCTGAAAAATACTGAAAGCTGTTTAACTCTCTTTTTTCTGACTTGTTTGTTGAAGGCCCCTATGGCTGTCTCCACAGCAGGTAATGGTGGTACCGGTGGGACCAACATGTGATGAATATGCTCAAAAGGTGAAGTATGTGGTT
>VXAV01004489.1:489593-511457 GCA_013399715.1 Alectura lathami
TTTTTTTTTTTTTTTTTTTTTCAGAAATGCTGCATTTAGTTGAGATAACTGTAACTAATTACTAGTAGTAGTTATCCCAGGTAAATATTTTAAGTCTTTGCATATTACATTGAATCATTTGTATATTACAATGACAGTAAGCTACTGAAGTTGTAAATGGATTTTTAAAAGGAACTAAAATAGGTTTTTGTTATTCAAATATCAAATGCATGTCTTTGTGAAGTTTTTGTGCTTCAAGTTCCATTCTCCTATAGCCATATCCGTCTTGCAGAGCAGTAAGAAAGATGAAAAGTCTCCACATCTTTGGCATCCAGCAGACCTTCTGTATTTCTTTCAAGCTCATGATACATAAATGAAGTAGTCTGCAAAATTTAGGAAAAGTTCTTCTAATTGAAAGCTCCACCGTGCTGCTGCCATTCACAGTATCCAATTGAAGTAGGTGTTCAGCCCTGAATGTAAGGGATTCACATAACGCTTAGTGATCCACTGTGTCTGTGCTTGTATGATGGCAGACCTCCTTTCATTCTTTGAACTAGGCTCACCTCCAAGGCTTGAGCCAATGACAGTGTCTGTGGTTTAGGGGGTCCATACAAGCTTGCCTGGCTTAACTCCACAGGTCACAAATAGTTCATCATCACAAAATACCTTACTGTGACAGTTCAAACGCTTTTTCTCTTAGGTCAGACAGCAGTTCCATGATGCTGGATTGATGGCAGATATTGATGTGGATCCTGGGTGCACTCTGAACAAGAAGATCAGAAATGCTCAGCTTGCACAGTATAACTTTATTCTGGGTAATGTATAGTGCATTTGTTACCTTACCCTGGCTGACCTTTTTGGACAGTTCTCTGAGCAGCTCCTTCAGAGTCTCCATTCCAAATGGCCTTCTCTGTACATCTGGTGGGCATTCCGTACTTATACAGCTGTTAGTGAAAGGAGGTCCCAGTTGTGTGGCCTGTGGTGTTACTGCTGCTCTAGAAAAAGTTCTCTACTGTTTTCTGATCAGCAGTGTGGAGACACATATCAAATCTATTGCCATTTGTCACTCAGAATGTCACAATCAGATTGTGATAGTGAATTGTTCTCCCCCTCTCCACTGTTGTAAAAGTAGCACCATATGTCCACTGCATTCAGCCGTGGTGTATTTAAGCTAGGAGGAGACTCTCACAAGAGAGAGGAATGCAAGGACAATTAGAATCTGACCCTGAAGCACGTGGTTTGGAGCAGCGCCTTGGTTATGTCACTTAACTCGAGCTCTAGCCGGTATCTATCTGTGAACCATTAGAGTTGAATGTCACAGAGAAACTCTGCCCTCACAGTAATTTATAGAACCACACATAACTGAAAAGTTCTTCTTTTCCTAAAACTTCAAGCATATGATACAGGTAAGGTGTAACCACAGATTAGCTTAAAGACCACAAACAAATGAGCAGCATGCCAGGAAAAAATCTCGCCAGACCTATGTTCAGAGGCTGTTTCAAAGAGCTGTCAAATTGCTGCAGCTGAGGAATCTCCCACTGAGTACAGAAATGCAATCTCCCGTAGCTAACTTCAAGTATTTTACATGAACTTTGTATTAGCAGTGAGACATATTGGACACTGTCTTGATACCTATCAGTGTTTATTTAGCAAAGCTTTGCTAATAAACTATCTTGTTTCTGTAAATCAAACAAATAGCTCTTACAAAATTTGTAATCAGGTTGTGTTTCCAATGTTTGCTTGTGGATTACTTGTACATTCATTTCTCATTTTAACTTTCAGTCTCTCTTTAATATCGGGCTGAGATTATTCTTTTTACTTTTTTCTTTACTCAAGTTTTGCTAAGTTACTGTTTGTAGTATAATAAAGTCTACTGAGTTGGATGAGATTATGAGTGAAAAAGCTCATGGCTGATACAGATATAAGTTGGAGGAGCTGGAAGGAGGGCGAGGGAGGATTTGATGTGTTAGTTGCTAACTTATTAGAATTTTTGTTAAATGTGCCTGTGTTTTAAGGGACTTGGGGAAGGAAGAGGTTGTTAAATGTGAAGCTCATGCCTTTGCATCTTGGTTGTTCCTAGTTGTTGGTGAAAAGGAGAAGGCAAGCGGAACAGTTAACATCCGTACCAGAGATAACAAGGTGCATGGTGAGCGAACAGTTGCTGACACTGTGAAGAGACTGCTGGAGCTGAAATGTTCTCGTTCCAAACAAGCTGAAGAGGAATTTTAACACCACCTGTTCCACCTGACATGAAATTATTCTAGTTTTCATAACTCAGCTAAGCACAGAGTTATTTGTATTTTAACAGATTTGCAGTCAGATGTGTCTCTTCTGTAAAAATCAGTTTTTCACAAACCTTGAAGTAAAATTTCCTGGCCTCTAAACAACTGCAGATGAAGCAAGATGAAATGACCTTATGTGACTGCAAGGGAAAATGGAAATGTTAATCAGGGCTACCTACAGCATTCTGACTAACCTGTTAAAAATAAAATACATTTTGGTAACAAACGTTTTTTGTGAAAGTTTTACAAGAAACTTCAGGGTTAAGAAACCACACAGCAATGCTGCACTGCAGCAGCTTTTGCAATACCTCCTTTAGCAAGGTAAGTGATACCTTGCAGTCTTATCTTCTGTTGCTGCACCAATTAAATTTATTGACTCTGAACTGTTCCCAGTCACACACTGGGAAATGAACAGAGCTCTCCCAGTACGACTGCTGTTGGTGCCGCTGGGAGCCTCCTGGCTCTCGCTGCTTGGCCGTCCAGCCATGGGCCTGGCTGTCACAGAGTCCTGGGCTGCTAACCAAGGCCAAACCATACCCTTTGCCAAAGGCAGCAGCTGGAACATGGTTGTTCTAATTGCAAGCATGTTGCTGCAGGAGAGGGACTGAACGGAAGAGGCAGGGAATAGTAGGGCCAAAGAAGCAGCTAAGGGAGCCAGAATCCTTAGGACCCAGTAGTGCATTAAAGAGAATAATGAGAGATGCTTGCACACATATTTTTTAAGATGTGTTACTTTATATGGTACAGTCCTCTGCTGTGGAGCATCTCCACACCAAGGCTCTAATCCAGGACATCACATAATTTGCAGCACCTCCTGACTTACATAATTTTGTGTTTGTTTCTCCCACTTCTGGCTGACGAGGCAATTGCCAAGTGCCTGTTACTTACAAAAAGTAAAATCAGGGTATAAGGGTTTTTTTTGTGTTAATCTTAACTGACCTGAACAGCTTCCAGGAGTGATTGATGACTGCTCTTCTGTAAAGAAAATCCATTTTATGGATTAATACAACCAAAGTTACTATTACACCTTTCTTGTGCAAATCTGAGGCGAGGTTTGAACCATCCTGTCATTTGAGAAACCTCCAGCTCTCACCACTTCTGTTATTATCCAGGCAGAAGCAGTTCGTAAAGCCATTTCTTACCTACCTTTTTCAGGTAGGATGGTATATCAACATTTGAAGGTGTTGTGAATTCTGTATCACCAAATCAGCTTCCTAGCGAATTTTAGCAAGATCTGTTTCATGCTCCTTTGGTTCTGTCAGACTAATAACAGTCCATCTAACTGCTCTGAATAAAAGGGAGAATTGTCTTCCCACTGCTTTGGCGGCTCTCAAAATTATTGCGGTGAAGGTGGATTGAATTTTAAATACATCTGCTTTACTTTGCAGTGAAGTGACTTGCTCGTGGGTGGGAAAAAAAAAAGGGCAGGATCAGATGTAAGCTGTCTTTGTGACAGGAGGACTTTAGCAAATGTAGATGTTGAAACAAAACCAGAGCAGAGACCAGTACTACAGGAAAAAAAAAAAAAAANTAGGAATCATGTCTTAAACTGCCTTTCAGCTACGGTCTTGTTTTGCAGGGGACCCTGTGCGTGCTAGCATTAAACTTCTGTAGGCACATAATGAGATAATGGTGCTGTAGAATGCCGGCCACTGCTGTGTATGACTCAGATGTCGGTCTTGGACAAATTGTCCATTGACAGAAACCTCATTTGCATGGGTCACACTGG
The DNA here is from genome assembly GCA_013399715.1 of Alectura lathami. Lineage (NCBI taxonomy): Eukaryota > Metazoa > Chordata > Aves > Galliformes > Megapodiidae > Alectura > Alectura lathami. Next base: position 493,584 of record VXAV01004489.1, read on the forward strand.
TAGATTGCATAGCTCATCTTTGGAAAAACCCTACGTAACAGATGTGTATGGAAAATACATTGCTAGAAACAACTCGTAAGGGGATAATCCAATGAATACATGGACTGCCCAAGCAGGGTGTGGGCAGAATGGAGGTATCTACATCCAAAGGATGATCAGTGCAACAATGTTGCACTCAGGTGCCACCTAAATTCTCTGCTGCTTTGGCTTCGGACATTCTATAGCTGCCAAGAGCTGTGGACACGCACAGAAGCAGAACTACCATGGCCTGAGTCCCATCCTTTCCTTCAGTCCAGCCAGAGGCCTGAATAGTAATCTTTGGGCACTGTTGGCTGTCCCTGGTAGGACTAAGCTCCCAAAGCACCAGGCTTAACTCCTAGGGCAGGAGGATGCTGTGCAGACGTGGTATAATAGCCGAATGGCTGGGCCACTCTCAAGCAGGAGCAAAGCTTTTGTGCTGTTCTTTCCAGGGTCTGAGAAGGCCGAAAGCCACCCCTTCTTGTTCTCCAGAGCATGCTCTGGCTACCACCATTAGGCAAGAGAAATCCAAAACGTTTGTAGCTTGATTTTAAGCCTGCACATCCCTTGGGACGTTTTCATGGGAATGTGAATTACCTGATGTTTGCCACAGACCACACCATGCCACGGACATTTCCTCTGGAGCTGCTGGTAGGATACAGCTCAAACCCTGCTTTACTTCAGAGTGATTTTTGTTTACTCATGCCTTAAAACAGATTCCAGTGAAAACTGCTGAAGGAGGGACAATGACAGGGAAGGAAGATAATAACCATTCTAGCATATAAAAGTGAAGTCTGGCAGGAATTTCTGTACCAGATAGATGACTGAGCCAGCTTTAACTTTTCTGTGAGCCTCACCAGCTGTGCAGACTCCCTCGAAAGAGATTCCCATGGCCCAGAGTCACCTGGAGACTGCCACGAGCCAGGGCAATTCCACTAAGGCTCTTTCTGTCGCACCTTGGGATGAAATTCCCTCGGTGGCTAATACTACTGCCTCAGTCCACTGGGACAATCTGCTTCAGTTTCATTATTCAGATGCAGTAATGTGATGTCAATTCCCCTAAAATCAGTGAAGAATCCCCTTTTGGGAAAACCTGGCTGTAGAACAAACTGTTGTTCATTGTAGGCACCTTTACACAGTCAGTCCTGCCCTGACTATGCTTTTCTCCACTGCATCCAAACCCAGCCCACCCCTGCTCCCCCGGAAAAGCAAACAAAGCAAGCCTTCTGGTAAAAGCACATGAGTTTCTCAAGTCTGACTTTTCCCAGGTCAGAATAGGCCAAAATTAAGCGGCTTTTTGAAAACTCGTTTCAGGCCTTCGGCTTATGCCCTGTGCAACTTCATGAGTGCTTTAGGCTCCACTGTTCCTTAACTGCAAGTAGATTTTGGCCTTCAAATCAGATAATGGCAAAATGATGCTCTGAAAATTAAGTATTGCTAGAGGCTGTGCTTGTAAAAACAAACACAGCACATATTGCTTGGGTCTTAAAGAGTATTTCCCAAACCACTCTGCCTGCCTACACACTAGAGTTTTCCATTTGCCTTGGATGGCAATATTCCCTCACAGTTATCTGGTTGCGCTTGATGCCTTGTTAGCCACTGTGATGGAATATGCTCACACAGAATGTGATACATCTGGGTTTTGTATCTACATTAATTTTTTCACAGCCTTCAGACAGGAAGAAGAGACCCTCTGGAACAATGTGAGCATTAAGATCTTCTAAGAAATTTCTACAGAGAGGTGTATGCTGAGATAAACGGGAGCAGGCAAGGACATTTTCTAGTGTTCTCAGGTTATAAAGATGAATAATCTGGGCTACATGATTAGTTTCAATAAATAACATACCTGTATTCCACTCAAAATTACATAATTCGGTGGGATAACAGAGCTCTTCTAAAACCAGGAAATCTTTCTAAGATGTACAGAGGGCAACTATGAAAATGGAAAAAAAAAAAGAAACATACAAACAACAAACAAACAAACAAAACAAAACAAAAAAACAAGACAAAGGGCTGAGCATCTGGGTAAAGTATGCCAATTAAACATGATAATCAACTGTATTACTCTATCTGTATTAAAAGATAAGGTAACAGAGCATCATAATAGGGCAAAACTGCTGAATCCAGAACACACCCTGAGACAGCCTTGTCTTTTCCAAAGTCTTTGGAATGGGCTCTCTAGGGGATGCCCAGAGAAAGGAGCAAAAACAGGGACATGGAGGGTGGCAGACAGGGGCAGAGATAAGGCAAGAAAGCGTGGAACGGAGACACACGGCGCTGTTCTTGCCCGCGTTGCACTGCAAAGTACAATTAAGCTCTATGGAGTTTCAGGCATCCTCTCCTGTGGTGGGTTTATCTCACCAGACCAGAAGAGAATATACAAGAGTTTGGGGCTGACATTTAAATCACCTTTTGCTATGCATTATAGGAAGCAGTAGGCTTATAAAACAGGCATCTACTGATTTACTAAATACCTGAAACATCGCTCTTGATGTTGGGAATAATCACAGCTAACTCTTGTCCACAGAGTGTGTACAGCAACAGCACAAGTTAACTTATATTCTGCAAGAGCTTAAATGCACAATGACATTAATCTAATCACGTGGATTTTCAGTTGCACACTTCAGGGACAAATGGTAACCTGTCTGTAGTGGCAATAGAAGGAGAATTTACCTGTAATTTTGTTTAACAGGATAAAGACCCAGAAGAATGTGGTACCCCTGCATATCTGCAGGGTTATCAGGCTGCACACTGGAACAGCTCTGAATCAACAGAGCAAGGGGCTGAGATGCGAATATGGCTATGGAAAGACACCTTTTATTGGTGCAGCCATTGAAATGCCAAATGAGTATTAACAACAAAGCATATGTTTCCAAAAAGCCATTACCAGCTGTGAGCTAATAATCATGTAACCATTTCCATTCATAAATACTGCCTTAAGTTCTGGAAATCAAATCACAGATCTTTTCTAGTTGTGGCATCTGCATGAAGATAGATGGTGCCAGCAGAGGAATCAGGTGGAGTCAAATACCTCTACATCACAGTAATAAGACAGAGGGATCAGAAACTTTCTTTAGGAGTGAGATTTCTTTCTTTAGGATTTTTAAGCCACTCTAAGTCTTTGCGCAGATCATCCTCGGACAGACTACGTGCACAAATGCAGCCGGTTAGAACTTTGCTGCCAAGACGCCCATTTCTCACACTGAAAGGACGATGTTCCTACACTCCTCAGCACCAGGAGGCTGAGCTGCAATTATCTGCTATTGGCAGAGATACTTTTGAAATTGTTCACAGGGTTAAATAAAAATAATTTCAGAATGTTTAATTCTTAGTTTCCAAAGACAAGCTTGTTTTGTTTTTCAATATCAGACTTTTTCCACAGAATAAGACTTTCAAGATCTGTCTAGAAATGATAATCGAACAACTAATACCAATTTTGCCATATGACGCATAGACCAGATCTCACTCTGGACCTGCAGATGGGGAGCTCAGCATTAAGTAGGAACAGGGAGCACATTTTTAAAACGGAATTCCAAGCTGTTTTTTTTTTTTTTAAGACCAGAACTCAATCATTCTTTCAGATTTAATGTGCAGATTGTCAGAGGAATCCAGGATTTAACTTGGCTGATTTGGAAGGGACAACAACTCACTGAGGCAGAGAAAGTGATCTGTCTAAGAGAGTCGGTTCTTGCAACTGAATTCAAAAAACATCTCAGCACCTCAACTGGAACTCGGGTAGAAACCAGAGCCCAGAGTCAGTCTGCAAGTGGTTCTGCTGCCTGGCCCTGAAGTACCCAAAACCCAGAGGCAATGCTTATCTCAATGCTCCCCACCTGCCATTCACTGAGTGCTTCTCCCAGAAGTGGGAGTCCTCCTCTTGTTCCCTCCTCTGCCTTTAGTGGAATCAAACCCAAATCCCCAACACCCAAAGAAGAGACAGTAGTGAAACTGGAGTCTCTCTTGTATTGGAAAGGACACAAGAGAAGGAAAGGGAGCAAAGAAACGCAGAAAACAGGACTGTCTATTGGGAGTTACAAACACATTCCATTTTTATAGGAAGGAGCAACTCTCTTCTAACTACCAGCAAACAAAGTTAGGATCTTTCTTCACCTTCCTGGTACAAAACAGATCTTGAATTGCCAGCAAATAAATCCCGAACTTTCAAGACTCCAGACATGAGGTGCAGTGACGTAGTACATGATTTTATGTTCTCAACAGAAGAGTGCTTTGCAAAGTAGTGATTTGTTTAAAGGAAAATCTGTATCTTCCAGGTAAAAACCTCACCACAACAAGTATAATAGATTTCTGATAAGGTCATTTCATTCATCCCTATGTATGGAAGATGGTGCAGGGGGGTGATGGCAAGCCATCATTCTTTCCCAGCTAATGGAAGAGAGTAGCAGCTATCATTAATTACCTCAGTCTGCATATCATTAAAAATACAGTGAATAATTCAATTTTCCTTCCATGTGAAGGAAGAAAAGCAAATACTGCACTGCTTTGAAACATGTCTTGCATAATCCATTACAACCTGACATGAGAGAGCATGAATTTCATATAGAGCACTGGTCTTATCCCAGTAAATAAAAACCATGCTGAGGCTGTAGCATTGACACTTGCCATTCTTATTCCACCCTGCTGTAGCTGCAGATGCCACTGCTGCTGAATGGTAACAGAGCATTTTAGCTGTATTTTCCTGAACGATAAGCATCAGGCAAGCATGCTGTATTTACTCATGGCTTGAGCTGGGACCATGAGGAGAGAAATGACAATAGCCATAGAGCAATCCAGAGAGAATTTCTATAAATCTTAGTTCAGTGATCACTAACCTGTGAAAGCCATGGTTTCATGCCAGTTGAAGGAATAAAAGGTCAGCTCAAAATTGTAACAGAAATCTACATGAGGACTTTTAACTTTCCATCCTCAGCTCTGTCCCTTCATCACAGGGTCATTCTTAAAAACTGCCCTGGCGATGTGACAGTAAGTCATGTAACAAGATTAATATAATGGTACTAATGCAGTGCCAGGGGACCTCAAACAAGATCAAAACCTCATTGTTCAAAGCCACACAGAGGTGGCCTCTGCTCGGAGGAGCTGGCGATTTAATTAGCGGGGGCAGCAGGAGGGCAGAGCTCTGCAGCGCTGGCCCAGCGCCACCCTGTGAACCCCTGGGTCCCCAGGCCTTGGGCTGGCACACTGCTGCTCTACTATCCACTGCACTGCCTCTTCTGTGAGCTTTGCCATGTAGCAGCTTTCATCAGGCTGCACTTGCTAGAAGGATGTGAGACAGCACGTGTGTATGCATACGTGTGCAGCATCTGTCTGTACCACTGCAGGCAGGCACGGCACAAGGCAATTGCTGCTTCTTGCACAAATTCCTGGTTGCCAGCAGCACTCGCTGAGTCTTTTGCATCAGAGCAATAAATGAACCATGCTATCAGCCAGCAAAAGGGAAAAGATATGTTGTCAAAACTTTTTCTCTTGCCAAGGGTGGACATTCTCTGCTGTTTAAATTGCAGCTGTAGAATGCTCTGCTTGGAGCCCCTGCAGCAGAGCTTTGTGCTGTAGCATTTAGTTTCAGACACTGGCTCCCTGTTCTCAGTGGGACCATCCTCACCTCAAATCTTTAACTCCATTTCCCCAGCCTTGCAGCATCAGTCTGTCCCAGCAGCTGCACAATACCGACAGGCATTCACAGTAGGACCCCTTCATTTTGTGGCCCAACTCAGCAATGCACTGCAGAGGGGCAGCACTACCTCTGCTAATGCTGACAGCAGGATCAGCCCCTCCAGGACCCAGGGGCACTTGCAGAAGAAGCTTTGTCACCTGGTCCCACCTGTGTCAGCCCCCTGCTCCAGGGATCTGCAGGAAACAGCAATCCTGTGGCCAGGCTGCCCAGCTGCCAGCAGAAAAAACAACCAGCCCTTCTGTCGGGTCAACCTTGGCTTGTGGTATTTCAGCCCTATTATTGATTCAGCACTCCAAATATCACCAGTGCCTTTACAGTGTTATTACCAGTCCCTCAGAAAGCAACAATCTTCATAACCTGTCACAGATAACAATGTCTGGAAAAAACAGACCAAGAAAATTTCACCCACTGTTTGCCTGTCCCAGGGTTTATACTTTGCAGCCTTCAGACCCCCAGGAAGGCAGCTTCCATCATGTACCACAGCCAGGTGCAGCTCTAGAGGGAGATGAATGTATGCTGCACCTCTGCAGTCCAGCTTGGGACTACTGCTGCAGGTAGCCCTGGGCTGTGCTCAGACACTGACCTGGGTGGCTGGGGAGGTGTCTCCAAGTCACTGCTGATTTGCACCTTCCACCCAGCCGTTTTTCACCAACTCTTTTTCTCCTTTCTGTTTTGTTCTACAAGAACAGCTTCAGAAGTGGGGTGAGCAATGAAAGCACTGCTACTGGCTTTGGAGTGCACAGGAAGATCTACATCATCTACTTGAAAAACGCAAAAGCCTGATAGCTAGCAATTTACTTCTTCCTTCCGCAGGAGACTGAGAAATCACTTCAAATAGCTTTCAGTCCTCATGGTGGAGGTGGAGAGATTTTTCCCTCCTCAGCTGTTTATTATTGTTGGAAAATTGCATTTAAAGTTGACAAGCACCATTGCTGCTGAAGAAACAGGAGGAACTGGTGGAGGAGAGGTGCTGGACAGGAAGAGTAGTATCACAACCTCAGCAAGAGTTACTTGATGTACTAGCAGCACATGAGAGTTTAATAAAATCAAATCTCATCCAAGAGCTGCAGCCCCATAGTTTCTGTCCTCAGACACAGCTCAGTCCAAGACAGGCAGGTTTGTTTCCTTCCATCTCACCTACAAACATTGGGCTCCCAGTTACACTTCTGCAAATCCAGAGAGAGAAGGTGGAGGACAACTTCCTCAAGAAAGACAGACATTATTTGTTTTGGCTACCAACAGTCTGTAAAGGGCTGAGCTTGCTGAATATGTTTCTAGTCCATGCTTGGTTTTGACAGCCCTTTTGCTTTGGGTTGCAGCCCTGACCACTGTAAGCAGAGATGTTTAAGATGTGTGCACATCTTAAACAGTCACAGGTAAAGGTTGCTGAGCTATCCTTGGTTTAGAAAATCAGTCTTCTGGGTTAACCTACCTGAATACCCACCTGCTGTCTATCCCACATTTATCAGCTTTAGTAGGGCCTTTGACACTGGCTCATGTAACATCATTATTGACAAATTGGTGAAGTATGGACAAGGTATTTGGGCATTAGGTGGACAGACACGTGGGTGAACTGCCAGGCCTAGTGAGTTGTGATCAACAGCACAAGTCCAGCTGGTTACCGGTAACTTGTGCTGGATCACAAGGTTGAAAGTGGGACCAGTACCATTTAACACCTTCATTAATGACCTGGACAATGCGACGGAGCGCTCCCACAGCAGGTTTGCATGGGAGGGTCAGATTAGTTTTCAGTACTGTGAGAGTGGTTGAACACTGGAACAAGTTACTCAGAGAGACTGTGGAGTCTCCATCCTTGGAAACATTCAAAACCCAACTGGACATAACCCTGGTCAACCTGAGCAGAGGGACTGGACAAGGCAATCTCCAGAGATCCCTTCCAGCCTCATCCGTTCTGCGACTCCAGAAGGCAATCAGGTAGAACTCACTCATAATGCCTCAGATGTGATGGAGGTAGGACAAGAATCAGCAGCAAATGGCTAGAAGAGTTTTGAACTGGAGACTGGAGAGGATATTGCAAAAGCAGGCACAGAGAGGTATCTTTTAGACTAAAAAGAACCCTGCACTGTTATCAGAGCCGTTTTCAAATCAGGAATTTACAGTCATACGAACCTCATCCAAGGGATGCTTAGCTGAACATCTGAAGCTGCAGTTAAAGTTATAATGGGCTTTGCAAAACTGTTTTGAGAATATGGATTGAATTTAAAAATAAATAAATAAATACATTAAAAAATTGAAAAACACTTATGTTTGTTTCTGGTTTCAAAAACAGGAGAGGGGCAAACTTCTGTTTATGAAAATCTTTATGAATTGCTCTTCAGTTTTCTTTAGCCCTGTCACCAAAGTAGCATGGCTTACTATTTGAGGTATAAATTACATTCGACACATCATTTTAGGACTCTCTTGAGATCTCAGATAGCAATTTCACATGAATCATGATTTGAAGTTGCACATGTTAATAAATAACATGCAGTGCCATATAACAGGTAGACAATAAAGGCTATCTAACAACGAACAACAGCAATGAATTATAGCATAGTTCGTCAGTTACCATGCAATATTTCTCAGATCTTTATGGGGGAGGGATGTACTCATCAACAGGAAATTAGACAGGACACTGGAGCTAACAGTGCTGTTTCAGAACCATATGAAGTGTTATTTCTGAGTTGTTTTTAGGACCATGCACAGGGTCAAACAAATGCAAACAGCAGGTCAAGGTTTTGACTGCATGTCAGCTTTCAACCAAGAACCAAAACATTGTCAAGACTTTCAAGGAAATCTTAGCTATGACAATAGCTAAGTCTTTTCCACAGGCAAAAAAGAAAAAAAAAAAAACAAAACACTTTGTCTAGTGAAATGTCATTTATCTTAAAATATGTCACTTTTCAAAATGACTTCTGAGTTCCACACAAGAGCTGAAGTATCTTCAGCGAAGTCTCTTCTCATCCATATAAAACTCCTGACCAGGTGCAGTTCTGCATTGCTTAGAGATTCATAATCCAGCTGCTATCTTATAGGCTAGAAGCCACAGATATTTGAAATAATCTTGAAATAATATATCTGGTGTCACTTCATACTGAAGGTGGCATTTTCAGTTATAAAACAGCTCAACAGAGAGTGGACTCAGATCACTGAAGATAAGCATTCCCAAACTGCAAATTCAGAAGCAAGTTATTCCTTGCTTACTAAGGTAAATAGAGGTGGCTGAGAGTGAAATTGCTAAGTCCTTCACCGAGAAAATTAAATTCCCTCTTTTACAAAGATTGCACATATTTTGACTTTATTTTATCAGTATCAATAACTCCCAGTGCTTTGAAGTCATCTGTGAGTGTTTTGCCTGACCGCAAGCCTGTGGCTGCACTAAGGGGCTCTGGATGGCCACAGCTCAGCAGCACTCAGGCAAACAGATCCGAAGAGCCCCCAGATTTTAACAAGGTCTCCCATCTCCTTTCACAAATTTCCAGCACTCCAAGCTGCCCTCTTCTTTCACCTCCAAACTAGCAGCAGCTGGATGTGCTTACGGAACACTACACTTTCCCTTCTAAGCTGTTACTGAAGCTGAACTGGTCTCCCCAGCTGAAAAGCAGCTCTGCTCCTGGTTTCATCCAGACATCTACAAGATTATTTGTTCAAAGGTGCCTGGGGCACAGAGAACAGCCAGCCATTAAATATCTGTATCAGTGATCAGTGAAAGAAAAGAGAAAATTATTGTGGATAAAATTTACAAATGATTCAAAAATTGGTGAGACAGTAAATGAGGATGGCTGGTTAGGCAGGGTGAACTGGGTCACTTGCTAAAGTTCATGGAATTTAAAGATCTGCTTCCACAAAGCAAAGAAAATAAAAAGCAAAGATGACAACTCACATGTAAGAGGAAGTCTGTAAGCTTAAGTTCATGACATTGAAAAATACCAGCAGAGTAATAGCAAACTACCGAGTTTGTGTTTATAACCTCACGCTGTGGGTGTATGAAGAAAAATTTGACCCTGAAAAAATGGTGGAAGTAATAACAATGCCCTGTGTAGTTACAAGACTAGATTTGCAATTCTGCAGCAAGTTTGTGTATCGGGGCTTCAGAGGAGTACTTCTGAGGGTTCAGAAAAAGAAACAGAACAATTGAAATATGCCTTAGCATAACCAAATAGACTCAATGTATTTATTTCACTTAAGAGAAGATCAGAGGTGGTTTGATCAAAGTTTGCAAGCACTTGCCTGTGGAGATTTCTAATGGAGGCTGTACGTTTTCCTGGCACAGAAAAAACCGCATAGTCCAGATGCTGGAAACAGAAGGTACAAAAACTTCAGTTGGCAAAAGACGAAACATGAGGTTAATCTGGAGTTTCTGTCATCCTAGCAGCCCAACTAACAAGAAAACAAGATGCCTTGATTTCACTGGACACAACCCCAGGGTAGCTCAAATTAAGAACTTACTTCTCCTTTGATTAGAACAAGTATTCTTAACAACACAATAGTCTTCTAATCATCAAACTTCATTCACTAATCTAGGGGTAAAAACTTATAGTTACTCACAAAATGTAAAGGAACCCAATAAAAAAGGTGACAAAAGAGGAGAAGGAAGCCATCCCCCTGTGTAGGTCTTGTCTACAGCAGACTTTGTGCTCCACGTACAACACTTTTTCATCTCAGTAGACAAATCCCAGCAGAAGGAGAGGTGGCACTGGCTGTTGCAGAGGATACACAGTGTTCTTTGCTCAAAGATTTATTTTACTGTTTCCCCTATAAAAGTTCCTCAGACTCAAGCACATGACAGCTCTGTGTTTGTGGAACAATGGGATTCAGTCAGACGCACTCCATAAATCTGTTTGGGAACTCCTGGTAATTGTTTACGGGGCCAATTCAGCACAAACTTGCTTTGGCCATCAGTCAGCTAGTAAAGCACACCCAGGCAAGCCAACAACTTTCAGCTTTGTGCTCAGTAAAGCATTTAAAAAAAAAAAAAATCCTGCAAGAAATCAGTATAGCTCATCTGAAAACCTGAAAATAAATGGCTTTCATAAGTAACTGATTACCTCCCAGTTGACCAATTATTTCTTAAAAGAAGAGACCACCTGCAGTCAAGATGAAACAGATATTTCCGTGTGTGCCGGAGATGGGATGTGCCTTGGTCTCACTCGATAGCCCTCAATATCACATCATACTGTCTGCCTCCTACTGCTACTCTAATGATCACTGCGTAGTGAAAAGCTCTTCCAAGGGGGAGGATGGGAGGGAGGAAGACAAGGCACTCATGCCAAGTCCCAGCGAGGCACGTGATCCAAACACAAGCTCCAAGCACAAGTGTGGGTGGACGAATCACCCAGCACAGCCTCTGCCTTGCAAACAGCATCCACCTATGTTCCCCAGCAAAGGATTTATCTTCAGCAGTGCCAAAATGAGCAGGTTTGACAACATTCATGAATTTTCACTGAACCTGACAATGTTCAAAAGATTTCTCCACTTTTCAGTGACTAAACTTTCTAGCATTGTTAGTCCCTGTTGCTGCGGTTAAAACTTTTTAGGCAGACAAACCCATTCTGCACCTTGGGCATGGGCTATTGCCTGTAGCTGATGGAAAACTTTACCTCTGATCTTCATGGCATTTCTACAACGTCACAACCGCTAAGGGTATTGGACATGGCTGACAAAACAGTAGGATGAAAGCTCCCAGAACAAAGTTTCCTTTGTGTTACATCAGTCAGTGAACCCAGAGACATGGGTTGCTTGAAGGTTTTGTTGAGCTCAATGGAGAATATGCTGTGTGAGCCCTACCTCATTGCCCTTTTGAATATGGTGAGCCCAGCCAGGGGCGAAAGACACATTTCCATTTGGAGGCTGGCTGCAGGTCAAGCAGACTGCAGCTGAGCCAGAGTGGGTGCTGAAGAGACAAAGAAGAAGCATATCAAAAGCCCCAGCATCCCTGCAGGGGCTTCATACCAGCCCTCCCTGCTCCCAGCATGTTAGAATCACAGAATGACAGAATGGTTTGAGTTGGAAGGGACCTTTATAGGCCATCTAGTCCAAATCCCCTGCAGTGAACAGGGATACCTACAGCTGGATCAGGTTGCTCAGAGCCCTGTCCAGCCTGACCTTGAAGGTCTCCAGGGACGGGGCATCCACCACCTCTCTGGGCAACCTGTGCCAGTGCTTCACAACGATTACTGTAAAAAACTTTTTCCTTATATCCAGGCTAAATCTCCCCTCTCTCAGTTTGAAACCATTTCCCCATGTCCTATCACAACAGACCCTGCTAAAGAGTCTGCCCCCTTCTTTCTTGAAGACCCCCTTTAGATACTGACAGGCCACTATGTTGCACCTACAAACACGGGTTCCCTCTTCAATCAGGCAAACTCCTGGTTCACACTGGATTCTGAGGATGCTTGTGGCCTCCACTCAGCTCAGATGCAGAAACTTTGTGATTTCACACAGCTGCAAAGCAAAGATTAGGTGAGCTTATCCTCAGATGGGCCGTAGGAATAAAGTCAGTCCCTTTTCCTTTGGTCCATGGCTGCTGGGTGCAGGTCTGGCGCCGCCTGCATTCAGCTCAGGGCTTTTCAGTGCATCAGTTGCAGTGATGTGTGCTAATGAGTAGGGCCAGACTGTCCCCATGAAGCCTCTGAGGACTAGGAATAAGAACACACTGAAATGAATTTGCAGCTTTCCTCTGGAGAAAAACACCATTCAATTAGCATTCAGGTAGCAGGAGTTGTTGCAGCAAAGGACAGTAATTTTATAAGCTAGCATTGTTTGCTATAAGTCTGATTCAGGCTGCTATGTATTAAAACATGACAGCATATTTTAACTTCCAGAGCCAAGCAACCAAACAATACACTTCCAAATGAACACAGTGGATAAGAGATAATTTAATCTCAGGCTTCATTAGCTCAGCTGTTGTATGAAACAGATAACAGATGCAGAGGAATAGATAGAAAACACAGCCTCCCCATGCCTGCCATCTGTATTATAATAATAAGCATGTGGGGAGTTTGAAAATTCACCACAGTCCCATTCATGTACAGTCATCACAGGTTTGTTATAAAGCTTTCCCTCTTTGGTAGGTCACTAGAGTAACCAGCTTCCCTCAGACTGGAATTTTCCTTTTTGGTGGTTTCCCATTAATGCCACGACTGACATCATTCCAACACACCAGCATTCCCAGTGGGAATTTCCTCTAATTCCGGAACTACAATAACAGCAGTGCCCTTTGCCCAGGTGGCCTGGCAAGCAGGGACACAGACGAGGCATTACAGGAATGCATCAGTGGTCGCCTGTTCACATCCCAAGGACTACTGCTGCAGTAAAGCCATGCACTGCCAGGAAATACTGGTATTCCCTGATCTGCCTGGGACTCACTTCTCATCTGTAAGGAACTGGCTTGACCTTGCAGCCTTTTCTTGTTTCCAGCTTCCCCCAGCCTCTACACACAGAGTACGTTCTCTTTTTGCTAGCTGACAGTATTTACTCAAATCCAAGGCAACCGTACCCAGCTCCACACCCAGAAATGCTCACAAGACGGCTTGAACTCTTTCCAGAGCTGCACAATTGGGGCCCAGCAGGCCAACAGTAGGCCAAACTAAGACAAAAGGCTGAGTTTGCAAGGGTTATACTTCTGAGATTTTAGATACACCTAATAGCACAAGTAATGACTTCCAAAGATGGTATTACTAGACTTCAGATGCTATGGTTGCTCTATTTTAACATATTGATCAGGCTGAATTGGTTACATATTTAGGCGCAGTTATACTCCCCCACTATTCTGTTGTGTTCTGCTGGCCTGAAGGTACCAACAACCACATTGTGCAAACCAGCTTAGATTTACCTTTTATGTTTTAGTTTTATGGCCCCTAACTCTTAGTAATTGCCAGTGAATGTCAGCTGAGTCTCTCTGTTGTTTCACTGGAGGATTTGTTATGGATCTAATGTACTTACACTTTTTCCATTAATTTTCTCTGCTTTTTATAGCCTGCGGTGCTAAAGAACATCAAACTCAGAGCCAAAAGCAGAGAAGACGCACACATTTACTGCAGAAAACACAGGGATTTGTACAAGGATTGAATAGCAACTTCTTTCCTGCAGCCAAAGTTTTTCCAATTAATTTTTCCTACATGCTCTTTTTTAATGAGGACCTTTCCAGAGGTGGCTTCTTTGGAGCCTCTGAGCTGAGCTCCCTCTTGCCCTGCACCTGGCAAATCCCCAGCACCTCTGCAATGGAGGTGGGGGAGGCTGGCTTCTCCCTGGCAGGCTGCTTGATACCCTGAGCAGATGCAGTATCAGCACTGCTGTGCCAGCTCGCCTTCTGCAGAAAGAGGAAGACCCATCCTGGGCTATGTCCTCTTGCTGCTTCACTTACCTGAGAAGCCTCTGCTCTCTGCACAGGCCTAATTAAATCATTACAAGAACAGGAAACTAACAGCTACAAAATCAGGTTGATTTTTCTGCTGGGTCCATGAGCCCCATCAACTCAAAAACAGTGCTTGCAGAAGGGGTGAGATTATTCAAGCAGGCATGGGCTGAAGTGGAGAGCTCTTCTTTTGACAGAGAGATGCTAGAGGTTCACCTGCCTGTGAAACTGGAGCCAATACTCCTACTGCGTGTTTCTGAAATCCTCAGGACTGTGACTAATCCTGATTGGACCTTGTAGAAACCCTTCCATCCTGACATGCACAGGCAGTTTGACCTACAGATTTCAGTCGGATTTAGGGACAAAGTATTTCCCTGTCAGATTTACTGGGAGCCTGATCCAGAGGTAATGCACAGCTTGGGAAAAGGTACTGTGAATGTCTTTCTCTCAGTGCCTCAGGCACTGTGTCAGCCTGTTGGGCTCACCGCCTTTCCTTGCAAATCTAGAGGGAAGTCAAACAGCTGCTTCTCACAGACCTTTGGGGTCGGCCTCTTTGACTCATGAGTCTTCATGAGCCCCAAAAGCAGCTCTTCAGTCAATAAACAGATGGGATACATAATCTCCCAGCCCCCAGCTGAAGCCACTAAATCACTGAATCTAGCTGAGGACGGCTGCTGAGGACCATCTTCTCAGCTTGTAACTGGATAGAGGTTAACAGCAAAGATCAAAGATCTAGCAACAGACTATCTTCCCCTGATCACCCAGTCCTCCTAAGTACCTATTTTTCCTCTGTTCCAAGTCTTTGATTTAGTAAAAGTTACACCTATTGGCTCATAAAGGTAACAACGAATCAGCAGGAGTCCTCAATAATCTTGAAAAATGTTGATTTTGATTTGACTGTCTTTCAAGTAGGCATCTGATGGCAGCCTCGCAGTTTAACAACTTCCCACTTTTACCATGTTCACCACAGATTCCTCCCCAGACCCAAGCACCTTAGCTTACAGTGATGGTTGCCCACTTCAAGGTAGTTCAGCTATTGCTCATCCTCATGGCTCTTACTGCTGCCACGTCATGTCTTGTACTGCTTTGCTAAAGCATCTCAGGCTTCGCTTCTGTGCACACGCTGGAGATATCTGCATTTGTCCATTAAGAGACAGGAGGGATCAGTCAGTCACAGAAACATGCAATTTCCTACAGTCTCCAGGGAGTGCTGTGAGGCTGAACCCATGGATGCATTGGGCTTAAACTCCTGGTGCACTCTGCTCAGGCAGATATGCCTAACAGAGATCCTTGCGCACCAGGGCTACAGGTCAAGGAACTGAGTTAGTGTGGTTAAGCTTCTGGGCAGCACAAATCAGCCGTACTTGCAAAACTTGAGTATTGAAAGAATTTGAGGGGTAGGAGTGGAATGAGTACATTGTTAACAACTGCTCAGGAAAACAAACACCTCCCACAACAGCCATACATATACTTCTGCTGCCAAGGAGCTAAGGCACATCTCCTTGGCCTCAGGTGGTAAGATGCCACCTATTTAATACGAAATAACTTAGCACCATGATTTATTTTCCCTCTTGACTTTAATGATCTCTTTTATGTTGGAATACCAAACCTCAAAGATACATTAATGATGAGGATGCCCCTGGAATCATCAGACAAAACATACAGTAAGATACTCTCCTAAGTGTGTGGTTATTTTTTTTTTTTCTTGTAATTCCATCTTATGAGTCTTCTAGCAGTGGAAACAAAATACCAGTGACATCAGATGTAAGCAATGCCATTTATTGAAGCTCAAAACAAGTATGTCATCATAGTTTGTTTTTAAACTTTGAAAGGTTAGAACAAGCAGTGAATGTGTCAAATACACATTTTTCCTGAGCAACCTGTTGAAGCTGATGTGTCTCAGGCTAATATGATAATATAATGATATTATGCCTCAGCTCTTTATATTCTATTCAGTTTTGAGAATAGTGATCTTCTGGGTTAGGACCATAAATCGACCTTTACTTAAAAAGAGATATGTATTAAGAAAGGAATATTGCTAAACGGTTGGGAGATATGACTGTAAATACAGAGAAAAGATATAAAGCTGATGAATGCAAAGTAGGAACCTATGTAAAATACAGCAGCTGACACCGCTTTGTTAAAACAATTCATGTTGTCATTACAGTCTTTTCCCTAAAGTTTTAAGTTGAACAACAGTGATGACTGTGCTTCCCTGTATATAAGGATTAGTTTCATTAATGTTTATGATATAACTTACTTTCATCTATTTCAAATGAAATAACAGCTCCCTGAATAAAGCAATGAAGCCAGAGATGGTTTTACTCTGTGCTATCTGTAAGGAGCACTGGAAGGCACAACCCCAAGCCACTCTTCCTCCCACCTGCGCTATCTCCACTCAGTCAGCTACCTTCTCATTAGCCCACATGACTGATGGTCCTTCTGCTGACCTGCACTGTGCATTCCCAGTGACCACCAGTCGAGTTTGTTTGGCCATCAGAACAAACTGTGCCTTAGACTGCACAAGCTCTGCTCTACGCAACGCAGCCTGAAGACAAACCCTGCTCAAATGCTTCCTTAATCACAGACAGGACTTCTCCACTCCTTCACATGATTCAGTATTTCTGTGTCCTGTGGAATACAAACTCACCTGATTTCTACTGTTCAGTGTGTGGGCCAGTAGCCATTCAGGACCTCAAAAGGACATAAGCACACTGTAATACTGAAAAAGCAGTATGTCTGGCATTGGCCAGCAACACCACAGATATGTATTATTTTAAGAGTACATGCATGCAGGTTATGTACACACATGCATGCACATGCACCATTGTAAGTCATCCCCCACAACTATTTATACTAGCACCATGTTTTTTACAGTGGATTGCAAGTTTTATCAGCACCTATAACTGGGGTTACAGAGAGATTAGTAAATCTAACCTTACCATGCTGCACATCCTGAACTCCCAGAGACTTCAAGTGAAGAAGTGAGCCCTCAGCCAAAGGTCACAAACCTATGACAGAGGACAGTATGACTTGTGGTCTTCATTAGGTTAATGCAACATAGCCAGGCCTGAATACTTCTACTAACTTTTGTAAAGGTCTGTCCAGAAATAGGACTATTGCTAATGATAGCTCTGTAACCATAGTGACACTTCAATTCATGGCTATGTATCTCAGTCTACATTGCATAAAATGTGACCTTTCCCTCTATTACAATCTCAAATCATCAGGTGGCTAGGGAGCAAATCTGAGATTTTCAAAAGAGCATGGAGAACCAAGGTGTCCAGCTCCTACTGAATTTCAAATTAATCTGAATGTCAGACTCTTTTGAAAAAGCCTAGCTTTACTTCAAAGGGTCCAGCCTGGCTTCCCTAAACATTGTTCTCCATTTTCTCCCATAGTCAAACACTGTTTAGCTAGCGCTTTCTTACAGCTAGCGCTGAGGTCCAGATACTCTGGGTCTCAGGCTCCTAATCTTAGGTGTTGTTACCTTTCACTGTGATCAAGGATTTGCACTGGGGGAGTAAAGTTTGCTGTGAGTGGGTGATAAGAGTAATGTGGATGTGAGTTTATGCTCTGCAAGGAGATACTGGATTAAATGATACTGCTGTCACTGAGTATCAGCGTGAATCATGTATCTGTCTATTCAGGTGGCAGATGCAAAGAGGTTTGCTTTCATGGTACAAAGAAATGTTGCATAAAGCATATTTAGGAATTTAAAATTCCAGATTTGGTGTTTTTATTTTAGATTAGAGGAAGATACTTGCAGCAGGAGAAAAGTTGCCAGGACAGGCTATTTCTGAGGTATCTT
>VXAV01004489.1:512253-528958 GCA_013399715.1 Alectura lathami
TCTTTACTGCAGAGTAGGCCTGTGGTGGAGAAGATGGGAGAATTCGCTATATTTTGCTGATAAATTCGCATTTCAAGAATCTTAAACTGCTTCATGCAGACAGTCACGTCTGTTAAGGCTCGTATTTATGACGACTTTCTCTTCCTTCGTATTATTTGTCAGCTTGAGCCCCCTGAAATTTTAGAACTTCTAAGTGAAAAGGTCCTGTTAACCCTCACATGGCCTTCTGCCTTGCAAAATACCGCAATTTTTTATTACTGTTCAGTGAGTGTTCATTATTGTGCAGCAGACAGAGATGGTTTACGCTTTTCACTTTATCATTTCTGCCTTTAAGAACTGTCAGAGAGATTCAGTAACAATGACTTATGTACCTGGCACACATCCTGGTCCTCTACATTCTTGTAACAGTGTATTTTAAACAAACCCAAACAGCTGCATTGTGCTACACAGCAATGCAGGGCAGACAGGACCTGGATAAACAAGGCACATGCAACTACATGTGCACCTTGACTCTACTTTCTGCAGCATCAGAATAAGCCAGGGACTGCCTACATGTGTAACATGGTACTGATAGGTCTGTGGTACCTTTAACAAACTCTGACGTCAGATTTGGTTAGGAATTACAAAGTGAGAGATGGCTGAAGGAAGGTAAAGGTCTGTAAAAGCAGTAAGGTGGTGGATTAGCTGAATGCAGGATTTTTGCAGGAAATTTGTCAACATCAGAACTAGGGAAACACAATGAAACTAGAAGAAAGTGTTTTACTGCAGGTAGGAGGACTTCTTTTTACAGCAGGCTTTCAACTTTTGGAACTTGCTGCCAGAAGAGGTGATGGAAGCAGGCAGCACTGCAGTTTCAAAAAGGGATGCAATATATCCGTGAAAAAGTTCCATAAATGAAAGTTGAAAGAATCAGGCTTTGATGTCTTTAATAGTTCTAAAATATCAGTTCGGAATGCAGGAAAAATACCAGGGAAATAAGCCACAGAGAATACTAAGCCCTCTGCTGCCACTTCCTAATGCCATTGCTGGAGACAAAATATTGGGCTGCACAGACCACTGGTCTGCCTGCCCACTAGAGTACTTCCCATGTTTTATCAGCCTGTTTACAGAAGTAGCTATTAACTAATCTGTGTAGGTACAATTTATCCAAGTCTGTCTTTCCAAACACAAGAGGGATAACAGATAAGCAGACCAATTCATCCCTAGGGCAAAACATGCGTGCGGAAGATCTCTGAACAGTAGGGGGAATGACAGATCACTCCAGTGCACGTCATGTCTGCATTGCCCTCAGGAGTCAACCTCTTGTCTCATCACCAGATAGCAACCTTACTGTTGACTTGCTAAGAGGGGAGAATCCTGCTCCAAAAGGCCTTTGAAGGCTCTTCTGGTAGGGATCTGAGCTGCTGCTGCGCTTACCCTTAGGGTTCCTGTTGGATGCTGCAGAACACAGACTACAGAGCTCCAGGTTTTCCTCCAATTTATGTTTGTCACAAACATGGATAAAGGTTCTTGTCTGTAAGTTTCTCCTTTCCTCCCCCCTCCACACCACCCCATTTCTTCTTTCCTGGACACATCATCTGGGGGAGTTTTATTCTCTCCACCCCTTCATTTCAGAGATATGAAGAGATACGTCCCACTCTGTGGGACACTGATTTCACAGTGTCAAGGGTAGCTGTGCTCACTGCCTGCTAGATTTCTCTTGCAGTGTCTTCTTCACTTCACTTGCTTGTATTCCCTGTCCAGAATTTGCAGTGCCTACAGACGTGTCTGTCTTCAGAAGTGTCATCTGTTTGGACTCATGACATTTCTTTCCTTCCACAAGCCTTAAAAGTAGCCTACAAGTCACTTCAAGTGAGTAATTGCAGGCAGACCAATTCATTTATTTGTGGCATCATAAATTAGGGATGCAGGCTCAGAGAAATGTACTCTCCATCATAGCAACACAAGGCCAGAAGGGCTGGAGAACATGACAACATGACTCTGCCAAGAGTGTAGCTGAGGTGGCAGAGTGGAAGCAGGTTGGGCTAACCTGTAATTGCTGAGCATGTAGCATTCACAGCAAGCGCACAGACTGGGTCAGCTCCCAGCTTTTCCAAGACCACAGCACAAACACAAAGCTACTTGAAAGCTGTCTCCTGTAGGTTATTATCATACCTGTATTTTTTCTGCACTCTTGCTGATTACATTTCTGATACTCTGTTGGCTTGGGCTTATCCGCACACATGCTGTCATCTTCAGTTTCATTAGTTTCTATATTCCTGCACTTCACAGTTCTTTGCTGAATGCCCTCTCCACAGGAAACTGTGCACTGAAAAAGTCATTTTGACACACAAAGGTCTTCTAAGTAGGAATTAAGTAATGTGCCAATATTTGAGCTGTAATGAAAGCTAAAAAAGCCATATGATCCAGAACAAATGACAATAAAATACTCTGTGTACTGCATTCTCCATTGAGGCACCTCCATGGTGCATTGCAGCCTGATTTGGCAGGCTACAATGGAGAGGTAAGTAGAACAAATTCAGCATCTTGGAATAGGTAACCAGGGTGAGAGGACTATTTTCTACAGAGGAGGAGGATATAAAATGCAAATGCTACAAAAGAGTAGTAATCCAAATTATTATTGTGAACTGATGGTTTTTCTTTCCTATGTATATTACACTGGCTGTTTTAAACATGAATAATCTCTATCAATTATGACATTAGAAATGACTGAGCTCAAGATTTCAGAAAAACTCAACGTTTCTTTGGTGACATTTACCTTGTGGTTACCCTTTCTTTACAACAGCAAAACAACTATCAACTGCTTGTTCTGGCTACACACAGATGGCCATAATAGAACCTTCTCAAAACACGTTCCTCTACTATTCTGAAAATACACTCAATTTTTCTTACATCCCAGAGCTTATGAGAATTCCAGTGAACTTTAAATTCTTATTATTTTCAGATAAATAGTGGCCAGCAAGATAAACAGTTCAAAAGATACAGAATGCTAGCTAACGAAGTGCAAGAGATGAAGACAGGCGCTTTAATTTTGCTGAAATCATCTTATCTGTAATCCTATCTCTTGCAGAAGACACAACATTATTGATGTGAAGTACGTAAAGAGATCTTAGGTACTCTTGCTGCTACTTTAGAATAAGTTTAAAACTTCTTTTGACATAAATTACAATAAACGGGACTAATCAGTAAAATAGCTGCTATACATTTTGGTATTCAATTCTTTATTTTATGGATTTCCCAACTTTTTCACTTCCCTATTTAAGTGTTACAGCTGAAGCCAATATGTTACACTAATATTCCATCTGGAGGCTTTCTTTCAAAAGCAACTGTCATGAAATTTTCTGTGTTTGGTGATTTTCCAATATTTACTTATTTGTGGCTCCTGGCATTTGGTGTTCTTTCAATGTTCTCTTCTGCTATGAGGAATATTTGTATGTATGATTAGGTTTATTAAGGAAACTGGAAAGAAAGATTTATTAGATATACCAGTTTCTTTATAAACAAGCATGCATTGTAGATACACGAAGGTTCCCCAAACACAAACACACGATATTCATCAAATAGATCTCCAGAATCCATAACGCAATTTTTTAAAATTCAAAATCTCAGGTTGTGTGGGAAATTCCAATACTCCACAAAGTTGCTTTTGGGATATCATCTCCAGCTCCCCCCTGCTCCGAGTTCTCATACACAAAAACATTACAATGATTGGAAAAGCTCTGAAAGCACGGACAGATCAAGCAGGCTAGCTATACTTGGAAGGATTCAGCTAGGCTTGTGTCAGTGACTTTTATCAGCAATTCAAGCTTTTCCCTCCCCCTCTAAAGCCAGCCTATCTTGTCATTCTTTTGAAATTCTACCTGATTCTTTATTTAACAGAACATGGTTGAGCTTAATAGTCCTTTAGTAGTCCAGTAGAAAATTTAAAATTAATAAGGGAAGGATATAAATGGTAACTCATTCTTCACAAGAAAAGTAAGAAGAAACACCTCTACAATGTCAATCACTTGAAGGAACTCAGGTGGGCTGGATCTGAAATGTTTGGTAATAATTTCAAGAGATCACCTGTTGTAGCTTGCACTGTGCATAGGAATTCATACTTGCCACAGGCACTGAGGCTCAAAGACAGGTCGGTAATTAATTGTCCACCTGATTCCTCTCCTCTTTTTCTCCTTAAATTGTCATTTAATCTTTATATAATAACAACAGTTTAAATACCACCAAATATGGCCAACTCATGTAAACAAATACAACAAAAAGAACTGAATCCTACCGGACTCCACGTCTGGTTAATCCACTGTGTACAAGGTTGCCTGTTACATGATGCCGTGGCATTGGGTCTTTTTGTCCAGTCACAGCTGCCTCCTTTTGGGCAGTAGATATGTCGTTTTTGTTGGCCACCACCACAGGTCCTTGAACACTAACAAAAAAAGTGCATAAAACCATGAGGAGAGAGGTGGGAATGAATGAGAACCTAGACACAGACCATAGAGATATCAGAATATTCTTCCCTTTGAAGCATGTCATTGACCTGTATGATTTAGAAAGATGCACAGGCATACCAAGTTTTACAGTCCAAATATTTAGAAAAGTTCTGCACTGAGAAATATATGTATTCGTATGCTTGGAAACAGACAGGGAAGAAGCCATTATTGGTCTGAAATAAACTTTGGAGGAAGCTATTCCTGACACGTATAAATGTAGGCAATATAGGATAGAAGTGGCAACACAAAGCTGCTCATGCAACACCACAAGTTACAGTAATTTCTCTAATAAAAATTAGATTGCAAGTCATGTGCCTGCAAGATTAATATGCAATATTTACAGAAGACAGTACAAGTTCATGAGATGCAACATCTCATTTTTATGGGGCGGTTGGGGACATTAAAATTCACCCAGAGCAAACAATAAATTAGACAAAGAATGGCAATAAAAAACATCATACAAAGATCGTGACGGGGTTACTTTTAAGTATTCTCGTGTCCCTTTTCTATCATTGCTTATCAACTTATTTTTTTACTACTATTCATTAGGTCTGCAGTAGAGCCTGCTTGAAATACACAGAATATTCTGTAGTCTGACATGAAATAAGGTGACAGATACACTTTTAAAAGTGCATTGTTACTGTCCTACGAGGAATTGCATCCCTATGGACAGAGGATCAGAGCTGTCATCTATGAACTTTTTCAGTCCAATTCTACCTAGTATCTTCAACATGAGGACAATTCCCAGGGTTGGACAAGAGTTATAACAAGATATGTAAGTAGCAAAATACCAGTTGGGCACAATCTTTCAGTTACTCTTATTATTCAATCCCTGCTGATGCTCTCACAAGACCCCAGATCATGCACACATGATGAGGTCTCCTACTCAGTGCAAGTGGGAGGTGTCAGTGGCAAGGAAGGAAGCAATGGGATCATGTCCTCCAAAAACCAAAAGCATCAGGACCACAACAGAAGAGATTGCTGATGACACCAAGCTGAGTGGTGCAGTTGATACCCCTGAAGGAAGGGATGCCATCCAGAGGGAGCTGGACAGGCTGGAAAAGTGGGCCCACGAGAACCTGGTGAGGTTCAACAAGGCCAAGTGCAAGGTGTTGCACTTGGGTCGGGGCAATCCCAGGTGTGTGTACAGACTGGGAGAAGAACTCCTTGAGAGCAGCCCTGTGGAGAAGGACTTGGGCGTTGTGATTGATGAAAAGCTGGGCGTGAGCCGGCAGTGCGCCCTTGCAACCAGGAAGGCCAATGGCATCCTGGGCTGCATCAAGAGAGGGGTGGCCAGCACGGAGAGGGAGGTGATCGTCCCCCTCTGCTCTGCCCTTGTGAGGCCTCACCTGGAGTACTGTGTCCAGTTCTGGGGCCCCCAGGACAGAAGGGATGTGGAGCTGTTGGAGTGGGTCCAGAGGAGGGCCACCAAAATGATCAGAGGGCTGGAGCACCTCTCCTATGAGGAAAGGTTGAGGGAGTTGGGACTGTTCAGCTTGGAAAAGAGAAGGCTCCGGGGAGACCTCATTGCGGCCTTCCAATACTTAAAAGGAGCTTACATGCAGGAGGGGGACCGACTTTTTGCAAAGATGGATAATGGTAGGACAAGGGGGAATGGGCTAAAACTGAAAGAGGGGAGGTTTAGGTTGGACATCAGGAAGAAATTCTTCCCTGGGAGAGTGATGAGGTGCTGGCACAGGCTGCCCAGAGAAGCTGTGGCTGCCCCATCCCTGGCTGTGTTCAAGGCCAGGCTGGATGGGTTCCTGGGCAGTTTGATCCAGTGAGCTAGTGGCTGGCAGCCCTGTCCACGGCAGGGGGGTTGGAACTAGATGATCTCTGAGGTCCCTTCCAACCCAAGCCATTCTATTATTCTATACGATTTATATTACAAAGTGACTCCAAAATCAGATTTAACAGATGTCTGACCTCAGCCTCTGTTCCCATAAAATTCCAGTCCCAAGAACTGAAAAGGAAAATTCTAAATTGATCATAACATTAAAATAGCAGCAAAACAGAAAAAGTTTGAATGAATAGCATTTACTGATCAAGCAGGACAGCTAAAACAAATCTACCTAATCCTCCATGCCATCTGCTTCTCTGTTTCAGGGTATGGTAATTTACAGCTCTAGCTGTATATCACATGCAATCCTAGAAATGATTCTGGGAAGTCTCGCTAATGCCTGCGGTAATTTTTACTCTAACCACACACAAACACAGCAGAGCCTCTAAGTGGTAACAGCTGTGTCTTCCTTTGTGCTTAACAGCATGGAACTTAACGGTCACCGTTAATTGACAGCTAATTGCTCGTTCCCAAATCTTCTTTTAAAGACTAATACCTCATTCCAAGGTTCCACACGCCACTGCAAGCAAGGCTCCATATTACAACTACTGTTGAGTTGTGGTTTATATCCAAGTAATTGGCAATGAAAAGGTCTGAGAAGTCGCTTTTCACGAACGTCAATGCACTGAACGTCTCGGGTCCTGAAACCGCCATTGCAGTTAGCAGAGCACTGTGAACAAAAAATAGAAAAGGGCACTTCTTCAATCAATGCCAACAGCTGAGTCCTTCTAGTCTCCCCAGAGACTGCTCCCAGGCCTCATGCAGCAGCAGCAGATTCTTGCCCCAGATATGAAAGCCTCTCATACTGCTGAGGAAGAAATACATCTTCTACACCAAGAATAAGGACAAACACACATTTAAATATTTTTTCTTCATCCAGAATTAAGCCAATTCTGCTTATGTCACTGAATAACCTCAGATCAGCTTTGATCTTTATGACCATGTTGAAATATAAGAACTAATGCCATTCTAATTTATGTAAGTAAATGCTCTTGAGTTGAACAAAGAAACTGAACACACTACTTTCCCTGGGAGCTGAAGGATAGGTGGAGGGGGAGTTCATGTTCTTGTTCGTAGAAGTTTCTGTCCCTCTGAACAGAAACAATGGACAGAAGCAATTGTTAAAGAAACTGAGCCCACACAACCCCAGAATATATGCAAACTGTATCTGTTATTAAACTCAGACTGCAAGATCTAGTCTGAAGCACATTTCCTTCAGGGGAGGGGAAGAATTAGATTAGAGGAACAGAACATAGATTTACTACACTTGCAGTGGAATACAACATTTTATTCTGGTAAGTTGCCTTAAAATATTTGGAAAAATAATGAGAAAAACAATTTCCACTTGCAAAAGCAAACAAAAAAAACACATTTCTATATATCAAATTGTAATTAGGTTTGTACAGCTCAACTGCTGAAAAATAAGGATGGCTGGCAACAGAAATCCGCTAAGAATGGTCTTGTATCTCAAACTTGCCTCTTTATTGGTGCTCTAAAACATCTGTGTCCCATATTTTATCATTAAGTCTGATTTCTAGTTGCTTTCTGTGACATAACTGTCATCTATTTGTTGCAAGAGCAATAACATTTATGAAGAAAAAGTGAAGGTGAAATATGCCTTGAAGTAGGACCACAGAATGTCTGTGCATCACTTAAAATCACTTTTGAAGGTTTAAGTGTGGTCATATAATACCTTGGCCTTGCTTGGATTTTCTACACAGACATGTATTTCATGTACAAATCACTTCTGCGTCAAAGAAGTCAATAATATAACACAAGCTTTCTGACTATAACCTTTTCTGCAGACTCTTCTGTGTATAAATCTGCCCTCTAGTCCAATGGCAACAACACTGTTTACAAATATGATAAGAGACTGAGAAAGATGTATCTTTCTTTCCTTTACTAAATCAACATTATTTCAAACAGAATTCTGTAGTTTTTCCTCTCCTGAGTCTTGAAAAATAGCCCACTGTTTGAAGTTCCAGTTTTAAACTGTGTGAAGACAAACCATAGCAAACTTCCAGAAGTCATCAAAGTCCTTCCAGTTGTTCATCATGTATCTTAAAACACTGAAAAAGAACTCAAACAGAATTCTTCTTCACAGTGGGTTCCACTTATTACCCTGGACACTCTTATGACCAGGCCTGTGTATGTACCTTGGACTAAATAAGGCACTCTCCTCAGTATATTTTTCTTTACTTGTTGTTAAGGAGAAATTGAAAGTTAAATGAACATGGAATAGACTATGCCACCTAAAAGATGAACACTCACTGGCCAAAGTGAACAGGAGAACACAGATTCCCTCTCCCAAATTCTAATTTTCTTGTTGAAATTAGAATATGTCTCTGGGGGCAGAGGTCAAAAAATACTTGCAGACATGTACACCTTTGCCCATGATTTTTCACCTAACACAGACATGGGGCCCTGCTTTTGCTCTAGGTGCAAGATTTAATGAGCAAGATGAAGGACAGGAAGAACAAAATTCACAGCAGTTGCATTTCCACAGATAACTTAGTCAGGAAATTAGCACCGGATAGTCAACTGGGAATTATGTATGCATTTACTGAGTAAATACTTATTTTAAAAATGAAGTATTTAGAAACCCCTAGTCTTTGAAGTTAACAAGCTCACTGTTCACACGCAACTCACTGAATGACGTTACCTTGCTCCAATTTCCTATTTTCCAGCTAGCACACGGGCGGAGATAACATTTTCTGGCAGGATCAGGCTTTTTTGTGTGCTGACAGTGAGATGCATTCCTGCTGCTGCACTCCACTTGTCTCCAGAAAGCCCCCATTCCACAGGTGGCAGAGCACTGGCCAAGGTGAGAGGAAAGCCCAAGAGCAAATTCAAGGTTAGTAAATCATTCTGGAAACAATTAATGTGCCTAAACAAAAACATCTAGATGACATAGGTTATTTCAGGTGTCTGTATAGGTGCCCAAAAGAATACTTCAAATTTACCCAAGGCTTATTTAAAACTAGGAAGGAGGGCGGCTTGTTGCTTGGTATTAGGAAAATACCAGTTCTGATTTATACTACGCACCACTCTTCACTGGCAAACTTCTGCCTTCTGAGACAACATAAATCTGTACCAGCTGTTCCATTGTTTCCTTCTCTTGTCTTTGGGGATCTAAGGCAAAATGTCATTGAACCAAATCTTCATCACTGTTCCCTATTACTGCTAATGAGATAGTCAGCAAATTGAGTACATGATGTCGAACCCCCGAAATAAATTGAGTGAGACTCTTGGGAAAACTGCACAAGAAAAAGATTTTTAAAAAGATGAATTCAGAGTAGCTAAGTGTTTCCAAAAATTTGGGAGAGTTTTAGTGTCTGAGGTATGAGAACATTGATCATGCCAGACCAGCTCTCAAGACTGCATGTTCTTCTCAAAAAAAATCATTACATTCTGAAGCAGGAAGAGGTTGAAAGTGACTGGAGATCCCTTTTTAACTTTTTCTCCCTTTAAAACCCAGGAGACAGTGAACTATATGCTTAAAGTCAAATTCAACACATGCCAAGCAGCCTGTAGCTGGCATAAGAAATAGCATAAATAATCTCGGATTTAGCCAGCACAATAATGAAGACAGCAACTTCTACTGTGTGGTTTAGAGTAAATTTACTGGTATAGACATATCCTAAAGAGTGAAGAAGTGCCAGAATACTGGTAATTACTAAGAGATTTCACAAGTGCATTACTGTAGCAGTAAAAAGATAGCATAGCAAAGGATTCATTTATGTAGGTATGGTGGTGATGAAATATTAAGGCATTAAAGAGAAGTTATTGAAAAACAGGCACAAAGTTTTACTAAGGACATGTAAACAGAAAAAAAAAAACACACATAAAGTGAGAAATTGTAATTGAAAAATGAATTTAAAGTAAGGAACAATAAGAAAAGATTCCATCAAAGATATGCTGAGTATCCTCAAATTGATTTCATCAGTTGTGTGAAACTGAACGTATTGACTTTACCTCAATATTCATTCAAGCATTCTTAAATAATCTTTGAAATGTTGAGAATTATTTTTAAAAATTTGTGGAGGATTGGGAAGGTTGCAGACAATCAGAGAAGAAAATCTTTCGTGTTATTTTTGGGAAAACCAAAAGATAGATCTGTGGACTAAGAACACACTGCCTAACTTCATTTCACAAGATACAAAAGCGAAGTACTAAACAACCAAGGCCAAAATGGTATATAGTGGCAAAGACAATAAAGTAGTAAAGCAGCCAACACAGACCTATCAAGAACAAATGGGGTACCTGGTTTAATCACAAAATAGCCAACCAATGTAATACATTTTGTTCTTTTAGCAAATTATGGAAATATGATCTAAGTGAAATCATTATAAGATGGTAAAACTGAAAAACTGTAATAAAGTGATCCTCAATGATTTAACATCAAAATGAAAAGACATTTCAAATATGGCACTGCAGGGCTCTGTCCAGACCCCATCTCTCTTCAATATTTTCATTAATTAATTGAATGATGAAGGAGAGCATGCACTTATAAAATATGCAGATGATACTAAGTTGGGAGAGTTGGCAGGAATGCTGAAAGATGCAATCTGAGCTCAAAAACATCTTGCTAAACTGAAAAACTGGAAGGAAACAGTAAACTGAAATTCAAAACTATGTGCAAAATAGTGCATTTAGGGAAAACTTTTAATACGTCTATATATACACACCAAACAAAACTCGTAGCACCTGCTGAAAATAGAAATAATGTATTGAGGGATCAAGGGTTTACAATGGCACACAAACTGAATGAATTGAAGTAAGACGGCTACAAAACAAGATGAATTTCATCCCAACATGCACAAAGAGGGCCATATAAAAAATTCTTTCATTTTATTTGCCAGGTGTCAGCTGGGGCCACAATGAACATCGCTGTTGAAGAAACATATGACGAAATTGAAGCAAGTTGACAGAACAACAAAACAACCACATGCTTAGAAAACACAAAGAAAGTGAAAAACTGGTGTGTTTTGCTTAGAAAACAGACCTCCAACCTGTTGTTAAAAAGGCGATGACTTATCATGGCCACTGGATATAAAAAAAAAATTCAGTAAATTTAAGTTCATTGTAAAGAAAATCATTCTTACATGGGTAATGAATGACTAGGACAGAATGCTGAACCTCAGTACTTTAGACACCTTTCTGGGATGCAGTGGGCTTGGGAGCACAGCCTTTGCATTGACTTTCTCTTATAGGCTCCTCCACCCAAGCAGAGCTAAATGCAGGTCTTTGGGCAACTGCAGGAGGAAATGCCTCAAGCTCACCTGTCATGGGATGACACAAGAAAAAGCTCCAGACTACCATCAAGGAGTGCATGTTCTACAACCACTGATGAGGTAGTAACAGAGCAGAAGTCTGACCCACAGGCTGCATCAAACAGAGGGCACCAACAGGATCTTGGTGGACCAGAAAGCAAATAGGTACAAAGAAATAGACCTTAAACAACTTTCTCCATCATCAGTGATACACAGCAGCGTACCACGGAAAAGAAAAGGCACGCAACAACACTTTGCCTCGGTATTTACCAGCAAGTCCTCTATCAATACTGCCCAATTCACAGAATCCAAAGGTAGGGACTGGGAGAAAAAGAACCACGCTCTGTAGGAGAAGATGAGCTGCGAGACCACCTAAGGAACCTGAATGTGCACAAGTCCATGGGACCTCCTGATGAGATTCATCTGATGGTCCTGAGGGTACTGGCAGATTAAGTTACTAAGCCACTATCCACCATAGCTGAGAAGTCATGGCAGTATGGTGAAGGTCCCACTGGCTGTAGAAGGGGAAACATACCACCCATTTTTAAAAATGGTAAAAGGAAGACATGGGGAACCACAGGCCAGTCAGTCTCACCTCTGAACCTGGTAAGATCATGGAGCAGATTCTCCTGGAAACTATGCTAAGAAGTATGGAAAACAGAGAGGTGACTGGGGACAGCCAACATGACTAATAGCGCTGGACAAATTTGGTGACCTTTATGTCAAGGTCACAGCACTGGTGGATAAGGAAAAAGCATTGGTGTTTAAGAGAAGAATCCATCTACCTGGGCTTGTGCAAAGAATTTGATAACATCACACATAATATTCTCATCTTCAAATTGGAGAGACACAGATTTAACAGATGGACCACTTGGTGGATAAGGAAATGGCTGGATGGTTGCTCTCAAAAGAGTTGCAGCTAATGGCTCAGTGTGGAGAGTAGTGACAAGTGGCATTCCTTGGGGGTCAGTATTGGGACCGGTATTATTTAACAACTTTGTCAGTGACATGGAGTGCAGCACCAAGCACGGCCATTCAGAGGGACTTGGGCAGGCACGAGAGGCAGGCCTGTGTGAACCTCATGAAATTCAACGAGTGCAAGGTCCTGCACTCGAGTCAGAGAAATGCCAAACAAGAATATAGGCTGAGCAGTGAATGAATTGAGAGCAGCCCTGCAGAAAAGGACTTAAGGGTATTGTTGGATGGAAAACTGCATATGAGATTGTAGTGCATGCTTACAGCCCAGAAAATCAACTGTATCCTGAGCTGCATCAAAAGAAGTGTGACTAGGTTGAGAGAGGTGATTGTCCTCCTCTGCTTCACTACTGTGAGGCCCCACGGAGTACTGCATCCAGGTCTGAGGCCCCCAGTACAAGAAAGATGTGGAGTTGTTGGAGCAGGTCCAGAGGCCATGCTGATGATCAGAGGGCTGGAGCACCTCTCCTACGAAGGGAGGCTAAGAGAATTGGGGTTCAGCCTGGAGAAGAGAAGGCTCTCAGGAGACCTTATGGCAGCCTTCCAGTACTTAAAGGGGGCCTACAGGAAAGCTGGAGAGGGACTCTGTATCAGGGAGTGCAGTGGTAAGGCAAGTAGGAGCGGTTTTAAACTAAAAAAGGGTAGATTTAGATAAACATTAGGCAGAAAATCTTCACTATGAGGGTGGTGAGGCACTGGCACAGGCTGCCCAGAGAAGGGCATGCCTGAAGGTGTTAAAGGCCACGTTCAATGAGGCTTTGGGCAACCTGGTCTAGTGGTACATGTCCCTGTCTACTGCAGGAGGTTGGAACTAGATGATCTTTAATGTCCTCTCCAACCCAAACCATTCTATAATTCTGTGCTCAGTCCAAAAAAGTTTCAATTTCTGGACTAAAAACGTAAAATGTGAATACTCCCTTGCAGTGGTTACCTCTTCACTAGTCCATAGTAACTGCTATCTCAATACTCAGCGAGGTAACAGCATAGAAACATTTCAAAAAGCATAGTGCTGGGTGTTGGTAAAGTGAAGTCAACAACACAATACAAAAGATTGTAAGCACTTTTGAGAAGCCATAGAAAACTTTTTGATTTATATTGCTTCTTCACAGAAAATATAAGCTACTCAAGTATTATAATCATTCGGTTATGATCAGAAATATCCAGTCTAGGAAGCACACTTGTCCACCTGCTCTATTTAGCATGCAAAATCCTTGCAAGGTAAGAGTTTCACCCACAAAGTTACTCCTTTATAATTTTCTGTGCGTATAAAGCTAGGAAAATGAGACATCAACATCTTTCAGAATTTGAAGGTGATGCTATAAAGAATCTTCCAAAGGCTTTACACCTCACAAGAGTTTTCAACTCCCCGTGAGCCGTGCTTGTTTCCTTTACCCAAACAGGATGACAGAGCTTCACTAAGAAATATTACAGGATGTTAACATCTGTTTCAATCCACCTTCATTTAGGTATAGACATTAATGCAGATAAAAACTGCTCCTTTCTCCGTTCAGACAAGATGTAGTTTCATGCTGTAATTGTCAGCTACTGTATAAAAGGTACTTTAATAACCATGACCACTGGTCTGGCCGTTTAACTTCTATGCCAACCAGACTTGTTTACTACTGTTACAACCCAGTTCCAGTACATTGTCACCCAAACTTCAAAGTATGGTGCAGAACTCCATTTTACAATGCCTCCATGGACCGGACAAATTAAAGAAACTCAGACATACCAGTTTAACTTTGGACTAACATTCTCATCTTACCTTTGTAGACTCAAACTGGTTTTACCAGGCCGAATGCTGCTCTGAGTTACGAGGCATTTGCTTGATGGTGAATACAAATACTGATAATGGTATGAGATAGAAATGCACCACAAAAACCTGTTAATAGCCAACTAAAAATATGTTTAAGTAACCATGATATTCATGTGCTTTTCATAGAAACAAAGCTAGCTTACCTACATGACCCTGGTCATGTACTAAGTTAGGAAACAAAATTTAGAGAGAAATTATAAATAAGTAAAGGTCAGAACACAGTAGCACATCTACAGCCAACTTGCATTATGTACTTGTTTGGAAATGCAAGCACATTAATTTGGTGTCTCCAGGATTCAGCTAATAGCTTTTTTTTTTTTTTGCTGTGCTCTAAAACAGATCTCCTGAGGTATTTCTGGTTATAGTCAAACCTGAATGCCATGTCCCTGGAAGAGCTATTCAGAGTTTTGTAGAATCCATGAAGACAGACGCATTCTAAGCATTCTAATATTAGATATTCCAAGATCTGTTACCCTTTTTTTTGTATAACAAGTCTTTAATTTGAATTTATGATACTCATGTCAGATAATTATGACAAACTAAGACTTATTTCCACTGCAGTGGTTCAGAGAGCTGACACACTCTCCACTATTTACAAGTTAGAAGTAACATACCTCACTCCAGTTCCCCACTATCCAGTAGGCATCACCAGGCAAACTGTTGGAGGTTACTAAGTGGCTGCTTTCTGTGACATTCATCAAAATCCCCTCAGATGTTGCCTTGTGGTTCCTGAGAGCATGCTCGATTGCTGACGATTGTGTGCTGGAGGTTATGCTGTCAGGGAGCTTTATTTCCGTTCTGTTGTCAGCCTGATCTCTCAATACATTACCAAAAGCTGTGGGCATTACTGTAACAGGTGCTTCTTGGGTAGTTGCATCTATGACAGGCACATCAACTTGCAGACTAACAGAGTTTGCTGTTGTTGGAAATGCCAATCCTTGTGCGGCTCTGCTATCAGGAAGGAGCGTAGAAGGTTCTGGGCAATGAGATGCTGGTGGGAGATGAGAAGTCACACTCTTGTTTTGAAGGACATGAGAGCTGGTATCTAGCATTGTGCTCCTGGTTCTGATTTCCAGATCATGTTCTGTGCTGTAAAGGCGACCAGTTGATTTCTCACTGCCTCCTACTGACCCATCAATGTCATCAGATTCTTCAGTTAAATAATCATAGCTGGAAGTTATTTCTGGACTACTGGTAAAAGAGGAGGCAGGAGTGTCCTCACCTGTTTGCATGTCTTCTGCAGTAGGAACTGGCTCACTTTTAGAAAAATTTTCAGCATGCTTTATACTTTCAGTACTTAAGCTATTATGAAAAGACCATGAAGTAGTATTTTGATGCAAACTGTTTTCCGTAGGAAAAACAGGGTAATTGTAAACAACACTTGATCCAGCAGAATTATCTTGTAATGTTTTGTAGTCTGTTCCTTCTTTTTCTGAGACATTATCCAAACCAGAGGATGTAGGCAAGGGAGTTACAGTTTCAGGCTTGGGTATTTTTGTTGTTGTATGGGATGTTGCGCTTGGTACAGGTATGGGTATTCTGCGAGGAGGACTCCATTTGGAATTAGTAGTTGTTTTTCGGATTATGATCTTTCCTCTTCTAGGTGTCAGTGGGGGTATCAGAAATCTTCCAGCAGGACATTGCTGGAGACCACACAGGGCCTTAGAGTTTGGTCTTTTGGAACTATCACATGGCTCATGATTATTTTTGGCACAAGTGACATTGCGAGTCCTTATCCCACCACCACATGTAACTGTGCACTGCAAAAGAAGCAGAATACAATTCTTCATTCTATGCACATGTCAATGAAAATGTGTCAATTGGCATCTGTTTTTAATAAAGAAGGATCATTATAAATACATATATATATATATTTTCCTGAGAACAAGCCTTTCATTCTAGTGATTTTCTGCTATCATGGAGCTCTTTCAAAGTTTATAGAAAAGTAAATGTCACCTCGAGTAAACATCAGTGACAGAAGACTACATTATTAAGACAAAATATGGAAGTAATATGCTAGAATTTGATTTCTGCAGTAAAACAATCACAACAGTTTTTTAGCCAATACCTTTACAACCCAAAGTATGAAAAACAGACTTAAAAACTGCCATTAAAAGTGTATCTGTCTGTCTCACTTCTGGCTGCTCATGATGCCACAAACTTGCTGTGGTGATTTGCACAGCTCATAGACCTTTGTTGACTTTATGAAATGGATCTTCAGTTTTAGTGCAATTAACACTTGCTGCCAGGGCTAGCATCTCCCTCCTAAATTATGGGCTACTAAAAGTAATTAACCTATGTGGCTTCTATTTAAATG
>VXAV01004489.1:529005-547944 GCA_013399715.1 Alectura lathami
TGTTGGAAGCTAAGGAGACACAGTTTTTCTGTGATGTTCTTTGTCCTCAGTCGCATATGTACAGCCATGAGTTTAGCAGCTGTCACTCCTTTCATGACTTTTCGAAATTTCAACACACTTCCCTAATTTGAAGGTATAAGTCTCCATGACTCTTACCAATCAAAATGTTACATGTACCCTACTGGAGGAGGGCTGCTTAAGATGTAAGGGCACCTGACCAATGCATTCAGCTGGTTTAAGAGAGGTGCTGAACACAGATTTACAAACATTTTAAAACCACCAGGACATTTTACCCTTTTCAGATCTAGTCTAGGTCATAGCGCAGAAAAAACACCTGTGACCTTGGGTTACTGGTGCTTCCTGCATTGCTAACACCTGTAAAATAACATCAGCTCTACAGCAACAGGAGCAGGGAGGAAAGCAGAATAATGTCAGAGTTGGCAGGTTCATTTGTTGTTCTGTCTGTCTTCCTTGCACTTCCAGCATTATGGTGTATTTTATGTACTCAGAGCTATGCAAGTTTACACCAGCTGCAATTTGACCTCTGAAGTTATTGAGACTGGTAGAATTGCGTTTTGCTTACTGAGGAAGACAGTAACTGCTGGTATTTTGTTGCTGCTTCCACAGAAATACAACATAATTTGTCAGACTTTGCCATGTGGATGATTTAATTAGCATTCATGTAATTAGAAGGAACATCTAACCTCATCAGTTTCTTGGGGCAATGGCTGTCTCTCTCTCAGAATTTAGTGTTTTAAAAACCTCTGCTTTAGATTACGGATGTAGGAAAAAAGATTTCAGAATGGCTGTAACACTTCATCCTCATTACCTATCTAATGAAGTATGTTCTGTTTTTAAGATACAGAATGATCTCTAACACCCAGATAAGTTTAGAGAAAAAGGAAGTTTTGCCTGTGTAAAATCTCTCTCACACATTTATTATCAAAGAATTTTCTCTGATTATAGATTTCCTGACAATGCTGTTATTGTGGAGAAGAAATAATCTGGCCTATGCTTTCTTAAATATCTTCACCTGGAGAAGCTGATTTTTATCAGTAGCATGCAAACAAAAATCAATAACACACCAGCAACTCCCAAATTCTGTAGCAGCATGTCACTTCTATACAATAAATCGGCATTCTATATAAGTTGTCCATGTACTCCCAGTCTATTTTTTCACAGGCAGTTATAACACAGCGGCTACCCAATTTGCAAAATAATCAAGATTTAATGGTGATGGCTTGTAAGCAGCATAAATTGAATTAATACTGTTACAAAATTCAATTAGTTAATTATCTGAATCTACTACCAAGCTCATTTTAAAAAATAGAAAGAAGAATTAGATAAAAAGAAGGGAGAGGAGCTTTTAATAAGAACAGTCGTGAAAGTCTTGAAAAATTCAGTAAACTTCAATTTTAGGGAAATCTCCAGTGGAAAACATTTGTTGTGCATTTGTTTTTGTGATTATCCATTACACTTTATCTCAGCACATATGACAAATCTGCCCATTTTTGAGGTGAAGCATTAGCAAGTCTCACTATAATGAATCAGATCAGAGTAAAGCAATTTAAAAACTTCACAGCTAGGAATCTACTACTTCTCCCTAACACAAGTATCTTGGTGCATTTTTAGTTTTCATGGAGAATTAAACTCCTCAATGTCCTGGGGACCCAGAGCTCTCCATGACTTCAATGGAAAGTGCAGTTGTGAAGTAGCTGCAGATTCCAACACTATAATCTAAAGAATGCTACGAAGCATGAGATGCTTCCACAGGTTAAGTACAAAAAAGCTCAACAAATGAGTGCTCCCTATTAATGGTAGCATACATTGCAGAATATGTTCCAGAATATTTAAAGGAATTTAGTACATTGCAGCCATTAATTTGCTGACCTTACATTTTGCAGTTCATCAGCTGGCAGTGCACAGCATTTAATTAACACTTGAGGTATGCACAGATATTGCAGCATTTATCAGGGCTTCAAACTAATACTAGAAGTGAAAATCTAGCATGCTGCTCAAAAACAGCAGAGAGATTCATGCAAAAGAGAAATGAAAACAAAAAACGTAAAAATCCTTCTTTTTGTCCCTGTAGAAAAGACACAGAACCTTTTCCCATCTGTTCCACAGCAGCAATGAGTATTCCATAGAATTTTGTGCATGCGAACATGCTCTGTTCTAAGGTACCCAAAACTCACCAAGCCAAACCCTTAGAAACAACTAGCACACAACACCTGCTGAGGTTGTCAGCAAGAAGTGCAGCCTTTTTTCCTTCTGCATAGAGGGCTGTTTAAAAATAAGGCCCCCCCCACAAAAAAAAAAAAAGAAAAAAAAAGCATGTAATTGGTCTTCTCTGTTGACTGTGATACATCTCTTTGGAAATAATAATAATAAAAGAAACCTAAACACCCAAAAAAACAGAAACACTAAAAACCCAAACATTTAGTGTTATATCTGATATGAGTTTACCTCAGTCCAGTTGCTCACGGTCCAGTCAGATGGGCACAAGACATCTCTGTTGCATGACAAATGGGTCTTTGGTTTAAGCAGGTGCTGGCATTCTGTGACAGCCAATGCCTGTTCATCAGATCCCACTGTCTGGATGCAAAGTACAGTTCGCTTCTTCTGTCCAGTCGGGCCACATGTTGTCGAACATTTCTGCCATTCCCCTGCCCACCATCTGAAAAACAGAATGATAAGAAACATTATAGAAAATAACCCATAACCAGTGCATTGAATATAGTCTTTCACATCCAGATATGAGTAACTGCTAGGAAGCTTAGCTATATTTTTACTCTATTCTATCATCTGCTTATTGTCACCTTAATACTAAAAGAGTTACAAATCAGAATCTATACTTTGTTCCTTCATAAAGGAAAAACTAGGCCCTTACGTGTCTCCCTTGATTACAAACGGTCTTAAATAACACACTATGCAATGCTTCACCAAATGAAAGATGTTTCCTCTGCTGCAGTGCTTCCCAGTGCAGCTTAGAGTACCCTAAGCAAGATCATAGCTCCAAGCTACAATGTAAGAAATATGGCCCAGCTGTGTATTCTAAGCCAAAAAAATCTACTAGGTATTCTTACTTGTTTTTAAGTTTTAAAGCAGATCAAGACAAAGCCTAGTGCAAAAACAAAACAAACAAAAAAAAAACACAGAAAAACAAGATGGATATATTCAGAGAATTGTTTTCGACTTACAACCAACATTACTCTCCTTTCTTTTTTTTTTTTTTTTCCCCAGGTCAATGAACCTAGAGCAAACTCATTTCATATTGATAAATATATCAAAGTTCCATGGCAGGATTCATTAGCGGTTTTAAGCATTCATCTGGCTTAGACACAGTCTCCTTGCTTTGTCTCCCATCTCAGTGCATTTCTGGCTTCTTCAGTTTGCTGACAATCCCTCTCCCCCTTTCCTCCATAGTTTCCACTTTCATTCTCTGTTTCTTGATTAATTTATTCTTCAATTGCAAATAAATAAATAAATAAACAGTCAGCGTTATGGAAGGCACTGAGACTTATTTATAATCATTCAGAAAAAAAAAAAATCAAAAAAAGAGTAATCAAGCTATGCATATTGCTCATTTGAGCAACCATCTGGTCTCCTCTGGGGCACCTACACCTCCCTTCTTCTCTTTACTTATGAATACATATTGCACTTCTTTTTAAATTACACTATAAGCACTTTGGGCCACAGACTGTCTTAGATATGCTGTAGAATGGTAGCCCACTGCCACAATCCTGTGTGAGCCCTCTGGACATCGCTATAATAAAAATAACATATTATTTCTTTCCTTCTCCTGCCTTTCTTTAGAGTGTTTCTCACTCTTTCAGGCTTCTGCAAACAACAAAGAAAAAATAACAAACACTTAAAAAAAAAAAACTAGTGAACCTCAGATGAATGTGGCAATAAAGAAGAGAAAAATATATTATTGTAACCTGAATCTGGTAATTTCAGGGTTGTTTTCATCTTTTGCATCTTTCTGATTCTCTTTATCATCTCTAGTATCTTGTATATAGCTGATGCTTCGGCACAAATGCAATCTGAAGTCTGTGAATTGCCCTATTAATTTTAATGGAACCAGATCACATATTTCAAGTTACAGAGATGCTAGCTGGCACTCCCTCCCTATTACCACATGGTTCTGAGTAAGGGTTCAGCAGCTTACAGGCTTAAGTATTGAACTCTTAGGATCACATCATCAGAGTTCACAACAAAACCTACCTTGATCAGCAGTAGCAATGCATTATTAACAAGCTGGTGCACACAAAACATTTTTAAAAAAGTCATTTCCAGAATTAAGACTGTATCCTATTGCACCTTCATGGTCAACCTTAAACTACTTTTAGACATGTCATTCTGCTGAGTCTTTCCTCTTTGAATGTAGGTAACAGACAATAGCACATTTTTTATCACACACTATTAAAAAAATGTGCTCTTACTGAAAGCTTATCAGTAACAGGAGTTCACAGTGGTGGCAGGACAGGTTATAAACAGGGTGGGTGGTTTTTTTTTTTTTTCTGTTTTTGACTTTTTTTTTTTTTTTTGATCATATACAGAGAGATGCCTAGCAAAAAAACAAGATGTGGAGAAGAAAACTGGCATGCAGCTGTGCTGGCTGTGGGAAGCTGGGATGGGCTGGTGGAAACTGGAAACTGGTGGTCTTTAAGTAATACTTGTTCCTACCTCTGGTTTCCTCTGGCATTCACCACTACAGCAGCTGGGTAGTTCTTACATGTTAACGCATCACCCTGTACCTGCAGAGTGACAGCACTGTCTTATCTCCACAGGCAGGCACGGATGGGAAGATCTGTTTAGCAAACAGAGTATATGATTTGGGTAGCTGATTTGTGTGAGTACAAATTTTCCTGAGCCTCTCAAACTGGACAACAGTCTGTATAGTGAAAACATAACTTCAGTTGATTTTCAGCTGCAGTTAAGCATGCTCAGATTTTCTAGAATCCACCAACAGCACCCAAACATGCGCCCAGAAAATGAAGAATATGCACAAAAGAGGAACTTGCGAGAATTGGATGACTTGCCTTTCCTTACAACTATTCTGGAACTGAGACAGGGAGAAAATCTTATTTTCTAATCTAGCATTCAGCTGCCCTGAATGAGAGCTCTCTCTTTGTCCCACCATGCTGAGTTTTGAAGTGTGTAATAATTCAGGCAGAGCCCAACAGCCTTGTCTGTCTGTTCCTAGAAGATGTATTTTGAATAAAGCTTGGAACTTGCTGGGATTTTAGAATCTAAGTTTGCTACATTCATGCCTTCTTCCTTCACTACATATTTGTACAACCTCAGGCACAGCAGATATTAACAGGACACCAATTTTTGGTCTGTGTATTGGAACAGAAACTAAGTATTTTGTTCTTATTATGCTGTTGAGTTTACTAAACCATTTGGAAGCAAGACAATACAGTAACTGCAGATAAATTTGGACACTCCAGGAGATCCTAAGTACTTTAACAATAACCTATTTATGGTTCCTCTGTTCAAAGGGGTAGTCAAGTTAAGAAGACTTCAGGCAATATTCTTTACAAAGGAGAGAAAAACTTCAATTCAGAGCACAAGCAGTTAAAATCTCTCTCTCTTCAAGTACTATCTTTTGATTTTTATAATGAACACCTATGGGGAAAAATCCCTGCCAACCAAAGAAACGTGTAACTGGAAACCTTATTCCATAGCATAGTGTAGAAAATGTATGCACAGTCACTCCTGCTAAGCAGCATCACTGAAGTTTCACATGAGCAGTTGTATCACACTTTATCTCAACTGTTTAGCCATCTTTGTTTTGTTTTTAGTCAACACTTGGCCCACATGTATTGCTGTATTCAAAATTCAGTAGGAAGTGTGGGGAAAAAACAAAACAAAACAATAATGATGTTAAGACCTGGACTTTGCAGAAGCCTGTCATTTAAACAGTTTATAATTAACTTCCTGAAAAGAATTAAGGAGATAAGATCTGGTTTGTGTGCATTACAAACATTATAGTAAGGTTACTCTTTGCCTGTAGCTACCATTTGATACACTACCTAATTCTGAGTTAGTGGTCTAGTAGCTAGGTTGCCTGGTAGCATGTTTTCCATCAATGGGATTTAGTAGATCGTAGGAGAGTTGTGCAAGACAACATCCTTGTTGTTTCAGATAGGATGTTCCCACAAAGAAACTGGTTTGCTGTTGGGAAGCATGATATCATCTAGCAGTTCCAGTCCTGTGGCTACAGTACTAACCAAAAGTCCCCAGCAATGCCATGTTGAATGACACCGTCCTCAGCTCTAGCACAAGATTTAGCCACCTCTCTCTACAAATACCCTTGTTCTTTGGTAGTTTCACATAAACCCTCAGTTATGCTATATTGTGCTGTATAGGACAGTCTCATCATTCAGATTATCTTTAGAACCATCAAACCACTAAACTGCATTAACTTGAGTGCTTGGGGTGCCTTCTTGCTTTTCAGAGATGTGTAACTCTGGCTGGGTTAAAGATGACACATATGTCATGGAAAAGTAAATACCAGCCTGGATCAGAGACCAGATCTGCAAAATGAATGGCTTGGGAAGGGTGAATAGAAACCCATTCTTCACTGTGACCTCTTCCAGTAGAAGAGCTAGTGGCCACCTACAGAAGCTAGTGAGAGCCAGGTTCGAAATAAACAAAATAAAATCGCTGAATCATAGAATAGAATAATTTAAGTTGGAAAAGAGCTCCAAGATCATCAAGTCCAATCATTAAAAGGAGTGTTTCTTCACATAGTAGACACTAAAAGTGTGCAACTTCTTGCAAAGGAAGTTGTGTATGATAGAAATTTCATGCAGTTGCAGAGAAAGGCTGAGATACTACTACATGACAAGTCAAATATTTTGCTCTGGAAATGCCTTGAGTCAAAATCAGTTACAAACTGGAGCGCTAGAAAGAAAGTAGTTTATGCTTGCCTTGTCTGCTGTTCTTTAAGCATGTAGTTACAGCCCTGCTGGAAACCAGAATCGGGGCTCAGGTGGACCCTTGATCAAACTACTACAGTCATTCTTCTGTTAAGATACAAACAGAAAAATTGTCTCTAGAAATATGTACTATAT
This sequence comes from Alectura lathami, assembly GCA_013399715.1. Classification (NCBI taxonomy): domain Eukaryota; kingdom Metazoa; phylum Chordata; class Aves; order Galliformes; family Megapodiidae; genus Alectura; species Alectura lathami. The sequence goes on from VXAV01004489.1 coordinate 536,091, forward strand.
ATGTTTCCTGCATTAAGGAAAGCACAACTGACAGTATTTTGCAGTCCTCAGAAGGATAACTAGTCCTTTCCTCCGCAGAGCAGGATGAGCTTGAGAAGCATCACTCAGGCAGTGCACGAGAATTTTTCTGTCTGGTTCACACGTAATGTAATTCCACAACCTGCGTAACAATGGACAAATTCTCCTCCTTCACTTTCAAGAACAGCCCTGAATAACGCAATGACTTGGAGGAAGTGGGGTAACTTGAGCTCTTTTGAAATTTATACGTTACAAATACAAAGCATCCATGCACACACACAGGTAGGCTCTGCTCTTACGTAGTCAGCTAGTTACCAAGTTCGATCTATTCTCTATTTCTATTTCCTAGCAATCCGCAAAGAATTATGAAATGCTGGTGGTTTATGCTTTTAACACTCATTTATAGAGGCTGCAATGCCAAAGATGTAATTCCCAAAGGAGGCAGCATATGCACTCATGAAGATACTTGGAAACAATAAAACCAACAGCTATGTAGAATTTGTTATACTAATGCTTCAAGAAAATTGCTGCTGGCAAATATAACACGATAACTATTGCAATGACTTTGATCCTGAATTAACTAGAACTACTAGGTAAAGACTAATATGCCACTGTGGACATTATGATAAAGAATTTCCAATGAAGATGAAAGACAAAAGCAAGTTGTTCCAGTATCTAAAGTACAAAACTAAAACCAATATTGGGCAAAAAGCACAGAGGTTGTCCTGACATGTCCCCTGCACAACTGATACTCTCCAGCAAATCTATGCCTATTTTACAGCCACAGCCTGCTGTCACCTGGAATGTTTGCTGTGGTTAGTCTTCCTTACCCTGGTCTCTAAAATGGCAGAACAAAAACCATAGAGATGAAAAAGATAATTAAAATAATGTGATAGGAATGGAAAAAATGATTCCCATGTGAACACAGAATGAAGAAAGCTGTACTTCACTGGTAAGAAAAAATAAGAATATGATACAGGATATGATAAAGGATGCGAATATGATAAAGGAGATGCCAGACAGTAAGTGTTATAGCAGGTATGATAATTAGAGTTATAAAATAAAAGAGGGCATTTCCACTCATCCTCTCTCTTAAAAAAAAAAAAAAAGGCGGAANAAGTAGGGTTTTCAAACACAAAGAAATACAGTATATATGCTATTAGAGCCAACATATCCGTATCTTATCCATATCTTATTTAAGAACACAGGGCCCTCCCAGTATCTAGTACCTGGGCGGACAGTCCTTTTCATAGCATTTCTTCTGTCGTCCATTCGGCTGGGTGGCTGGGTCACAGAAGGAGTTTTTGATCGCTCCGCTTCCCTTTCTCATGCAGAGGGCAATCTGGCGACGCACTCCTGAAAAAGAAAGACAAAAAAACAGAAGAGTAATCCCTGTAGGCTGGTGACAAACTGCACAAGTCCTCTACCATGAGATGTGCACACTGATTGCATTCCCATTGTCAAAATACAGCAACAGCTGTGTGACTGCTTCAGGAGTAAAAGTCAGTTCTGCTGAGTGTCTGAGCTAAGTCAGGTATGAGTATCCTTTAATCAATCTGAACAGGTGTTATGCAGAGCTGAAGCAGCACATTAGCAAGCACTTTCTATCTCAGTTAAGTTGCCTCCTCAGAAAGGGCTCCTACACCCCTGAAATCAGGCGAGTTTAAAGGACTGTGAAATGTTTCTTGGGTTTCCCACAGAGAATAGGCAACGGGACAGCACGAGGCTATTCACAGCAACAGAATTTTTGTCGATCTTTACTTTGCACTTCCAATTAAGCAGAAAAAAAAATGGAGCTTTTCACTAAAAATACAGCCCTATGACTGCTAATACTCAGATTTGCTTCTAAAAAAGCTTTTAAAAACGATACAAACCTTGACCTAAAATAATGATGTCACAATCCAAAAGAGGAAATCTGTTTTCTAAATAACTAACGCACAGCATAGGAAAGAGGCAAACAGAGAGAGATACACGGAGATATTGCAAACATACAGTTTATGTTATTTACTAATAGTTCCACTCACAAATACTCCTGTTAATCTATGAGAAAGAAAGACAAAACAAAATACTGCATTACCCTAAAAAAACCTCTTTCCAGGAGACTACGTCCCACAGAGTTTTGCAGTAATTTGAAGTACGTCTTGTGCTGCAAACCCAAACTAATCTCAAGGATAAATGAGAATGAAGAAACAATGTTCATTCACTGCCATTAAATTAACTGTGCTATTAATTTACAGCAATCAATATGTGGATGTTAGGTCACTATTTCTGTAAATGTCGTCCATCTCCTGGGAAGAAATGAGCCTACTAGCACTGTTACTACTGTGCCAGGGGTAACTAACGTTATTTTGCAGTATGTTTAGGAATCAAGCTTCTCCGTTCCTCATAATTCCTAATAAACAGCATGGGAATCTATCTGAAAGACAATCTATAGATAATAATGCTTGGAAAATATGAAAATGTTCTCCTATTTAACTCTGTTTCTCTATACAGAGTCCTCACAGAAGACAAGTAAGATTTTTTTTTTTTTATCTCCAACATCAAACAATCTACTTACACACATAGGGCTAGGAATGCAAAAAAGACTACCAAATCGAATGCTAGAAAATCCAAAGCTAGCAAGAGAAGTAGCTCTTGATGGGAGGAGAATTGAGCAGGGAGTGCAGGTGAGAATGGGAAGGTTATTGTCAGGTATTACTGAAAAAGGTCTCCACAACACAGATGAAAGTGACAAACTTTCTATGCATACTGGATCATTCCATAGAAGATGGAAACCTTTAGCTTCTTCTGATAGCACTCCAAGATTTCAGGTCAGTGACACTTAAGAAATGCTACAGCTTCTGGAGTACTTTACAGACTTGTGACTAGGATGGATGCAAGAATTACTTTAGACAGCACAAGATTTCATGCGTGTTTCCACCATTCATACATAAGACTTAATTTTGTTATGGAATAGAAGAGAATAGAACAGTTTGATTGGTGGGGACCTTCAAAGACCATCAAGCCCATCTACTATTGTACAAGGATTAGATTCATCTAGAAGGTAGGATTAGAGGGACTACAACCTTATGCTCCTGTTAATGTTCCTTCCATGGCACGTGTTGTGACAGCAGCTGCACGACAGCGCAGCCACTCTGCCTGCAACATGGCTGGACAGGGCTCTCCTTTTCCTAGGGGACTCCAAGAAGCAGAAAGCCTTTTGGTTCAGTGCAAGACTCCCAGGGAGCAAAGCCCTATTTTATTCTATGAAAAACGCAACTGGAATAGTAGGCAGCCTTCCTGCTAGTTGTAAACAAAGCAGTTACAGAAATACGTTTTTGTTGCTTTCAAAATCATGATATGTTGCTGTTACAAATGCATATTAAGCAACAGAAGTACTCTTTTGCTCCAGTAAATTATTTGGTGTCATTTGAGCTGCTGTAATTCACTTTAAAACAGCTATAAACCTTTCCAGAAGTATTGCTTTGAGGCTGTAGATTCTCATAAAACATCTGTTGATCACCGGCATCAATAAACTTATTTATTCACACAAACACAATTTTTAATATGGAAGTTGCATGAATTTATATTGTACTTTCAAAATCTGGAAAGTTCTAGGATGGATATATATGTTTAAAGAAGCCAGAAATGCATTATTTTCATCATGACTGAGCATAGTGCAGTCACAAAGTTGAAGAGAATCCTATGTGCATATATAGATGTATATACGTTTTCTTGGAAGCTGTCATTTTAAGAATACAGTGGTGTTTCAATGCAGCTGAGATTTATGGAAAGAAAGAAGGAAACTTGTTTGCAATTCTAACATGTTTTTCAAGATTTTTAGGTGGTAGGGAAAATGAGATGGGAAAAGAAAGTTGAGCTGGATGGATGGTTCATAAAGTTGGCCTGAACTTGCCTAAACACAATTTTTATGCATCCCTAAGCTCATTTTTCTATTGAATGTTCAAGTCCTGTTTTCAGCTATGCTATTCATCTTCACTTTTATCCATGTCCCTCTAAAACTATTATCACAATTTCTGTGATTAGAGGGAGTACAATATATATAAAATATGTAGTTATATACATAATGACATAATGAAATACAATTTGTTTGTTATCTTGAGCAAGTTGAGCTAGAAAACATTGCAAAGGTGGAAAACTAGTCACCTCGCATGTACATTGCTCTACCAAATATTTATACAGGTCTTGATTTCACTTGATCAGCTCAGAAACTACTTCTACCTTTCTATGCCACTTTAATCCTAATGCAGAACTTTTAAATGGGAGATAGAAATTTGCCCCACTCAGCTCCCATTTTTCTTTGCAAAAAAAAAAAAGAAAGGCATAAACTTGAGATAATTTGGGTTTGAAGGGGTTTTGAAAGCGATTAGATGCCTGTTAGCTGAACTGCTATGGCAAGGGGGTTGGACTATATAATTTTTAAGGTTGCTTCCAACTCATACTATTCTGTGATTCTATAATTTTCAGTTTGGGCAAGGTTAATGCTGTAAATGACAGAACTGAAGGTCCTGTGTTCTGGTGTGTATGCAAAAGACCATATTTGACAGTAAGACTCATTCGTTTGAACATGGAGTTGTTACTGTCATGCATCAAATCAAATACTCTGCATGGAGTCCACTTTGGTGCTTGAATGAACAAGTTACATCCAGTGCTTGCACAAATCATGTACACAAGACAAAAAACAACCTTTACTTTCTTGGTGTTATAAAACTTAGACCCAAAACCATGAAGTAAAACACAGCAACTTGGTTTTTTAGTCTCAGTGCTACAACTTTAGTGGTACATTTCAATTCAGGAACACCTGGAGGTAATTTTGCAAAATAGCCATGATAACAGTTGTGAAGGATTTAGAGGGCACATAGCAATTAACCCTCAAACAAATCTTACTGTTAAGTCCTTCTGCAAAGCTTTGAAAATCTGTCAATCACTGGTGTTATCTATGGCGAAGTACATTTCTGAGGTTGCCTAATATTCTCCCTTAGTTGCAACTGTGCTGTACTCTTTGCTCCTTGTTACTTTCAATGCCACTCAAAGCTAGTTCCAAGAAGCAACATTCCAGCCTTTCAAAAAGGATAAAGGAATTTTACTTGTAATTTCTAATTGATCGTTATTTAAAGACATAATAATGGGTAGCTGGTCTAGAAAAATACAGAGAGGCATGTAAATTTATCTTCCTGTAAAAGAAGCTTAAGGGATTTATATACTACCTGGCTGGACAGCAGACTCTGGAGGGACAGTCCTCTTGGCAAGAGAGTTGTTCTGTGCAATTCAAATTTTACACTGCAGCAGTTTGCAGGATGCCTTCCATAATACAGACATCCTGACTGCAAAGCAATTACACACTACATAAAGCAAACAGCATCCAAAGATTCAAAATCCTGTGTAGTGAGGACAGAGCAAGGCTTATGATTTTTACTGTAATTATCCCCATAAGAGTTTGTTTGTCATGAAATGGATTGGAATGTAATTACCAAACTATTTTCTACAAGTCGGTATCAGGTATCGCCATGTGTTCTCATTGTTGGAAATTTCCCTTGGATAAGGAGCTGTATCATGGGGCTAAAACTGTATTTTTTTCTCAGAGGATAGAATAGACTTTCCTGGATCAGCCTGTTCCTGTGTGCAGTCCCATTTGTCACTCCCTAACTCTGTTTCCCTCTCTTGGCTTCGGAAAGCATTTGTTTGCATTGTCCTGATCTCTGTTGCTACATGAGGCCAAAAGGCCCCTGGATTTACCGCTACCATGTTGACCATTCTTGACGTGACACCTACACTGAACATTTAGACAGGTCTTCTCTTCTCCCAAGAGAAGAAAACTCTAGGTAAGGACCTATTTCTCCCACTGGCTATGTCCATCAGAGTTCGCTCAATAGTACACCTTTCTTGGCCCTCTCTTTAAACCTGAAAAACAACTGGTTTATTATTTACCAAATGATGATTGAAAAAGTGCTTCAAGGTTACTTCACTACTACATTTAGTTTAAAGAAATGCAACTTTTTTTAAAAATCTCCTTGACCTCCATTGAAGGCTTGTCTTCAAAAAGAGTTGTCATGCAGCATACTGATAGCAGAAGATAATCTCCTTGCCTACTTAAACACAGTTTATATTAGAAGCCTTATGAAAACCTTTAAATTCCTGACATCTGACACAACAGGTCTGTCACTGCCAATGGCATTAAATTCTGAATCTAAACAGCCTGTACATTCAGATAAAAATCAATCTCATTACTTAAACCTAGAAGGAAGTTCTGTGGAAGTCAGGGAAATGTGGTGATTAACGCAGCAACACTGGGAACATTCAGTCCTGCCTTTATTTTGCCTTTTGGTTCTGAACTGAACTCGAGGGGATCAAACCACAATAATGCGCAACTGTGAGAATTTCTGGTTCAATGTCAACAATTACTACCATGCCCATTCCTTGCTAAATGAGGCAAGACTTCAGAGTTTACAAATTTCTATGCTGATAGACCATGAACATTTTCCAAGCACTCTTTTCTCTGTTGCTACTCCCTGTTCTTTTATGTGCAGCAGAGCTCCAGGTTTTGCTGCTACTGTGTTTGGGCTCTGCTCATCCAGTCATCAGCCTGCAGCGGTATGGAACCTAGCAGGGCGACAGCTAGCTCAGTCACTGTCAACCCAGCATGTCTGGCCCACATTCAGACAGCTCAGACCAGACTCAGCATTCAATACCTGCAGAAAAATACAGAGTATAATAATATCACAGCTCCCCTCGTTCAAGCAATGCATTAAAGTCCTGTACCAGGGTTGTCCTCTTGTTCTGGACAGGGAGTTAAGCGATAATCCCTGACTTCATCGCTTACTAGCAGATTACATCTTCCTTCATGTCTGTTCAGTCACTTCTATAAATGTATGTATCTAAGGGAAAAGAGAGCAAAGGGTCTATTTATTCCTTCTCTCCTATCCTTGAATGAAAGCAGTGAAATGAGAATGTTCCCATGCTTTCATACTATGAGGTACCTCTTGGCTTCCTGGCACAGTCATATCAAGTTCACAATCTTGCCTGAAATGTTTCATTTTTACCTATGCAAAAAACAAGCCTATGAGCACAAGAAATATTTATGAAGAGCCAAAAGACAGCAATGGGGGAAGCCAATTATTAAATAAAAACTGAAAAAAGCCCCATATCCTGTAGACCTCTATTTAAGTAATCACATGGCAGCTAGAAATCAAAGCCAAATCACACAGTTCTTTAGCCAGAAGGTAGTACACAGAATTATAATTTACTTAGCGAGAAACACTTCTGGGAAAAGTGGAGCAGATGTCGAATAAAAACATAACAAGCAGTCTAATAGTACTTTTCCCTCCTCTTTTTGTTATCATGCCAATTGATAGATTAAATATCCACAAGTACATAACAGAGCTAAAACATGCAGTGTGCCATTGAGCAAAACAATTATTTTAGGTACCTAAATAGAAAGCATTCTTCATCTAACAAGAAAGCACATGATATTTTGTGCTGAGAGGCTCTTCATAAAAATAAATCCCCACATATATGCAAAGATGTTTGCACTTACGAACAGGCATCTTTATAGACTTATGCACGTACGTTTTATTTTTTAAAAAATGTAGGAATGTTTTTGGAGTGAGGTAATTCTTTGAAAATTATTCTTTTAATTTTGTAAAGTTAAAGCCATTCAATGCCGTCTGTTCACAGCCCTGAAATACACATTCTTTCAGTGTCTTTCCTGACAGAAAAGTTTTTAAAAATTGTTATTAATGTTGTCATTGTTGTTGTAATACTCTAGACTGGCAACTGGATTTGTGATAAAATTTGTCTTTCCTTTCCAGAAAGACAGAACAAGAGACCAAAAATAATCACAAACTCAACAAAATCGAAGTATTAGAAAAATAAATGACCTATTTAACATCTGTTGTCCAATGTAACATCAACATTGTACTGTTCTGTATAGTTTTCACACAGACGGTCAAAGAATAAGGCCCCATCTTATCTCCTGGACTTTCCTTCTGTCCAAACTCAGGATCTAACTTGGACTTCAACTAACCTTAGAATTCCATCCAGTGAATCATGGGAAGCTGCAATCTCTTCCTCACAGTGCAAGGTTTCCTTTTACACACGATATTTTTGTCATCTTTTAAAAAATATTTTCACAAAGGATTAAAAACCTTTCATTTTGTAAAGAAACCTTCAGTCATTTTAGCGTAATCACTGGATTCCTGCTAGCATTAACTTTGTCTCATTAATCAGTTAACTACTCCTAAATAAAGTTTTCCTGCTAGCATTTTCTGTGTGTTACCAAAGGCAATCTTCTAGACCTGTTGTTAAATCTTACTTCATGGCTGTCCTTCGAGTTGTCTGGTTTAACATGGCACACATAGCTACAACATAACTGGAACAGTTCCACTCTGTTGAAAGTGACGAAAATACACAAGTGTTCAAGATCAACTTAAACAAAGTACTGAATAACACACAAAAGCATTTTTGCTTATTAACACAAGACAAAAATAGTGAGTATTTTTTGTTATTAACGTAATTGACTTTGGAAAGAATCCATAGAGAAACAAAAGTAGGTTATTAACTAGTATTGCTGGGAAGCAAGACTATTACGAACAAATCTGACAATAAATTACAAGGAAAAGAAAACTAGCTTTTCATTTTGGTTCACAGAGGTTGAGAATTTCAGGGCAGGTATTACACACACATATTCATTTTGAATAGGTTTATTAAACTATTTTAGAGCCAAAATATAGTATTATAATATATGCTTTCTCACCGAACCTTACNTGAAATTCACCAGTAATGAAGACAAAAAATAATAGAAAAAAGAAATGTGGAATTACCTCTTCCACAAGTGACACTGCAGGCTGTCCACTCTCCATACTGCCAAAAATACTCTGGCTCTCCAATCTCATTCTCATGACTTTCTTCTTTACGTACAGTATATTCATACTTGATTCCAGGGTTAGTCTCTTGAAAAAGTAGCTGGAAAAACAGTGCAGTTCATTTAATCATTTATGCTCATAATAATTTACTGGCCCAAATATTTCAAAGTGTGAAAGCCAAAGAATCAGCAGGTTTAAAGCAGCACATCTTGGAGCCTACTACCAGTTCCGAAATGCAGACCAGAAAACCTTTCATTTGTGTGCTGACAGTGGTACACGTGTGTCTTTTTTTTAAAAAAAAAACACAGCTGTTTGGCATGCAGTTTTGCAAGCACAGGTGGGAGTAAGTGGGTCAGCATAATTGACATCCTATTGACTACAAGAAAAGATAATGCAAAGTCCATCCAAGGCACTGTCAAATGTTCCTCTGATTAAGACCTACTGCCTACCACCATTAAAAATGGTAATTACCCTACCCACATGTAGCAGCTGTTAAGAATATCCAGCAAGTTGGAAAAGTACAGATTTTATTCAAATACTGCTTTGTTGTTATTATTCAGTATTTCTAGATCAAGAAGGAAAATTCCAACTAAGAGCCACTCAAGAAAATCACCATTTTGCTGATAAGAGGGAGAGAAGAAGCACATGTTCAAGGAATAAAATACTGAGAGAATGAACTTCTCATCTTCCTCCTCATTGTTTCCTTGGATTTCACTCCTGACAGTGACGGTTGACGGGCCTTCTCTCCAGACACTCAAGGTGTGAAAGCGGTGCCCATCACACCTCTAGTATTTCTTGAATTGCATGGTGGATACACAGGCAAATAAGCCAGGAAAGATAAATTCAGAGAACAAAGGGTCAATTTAAAAATATGTTTTGCAAAATTAACAGCAGATAGTTATGTTTAAGTTAGAATCTATAAAGCAACATAAAAGAAACAAAAGTTTGAAACCTTAGTCAGTGGATACTACACAGATCCATCTTACTGACCATAAGCTATTAAACTGTCATCTATCTAATGTGTACTTTCTTGCTCAGTGTAAACCGTCACTGCTGTCCGTTTTCCCATATCTCACTGTTCACAGCCTGACATCAGCTCCTTTTCTGTGATAGTTACTTTTCATCATTATTTTTCATATTTTGGTCTAATCTGGCACAAGAGATCTGGAAACTTGAGCAAAGGGCTCACCAACAACAGATGGTAGCATTCCTCTCCTAGCAGCACCACTGAACTATAATAGTTTTTAATAATCAAACTGTGACACTGCACATACATGTTTTCAGGTAGGATCCCTTCTCAAGGAACATATTTCTTTCTTTCCAAAACAGCTCATCTGACTTTTGCAAGACATTATGCTAATAGGGTGGTTTACATAAAAATATACATATTTTTCCAGCCTTAGTTTCAAAGCCTCAGTACATTCAGCTGCCATCCAAACTCAGCAGGCTCTGCTAGTGATCTGTTATTTACCTGAATCCATACTGATTCATTGGTGGGTCCTGGAGCAGTCAGATTTTCTAGGTCACCTGTTCTGTCATACTGAAATATTGTTCCTGCCACTTTGTATTCGCCATTCCACTGGATTATGAAACCTCCGTTTAGGTAGTATTTTTTTGGGTCTTTACTTCTCACAGCAAGGAAATTGCCTGCCTCTGCAACTTCTGTGACTCTGATACCCCTTGCACCTTTTGGAATTAGCCCAATATCAACATATCCTAAGAGAGAAAAAAGATACACAGAGGTAAACAACAAAAATGTCACTGCATTTTACTGAGGTATTTCAAAGGATGAGCTATGTTTGAAAATATATACAATTGTGCTGTCACAGAGCTTATACCTTAACGTATTCTCATTTAGTTAATGGTGGGATTTTCCAAGCCAGGTGTTCCAATATCGATTGGGGAATATGCAATGTGCTTAGGCAATGATAATGGCATTTAGAAGAGACATGGAGGTGAATGCTTTTCTGAGCTGCACCACATAAAATCTACTCCACACCTGAGCATCAGCATCTCTACAACCATGCCTGATGGTTCAGGTATACTGCAACGTAAACATACGCTGGAGAAAGGCTAGGGAGCCTCAGTAGGTTAAGAGCATGTGGTAGGAAAGGTCTGTTCAATTTGCAAAGAACATTTTTATTGGTCACCTGTGGATGTACATAATTTCATATCCCTTGTCTCAAGTCATTCAAGTTCTCCATGACTGTTTTCCTTAGATATTCTTGCTACAAAAAACTGGAAGTCATTCATCATGTGCAATATCATCTGTAAGAAGAGATTATTTGCTTGTGTGTAAAAAATGAAGCCAGAACACCTTTTACAGAGTTTTGTTTGTGCCACACGGAATAAGTTGTTAGGCTCTGTGCTTCTCACCTTAGAGGGAACTATTACTGCTACTGAAAGAAAAGTTTAGAACAGGAAATTCACATACAAATTTGAACACAAACTCGAATAGCTTTCTTGCTATTGCTCCTGGCTGGGCTTTAGAAATTGGAAGGATGACAAGATCTACAAGCAGGTGCCATAGGAGAGTGAGATGTACTTTGGGCTGGTTTAATTTAAGTTTGGCTACAGTGTATGTATGTGGTTCCACAGTTCTCATCATACATGACTGAGGTTACAAATTAAATTCAGAGAATCGCATCCTCTTCACCTTTCTTGTGAAATAAGCTTATTATCTTTGATTACACAGACATAAACCATACTGGCCATATTAAGTGATCTTCAGTATCAATGCTATCCACCTACCAGAAATACTTACATGCTGGACAACAACTTACTGTAGTAAGTGCCCCAAAGTCTGTAACATCAGAATTTTCCTTGCAGCTTTTTTGCAGGGTGGCAAGTATTGTTCCTATTGCCATATATTGCCAATGGTAAAAAGAAACAAACTAAAAAACACACAAAAGCCACAAAAAAAAAAAAAAACTACTTACACACAACACTCCCCCCCCCCCCAAAAAAAAAAAAAA
>VXAV01004490.1:0-20000 GCA_013399715.1 Alectura lathami
CTTTTTTTTTTTTTTTTTTAAACATCTTCAAAAACATTATGTTTCTGTCCTTAGGAAAACTCTTTATTGTAGTTCGTTTGGGTGTCATTAGCTACAAATGAATTTTTCTTGAAAAATTCTGCTTGGTAAAATTATGAGCATTCACCATATACCATTGATATCTAATAATTGTATTAGAGATGAATCATCATTTATTACTTTATCAACAGACTGATTTAAATAAAACCATCCATGACACTCATGATTAAATTCATTTTATCACTTTTTCATGTTTTTTGCAGAAGTTCAATAGAATATCTCATGCATATTATTAAGAACCATATTCTATTGTGTATTAGCATGAGAAGAACACCCATGAAAATCAGTGGGTGGAGGGGTGTACTACCTTGTATATATGATTTTCCTCTGAGCTATTCCTGTGCAGTAGAAGAATAGCTCCTGTAAAGTCTGAGAAACCAGATTGGTGTGGAAATCAGTGTGAAATCAGAATTGGGTTATTTGGCCCTCAGTTTGAAATAAAAGTCTAGCTTCCTAGGAAATAACCAATAATTAATTCTACATTTCACATGCATTAATTGATTCTTAAATCAGAATTTCTGATAGCTTCTGCTTCTAAATCAAATTCTTATGTTATTTCTTTATTGTAATTGTTATACTGGATTGTCCACTCATTTTTACATCATGCGAATCAGTAGAAACCGTGTGGTTCAGAGGAATGGTGCTGATTTATAGTGTATGTAAGTGAGAGGATATTCAGGCATATTAAAGCTTCAGCACTGCAAATGCATAAGCAGGTATTGAATTACTGATGCTAATGGAATTACTCACGTGAGTAAAGTTAAGCGTGGATGTAAGTGTTTTCAGGATTGATGTCTGTACTTAGGAATTTATATCATTTAAGAATATGGTTCACAATTTTTAAAACTTAATAATTGAATATGAGCTACTGGATTTTATTCTAGACAGTTGACTCGACCAGAGCTACAGTGACTTGATTCCAGAAAAATTCCATCAGTTTCAGAGAATATATGTGGATTTTTAATGCTGTAAATAAGGATGCTATCCACCAATTCACTGTACTGATTCCTACTAATATGAGGAAATACTTGACAGAGTAAAGGAGAAGCACAGAACTGGACAATTAGCAATACAAATGTTTTCAATCAAATGATTAAATAGCTCAGCAAAGATGTGGTTCATTTTGTAATAGCATTTGGAATCCAAATAAAACCATCTGAGAGACGTGCTGTTTGTTGTGATGTTAGTGCAGAAAACAGAAAACTCTCAATGTGTCTTGAATTTCAGAGGGGTGTCACAAAGCCATTATAGTTTTTAAATAAATAAATTAAACAAACACCACAAAACCCAAAGACAAAATTCCAAACCCACAAACTTAAAATGCACATGCAGAAGCTCGTACTAGGTTCTGATTAACAGAGCTTACCTTTCTCTTGACCATACCCCACAGAGGTCATCATGTAAACTATTCAAATTGATAGTAATATTATGCAGCACAAAATTAATTTTATATTGTATACAGTTTTTATAGTGACTTTATCTTGTTTCAAAAGTGCTTACTTTCTGATTTTGTGGATATTACTGACTGGATTACTTTTATTTTGGTTTTTATACAACAGTTATATTAGAAATTTGCTGTTTTATTCTTACCTTCTTAGTAAAAATCCTTTTATCACACAATGGGTAATTTATATCCATTACCAGCCCTTTCAATCCTTTTCAGTGGTGCTGTCAGTGCCTTTGGCACAGTAATGATTAATGTGATCTAATAATAGTGTGCCATTATATTACCTTAGTAAAACATGTACCAACATCCTATTCAGATCTACCAAATTCATAGCTTCCTATAATATTTTTGTTGAAAGACAGGATTACTATTTTTCAAAGCTGAATTTTTTTTTTGCCTTTAACATATTTAATGAAATTCACAATTCTTTGCCATGGTAATCTTTGTGCATGTATTTGGGCTTGATGCGTGAATTTTATATTATTCTGCATTATTATGATTTGTTAGGCAAATTGTTTGACACGTAAAGAGAGATGTGCATTACATTGTTTTGTTTTGTTGAGGGTGCATTTTAAGCATTCAGTACCTTCTGATTATTCTCCTGTATTTATCATAGGGAGTATATTTAGACTGTAGTACATAAGAATAAGCATTTGGGCTAAAATTTTTTCTGCATTCTAGCCCAGATACTGCCACATACTACAGGAGGCAAGGTCGATGCTGCTTTGCCCAGCAGTGCCAGTTTTTGTTACAGTGGCTTTGCTGTGGTGTTCTCTGTTCAGTGTTTCCTTAATTCTGTGCCAGCAGAATCATGCAAATGGTGCCCAACTGTGAGTTGGAAACTGGGATCATGCAGTGCTATGTCTGTTGTTTTCAATCCAGGAAATACATGTTCAAAAACCAAATTCTCATATATGTACCATGTACTTGAGGTTCAACCAGGTACAGCATTGCTTGACCCCAAACTCCAGTTGTCGGGTAGTACCAGCTCCCAGGAGAGGAGGAACTATCCAGAGGACACATTTTGTTTTTGCACCACGAAATGGAGTGGTGCTAGGAAAAGTGTTGGGGTTGTGTATATATGATGGCTTTCCACTTCCATACCTGCTGCGATGTGGGTTTGCTGCTGCTCTCAAACCACGCACAGACTCCCCAGGCCCCTGCAAGAGGAGGGACTTGATCGTAGAATGGCTTCAGTTGGAAGGAACCTTAAAGATCATCTAGTTCCAGCCCTCCTGCTATGGGCAGGGTTGCCACCCACTAGATCAGGCTGCCCAGGGCCACATCGAACCTCGCCTTGAGCACCTCTAGGTATGAGGGCATCCACAACATCTCTGGGCAACCTGTTCCACTGCCTCACCACCCTCTGAGTAAAAAATTTCCTCCTGATATCTAACCTAAATATCTCCTCTTTTAGTTTTAAACCATTCCTCCTTGTCCTATCGCTATCAGACTGCCTAAAAAGTCAGTCTCCTTCTTGTTTGTAAGCCCCCCATCAGATAATGGAAGGCTACAGTGAGGTCTCCCTGGAGCCTTCTCCAGGCTGAACAAGCCCAGCTCCTTCAGCCTTTCTTCACAAGAGAGGTGCTCCAGGCCTCGAGCATCTTAGTGACCTCTTCTAGACCTGCTCCAGCAGCTCCACGTCTTTCCTGTGTTGAGAACCCCAGGCCTGGATGCCATACTCCAGGCAAGGCCTCACCAGGGCAGAGCAGAGGGGGACAATCCCCTCCCTCTCCCTGCTGGCCACCCCTCTGTTGATGCAGCCCAGGATACAGTTGGCCTTCCAGGCTGCAAGTGTACACTGCTGGCTCATGTCAAGCCTCTCGTCCACTAGGGCCGCCAAGTCCTTCTCCACAGGGCTCAGTGGGTTCTCCTAGTCTGTACTCGTCTCTGGGATTGCCCCGACTCAAGTGCAACACCCTTGCGCTTGGCCTTGTTGAATGGCCTGAGTTGTGGCACCTTTTTTCAGTATTGAATATTGGGTTTGCCTATTTGCTACTACTCCTAATCTATATGGCTGAGGAGTCTGGATAACACTGCATCTTTCCAAAGCATCTTAAATCTTCATCACCTAAAGATGTCATTGTTGCAGTCGGGGAGTCACATACTTAGCACTGTCGCAGTAAAATCTAAATGAGACAGCATGTCCACATTTTAACTCTACTTTGTGATGTTCTGTTAAATACATAATCTTACAGTTTCATCATATCACAATAAATAATGAATGAGAAAAATATTTTAATCTTGTCAATATCAGCAATGTCTAAAAACAAGGAAAGTGTGTGCATGCATCTATGTGGATTCCTTATTTGATTTAGGCTAAGCGATACAGCTGTAACATGATTTGAAATATGCAATCAATGTAAACGAAGAAAAATATTTTGAATGCAGTGTATAAACTATTTGGTTCTTTAGACATATTTTTAGGAAAAGAAAAAAAGATGATGATTGTCATACCATATAACAATAATACTACTGGAAATATATGCAGCAGCTTTATTTTCTCTCATGATGAAGACGATCTTAAGCCTTGGTCATTTAAATCAAAGACATTCTCATCTCTTCTGTGTAGCTGATTCTTCATGGCATAACAAGAAACAAGGGGGGTGAGGTGGAATAAGGCCTGAAATCTTGTCTTAACATTGTGTTCAGCGTGTTTAAAGCATGTTCGAAAAGACACTTCTCTGTTTTTAGTAATAAGTGCTTATTTACTAAACAGAAAAAACTTTTATTAAAGTACTTTCCAAAGTCAGTTTACTAATGGGCCTATAATTTCTTAAAGATCTAGAAGGGTTGTACAAGTCTTGAATTAGAGATGCCTTAGGTTGCACTGTAAGTCACTGGACTGTCTGTTGTTCAGACCGCCTCATATCCTACTGCTTTGTTACTCCTGGATCCTGCAGGGATACTAGCCAAAGAAGCCTGTCAGACTGCAAACAGGTAGCTTCCTTGTTTTGACTAAGAATAGAATGGTCAGTGAACTGTTTCTCCCCCATTGCTTTACATGCAGCCTAAAACAGATGTAATTGAGCACAGAATAGACTTTTCCATGGTCTGAAGCATTTTCAGAGCATTGTTGGTTATTTTTCTGTTGTTCCTTCTGGTGGGAAATTGTATAAAGTGCACAAGGCACTGGCTTCCATGGGAGAATTTTGTGTCTGTTTCTTCAGTAAAATGGAATTGGAAGTCAGTGAACTGGCCAGCAAGGGATCATTTCTTCTCCACGTCTTTCCATCCTCATTCTGATGGGATAAAGGCTTTTATGTGTTGTCTCTGGGAGTATGACTGGTTAGGAAGAGGGAGAAGAGGGTCCTGGTGCAACTGCATAAGGCGTTAAACAGCACGGTTGCAGTTCAGTGCCCTTGCTTAGGTTCCTGTCCATATTGCTGCACTGTGATCATTATCACACTTGAGAGGACTTGTGTGACTCTGAAAGAAAGGCCTTCCAGTATGCAGAATAAGAAAAATAAAAATAAAATTGTACATTTGGAAGATAGAAAAGCACAAGAGGAAAGTTTTTTTTTTTTTTTTCTCTTGGTCTAGATTTGTCTCCTTTGAGGTCGTCAGGTCAATGGATAGAAGTGGTGACTGATAATTCTTGGGTTATATCACTAGCAACTGAATTGCTGTGTGACTTTAGTAATGAAACGTAAATGTTCTTTTGGTTCCCCAGTGGGCATAATACCATTTACCTGCCTTGAAAATGCTTTGTAATTTAATTAACACTTGGAGTGCTCTTTGAGATCCTTAGCTAAAAGCAGGCAAAATGAGTCAATTGTTACAGAAATCCCAATTTATCCCCATTTAAAAAAAATTACACTTTGCCTTGACTTTTTCAAACCTGAGATAATGTTTTATAAGAGTTTTGGGCTTTGTTCTTACTGGTCCTTAGAGTCACTTATTCTTCCTGATTTGCATAGGCACAGTTAGGTATTACTTTTTGTTCAATGGAGTATTTTGGTGGATCATAAATTACCAGTCCTGGGGCTGGGAATCTGCTTCTTAGAGAAGCATACGTTCTAAGGAGAGAACTTGAGTGTACAGGAAAAGTTCTGAATTGTTTTTCAACATATACTTCTTATTGTTTTAGAGTAAATATTTCCTGATTTTTGTTTGTGCACTGTATGTAATAGCTTGCACTTTGTTTTGTCAGGTATGCCAGTAACTTGCTGATAAATTACGCATGACTGTACTATTGTAACTGCAGCTATTCAACAGTCATATAATTATCACATCGTGTTGTGGCCAGATCACTGACCAATGACCAAACCAAGTATTTCCTTTGTATAGAGAATCCCTGTTTATAAGATGCACCAACCTACCTTGGGAGTGATTCAAATATTTGATTGTGCATACATTTCTGTTTGAATACACACATTTGTAAGCCAGTAGTTAAGAGGGTAGTTAAGAGGCAGACTTGATTTTTTTGCATTCTCCCCTGACCTCCAGTGAAGGACTTTTATTAACAGAAGCAGGAACACCTGCAGCAAGTAAGCTGCAACCTCAATTCATCCATGTTTTCTATCTTGTTTTGCAAACAGCCAGATATCTCTCTCTAGAATCATAACCCCACCTCTTTGCTCCCAGGTACCTAATTTGTTCTCACATTTTTCCTTAGCAGTTCCATGCATTCATCATAGGGTTAGGTGCCTGCCACTCAACTTTCTTTTTGAGACTATGGAAAGAGAGCATACTTCTCTGGATACAGCTAGGCTCAAATTAAGCTTCTCTGGAAAAACATGCATGTTCATGCATTTTTCCCCTTTTTCATCTACTTTCTGCCACTATAAGGAGTTAAAATGGTCGTTCAGATAAGCAAATAATCTTAACAAGCATCTTATAGCTAGCAAAAATGTTGCACACCTGTTTGTACACAGCCTTGATGAAACATCTTGAAGTTACACTGAGCAAGCCTGCCATTTCCTCCTGGTATTAAATATGCCATTATCTTGAAGTTTAAAGTTGTGCTATTTGTGTAATAGCACATAATAGCACCTACAAGGGAGTTTATGTCTTATTCTTTTCTTCATCTCCTCCAGCAGTTGTTTCTGAAGAAACCCTTTGGCCTTGCTTTGATAATTTAAATAGACAATCTGCTGCATCTGTGAGTGAAACCAAAGGCTGCCTGCCTTTCAGCTTTCGTGGAGATTGGAGAAGGCCAGCATGGCTCAAGTGACCTGCCACTTCTTCTCAAATGTTTTAGAGTAAAACGTGCTCAATTAACAGAATTTGTTAATATTTTTCTCTGACTCTACAGATGACTTGCTGTCCTCCTATTTTTATTTATTTATATATTTAACTTTTAACCAAATCTTTCCACAGAATAGGAGAGATGAAACTGTGAGATGCCTGTGAGGTTCATACTTCTGCACAGCTGCAGGACAGGTAGCAGTGCTGGGAAAATGTGTAAATGTGCAGTAGTGATGTTGACATTTGCACCCTGTATAAAGGGCTGTAGAAGAGAATGGTTCAGCTGGAAGGGACCTACAAAGTGTCCCACTGCCTGATAGCTTCATGGTAGTGTGCTGTGAGAAGAGGTGTGCAACTTTTAATGCTCAGTTGAAAAGCGATAAGCTTCTCTCCCTTTCTGCCTCACAATTCCTCCAGAATATTACATTACTGAAAGTGTGCCTGCATAAAAATAGAGCACATCTTAACTCTCTGAATAGTGATCTCAAGTGTTGCTTTGAATGGACATTATCTTGTGAGCTAAGCACTGGAGGAAAATTCTTTTTTTTTTTTTTTTTTTTTTTCCTGTGGGTAACTGCGCATTGCATAGTTGACCAAATATGCCAAGGCTATGGAAAAAGAGAAAACGGCAAGATGACTATTTCCCAAAAGCAGTAAACACACATTGCAGCCTGGGTTCTTATTTGAGAATGCTAGATTTTACTTTTTGAATAACTACTGTATTTTAACAATAGGCATCAAGTGGTTGCTATGTGATACACAACAGTGTTTTTCATGAACTTTTGGCTGCTGAATAAGCCCAGCAAATATGGGTTCTTAGCCTTTTAGTTTTCTGGGTCAATTCATTTTGCACAAAGGAGAGAATGATAATTTGAGTTGTAGGCAGAGAATGTTTTCTTCACATGGCAGGAAAGATGAAAGCTGTTTTTATTCGATTTCTTTTTAAATTAAAAATTATAATTCTTTACAGAGTTACAAATAATTATCTTATTACTAAAGGCATCCTGTAAGCTTGTTACAGAATCTCTCTAAAATAATCGCTGATTGTCACTGCATACTAAAAGTAGGGGGCAAGGAGGGGAAACAGAAATATAAACACGTATACAACATGTATGTGTGGAAAAACAAAACCAAACCAAACCACAAAAACATGATTACCTCAGAAGTAAAGACCTGGGCAAATACCTTTTGTCTGTGGGGTGGCTCTGGCTGATTACAGACGATATAAAGGTGTTTTCTGAGCTGCTGTTTTCCTCTCTAAATGCTCAGCCCTTCCCTACTTGCAGGTCAGAGAGGACAGTGTCTATCAGATTTAGTTGGCTTCCTGATGGGGCACCACATTGGGGCTGCTTTTATGTTCTCATCTCCTGTTCCTCTGTTGTCGGAATCCCATTGAGCAGGATTTCTGAGAACTGCAGCCTGGATCTGCGTGTTTAAAATCTGTGTGGGAGCAGGGCCTGGCACCCCGTGATGCCAGGAGGGACAGGTGAGGTGGCAGCAGAGCGGGCAGATGCCAGCGGTGGTGGGTGCACCGCTGCTGTGCAGGGTTAATGGCAGCTTATGTGGGAGGAGGAGGAGGTCTCCAGAAGGAGGCATGAAGGAGGGGGTTTGAGCAAAGGGGGAAGAAAAGCATTTGAGTTATTAAGGGGAAGAGAGAGGCAAAGTGCCTCTGTCTTTGGCTGTGCAAAGATGCATGGGAATGTGTAATTCTTAAGTTTTTTATGCTAAGGATCTAATTTAATTTAAATATATTTCATAAATAAGCATGCTCACAGAGGAGTTTAGGAAGATTTTGGAGCAGGAGGGCCGGAAAAGGGTATTTGTTTGGGAGGCAAGTGAAAGTGAGACGAACGGTTTTGAGGGAAGATTCATTGTAGTGAAAGGTGAAGAGTTTGTGGCAGGGTGAGCAAAGAGCGCTAGGTTAAAAATTCAAGGGCCACAAAGGCAGGGCGGGAAGAAGGCCATTGTGCTCTTCTGCTAGGCATTTATAGGCCAAGCCCCATCCTATCCTGTGTCAGGTATGTAGAAGCCTAAGCTCATGAAAATCATCTATATTGCAAATTCAGTAAGGCCATTTCTTCTTCCAGTTATTGTGTGAAATATTCTGAGTCTTCATCAACCAGCAAAGTGTGTATGTTTCAGCTTTCTTAGAGCACAGTACAGAGAAGAATCAAGGAAGTTACAATATATTCCAGGTAACTGTGCCCAGACAATCTTCAGAAAATTCTTTCTCCCCATTCTGCCCAGTGGTCCTCCTCTCAAAAGCAGTTGTTGCCTCTTTTTGGTTAGGTTCATTCCAAATGCAGCTTTGAGGTACATACCTTTTCTCTTCTGTGTCAGAACTACCTTACTTTCCCCACCCTACTCCCAAAAAACCTAACTCCAAATTATGGTAACAGTGATTGCTTGCTCAAATAAAATATTTTTTTTTTTTTAATTCTGTTCCTTATAAATCGCATTTAAAGTGTTTATCGTTGGGATAATTTTCCCTCTCAAAGTCGTATCAGGCACAAAGCTGTCTCCAGGGCTATTTCTTCTAGTTCACTGGACAGCTGTTCTGCCTGGAAAGAAAGAAAAGATCATGTATCAATCAAAGACTTCAGGAGAATCCATATGCTCTATAACTAATAGGAAAATCCTGACTGTGAGTTCTTGATCTTCTGGCTTCTGGTTTCTCAATCTGGAGAACTGCATTGATATATTTTGCAAGAATATCTGTTGTTTTTAAAATTTTATTAAAAAATAAAATGTTTCTTTTGTGTTATCTTCTTGATGCTTGGAGGGTGTTATGAACTCATCTTCACTGGTGACAGCCACATCATAAGCAAACAGTTTTCTACCTCTGGGACTTGATTGATCGTCATCTGAGTGGCACTATAGGCAGAAATTAGTGCTACTTAGTAGAGGAAAGATTTTCATCTTCACTGAGCTTTGCTGGTGCTGAACTAGTGATGTCCAGTGGGCAAGGACTAAGGGGTTGAAGGACACGTCCAAGCTGCAGCCTCCTAGACTAATACCCTTGTCTGTATTTACTCATTGTTCTGCATTTCTGCAACTCTGTTACACTGAAATAACTAACAGGTAATAAATTCCTTTCTTGTTAATTAATTTATTGCTAATTATGCATTTAATGTAGTCTGTGATGCTAATTTAAAGAAGATTTGAAGTACATTAAAACTCCTTGCTTTAAAAAAAGAAAAAAAAAAAAAGTACTTTATTCACTTTACTAAATGTGCATATATGGTAACAGCATTGAGTTTAGCATGCGTCCTTCCATCTGCAAGTATGGGTGAAACACAAGTGAACTGATGCTACAGTTTTAGCCTACCAGTGATTACCTTCCAGAATGGAGACCCTATCTCTGACAGAGGGTTTTGGCTGCGCTGCGTGTTGCAGTATGTTTATGCAGCACAGAGCAGCATGGTGCAGATAAACTGGAACCAAGCTGAAGCCTGCTTGGAGACACAGTAGCCCAGGGGAGCTATGAAGCTAACTTGGACACTTTGTTTGTGAAGAAAAACAAATGAAAAACAACAACAAAAACCAAGCTAAACTCACAAGATTTTTGTATTCACCACTTGGTGCTCTGCAAAGACATTGTTAGCAGTTTGTTGTGTGTTTGTGCTGTTAGTATTTGTGGGTGTGTTCAGAGCCTGGTCGATACTACAAGGGGCTCAGCCACATACAGATACGCCGTATTTTGATGTGCACACTCACTGAAAGAGTCCTTCATTCTCCATGCTGGCAGGCATTGACTTGGATAAGGCTTTGTAAGGGCTGGTTTGCCTGGATTATGTTATGTGGGAATGCAAGAAAAATTAAGGCTTGATACAGCTTATTATGCAGTGAAAAAGAGACATGAGAAAGGAAAGATGTGCCAGCATAATTGCAGTAAATTCTTGTATTTACATATACTTAAAATTGTCCTGATGCAAAAATTCCTGAAGCAGAGGAATTTATTGATTTTAGCAGATCTTGGATCATATCCCTTGCCATATTGGATCAGAATATTGGGCCTTCAAGTGCCATGGATTATAACCAGGAGCAGAAGACTTAGAGGAAGAGGCAAGAAACCTGTGATCAGTCATTGTAGGATAAGTTCTCCTTAAGGGTGCTGTAATTATAAGCAGGACACATGGCCAGCGTGTACAATTTTATGGTTCCAAACCAAGAAAAAACAATGGGGGTTATTTAATTCTCTTTTGCTTTGAAATAGAGGAAGATCAGTTTTATTTAATCAATAGACTCTAGGGTTTGATGTATGGATGGAAACTTACAATCAGTGGAATAATATTTCTGGTTAAGTACTTCTCATCAGGAACTTGTTTGACCCGTGAGCTGCTTCATTTTTTAAACTCAAATGTCTCTATTATAGAGCTTGTAAAGATTGTTACGGTGGCAGCATGGGGAGTGTGTGTGCCTTAATACGGATGCATCTTGTAGGAAAGGAGATAAACCTTTTTCTTTGTACACAGACACATACATGATTTATCAAACATACTGTATTACTCTGTCTTTACAGTAAAATGTACAGTGGATGTGAATTACTCTGTGTAGGATTAGAAACTCAGATGTTCTGTCTTGTATTTGAGAAGAGGATTACTCTATAGATAATGTGCAGATAATGTACTTTTAGTGAAGCATTGCAGCTTAAGGACAGGAGAATCAACTTTCTTGAGGTGAAAGGAAAAGGAATTGGTATGGAACAATATAGTGAAGTTGACCACAGATAGGAATTTAAAGGTGACAATCAAAATGTATCATTGTAGATTTGTTGACTAATCATTTTCTCAGTCATCCTGAAATGATCTTCTGATTTTAAAAAATACATTGCAAATGCTGAGTACCCTGAAATTCACCATTTTTATTGCACGTATGATTGGCAGCATTAAATGGCAACAGCTCATTTAAATATGAAACATCTGTACATTATTATTTAGGGATTGTTCCTCTGCTGATTGTAGAAATGAGGATTTTAGGAGTCCTTGTATGCACAGTTGTGTATTACTTATACGCAAAAGCAGTCAACAATGAAAGAACAGTCCTAAAATATACTATATATAGTTTTGTGGTTAAGGTACCAAACGCACAGTGTGTAAAGAGTACAGCATGCATTGTATTTGATTTTAGGTGTGGCAGCAGCAATTACGATTTCATAACAGTGGGAGTAACATGACAGTTCAAAAGCACAGTGAGAAGATTGTATTTTATACACAGCAATGTAAATTCTTAAAATAACAACGTAATTTTTACATTTCTTACTGGATATCAGGGTAATCCAATTTAGAACAATTTATTCTCAACAGGTAAACTAGAAGATATATCACTGTTGTGCACAGTATAATACATTAATTTTTATGAGAGAGTTATGAAGATGTACAACACAGGACCTAGGATAAGCATCATATTCCTTAATTAATGCATTATGCTATGGCACGTGTGTGTCATTTTTATTACCCTAAAAGAAAAAGCTGGTTTCTTTCTTTATACTAGAAGACCTTTCTTTTAAACCCATAAACATTGTAAAATCTAATGCACCAAACACTATTAAAGAGTTAGACATCTAAATTCCTTGAAGAGTTGTAAGATAAAGAGCCCATCATCTCTTCTTGTAATCCCATTCAAACATGTTCTTCAGCTCAAATGTTTTAAAGCTTGTGGACAGAGTTCCCACATGTTTAAATGAATCCAGACCACTTAAATTTCAGCTAGAGAATGCTGGTGAATCTGTGACTGAGCAACAATATAGGAACAATAATGGAAAATGCTCAAAAAAACCCAGTTGTGTATAGTTTCTGAAGCAGCACATACAGATCTACTGTGAACTTTATTCCTCTTGTGGGCCATCTTACAGCTTTCAGCCAAGATTTCCCCTTCTGCCCCTAGGTCCCCAGAAAATGTGGTGTATTTGTTTAAAGGACAGGAAACTTAATTTCTAGATTAGTTTTGGCAAAATGTCCACTTTTGACCCCACTAGCTACAGCTTGGGAATTTGTTCCCTTTGGCTCTGAGTGTGGGTGGGTGTCACATTTAATTTTTATTTACAGATGGGGATGAATATTACTCTTGTAATTGTAAATATTTTGCATTTACAGTAAAGAATCTGCAAGAGTTTTCATCATCCGTTGATTAAAGAATTAAACCTCGCTGCGCTCCAGCTAGCTAGGTAAGTTGTAATAGCCCTACAGATCAGAGTTGCTGTGGTTTAGGAAGATGGGGTGATCATTTCCTAAGGTCTGTCACTGGCAGACCTGTTAGCGGCATGTCCTGGACTAGATGCCAGATCTCTCACTACCTGTTCCCTGACTTACAGCAGCACAGTGCATCTATTTGTTTACATAAAAGGAGAACTACTTTTCTGAAATGTTGTATTTCATTCCATATTTATGTAGTGGAGCTGCATGCTGAAACAATTACTTGCAACTTGCCTACTAAACTATATCAGAATTTCCTTATATCAAACCTCTGTGTTTTTGAGTGTATGCTTTGTGCATCCAAGAGTAAATGATCTTTAAGGTGTCTATGTGAAAACGTTTTAATGTGATTTTACAATGTAAGGCTATCAGTCACTATCTGTCCTTTCTGAAATCTGATACTAATAGAATTCAGTATTTGTCATTTTACATTGGAATATAAATAGGCATAAAACAATATAAAACAAAACAATGAAAAAATCAAATTAGAGATAATTGTATATTGAAGACATTAAATTTAATATAAATCAGTGCAATACAAAGAATGTTTTTTTGCTACCTCAGCATTAGAACATGAGAGAAGAATCACACTGTTTTTCTCCATATGTCTGTGTCACCAGGTTGTTATTTCTTTTGTTTAGTCATATAATAAAATGCGTTGAGACATACTATCCTCAACTTGTGTAACAGCCTACAAATACTGATTGCAGTTTGAGCTTGTTACGGAAAAGTATTGCCCTGTGGATTGAGAAAATGACCAACAGCGGACTATAATCTATGAAGCTGAGAGTAAAATTGCCAACTAGAGGTCATTTTTCAAACCAAGGGGCAATAGTTTTCTACTATAAACTGAATATTACAGTCAGTATATGTTTTATTAAACCATTTCAGAAACTTGGGAGCAGTTTCGTTTAAACTTCTTGCTTGATGTGGCTCAGAGAACAGGCCCAGGGCAGCTCACAAAAGAGGCCTGGCATAGTCTCTGTAATAAATATTCTGTATACTCAGTAATTATGAAGGCTTTAGGGTCTTAATAGTGAGTGGCCATATCCTACCACCATTCTGCATCCTTAGCAGCAATTGAAGTCATTAAGGTTGGTGTATAAAAACCAGTGCAGGCTGCTGTTTCTCACTGTAACACTATAGCAAACTAGGGCCAGAGTACACAGGAAGGCCAATCATGGCTATTACTGCACGAAAGATTATGAACTAAATACCTTTTCCTTTCTCCAACCCTTTCATTGTTTTTCTTTCATACCAAAGTATGTAGACAATGGATCTTTATACTGGCTCTTAGGTGGGTGGGACTGCCCTCGTGCCTTGGTCAGTAAGAGGACTTCCATTCTGGAACAACAGAAATAACAGTGAGATGCATGGACAAAGCAAAGCCTTTATCCTCCTCCTGTAACACACCTTGCACATCCACAAAGAGTTCTGCTATCCTGTGACTTGGGAACAGAGATGCTTTCTGCATGCATTGCTCTGAATGACTTTTACTGTTAGCAGATCATTAGCACAAAATCCTCGGTGGACTTCAGGTTTCAGAAAGTCACAAGAAGTTCTACCTTTCCTGCAGAACAGGGAGCAGGGGCCAGAGGAAGGAGAATTTGAGCATGGTGGTTGGGGCAGACCAGAGTCAAATAACATCTTTCACCTTTTTGTTGAGAATCCCTGGTGGAAAGGTTTTACTTAAGAGTTCTTTACAGGACTTTTCCTCTTTAGCCTGTTCTGCAAGCCGTGATGTCAACTTGTCTACCTGGCAGGATTTCTAATGTTCTGTTTTGGGGCAAAGCTGATAGATTGATCCTGCTTTTGTGGCATAATCGTGTCACAGTCCAATACAACTACATTGTTAACAGAACACATACCTAAGTTACTGCATGCCCAAGTTGTAAGTTCACTGGGTGCGATTATGCAAATTGTGCATTCACATAACCATAATTAGAAATTTCTATCTGTGCTTGCCAGATTAATGCACAGTTACAGCTGTAGTATGGGCAAATTAGGTGCAAAAGTTGTTTCTGCGCTTTGTGTGTTTAAAAACCAGACCTTATATCCATGTGTGTGTATATATTACACAGACATAATTTTCTAATGGTCATAAAACTTCACCACCTCAGGAGGGGTGATGGATTAGACTCATAAAAATTGGAGCAGCAAAAGCCCTGTTATACATCTAGTCCATCTTCTGGATGTTTTAGGATGGTTCCCTACAGGGTATCTGCTAACACTTTATCCAGAGTAGGTTTAAATGTCCCAAGCAGTGAAGTTCCCACTGAAGTTTCACAGATATAATTCAAAGGATATTTTCCTGACATTTTATCTTGAAGTCATCGTTTCACCCTATTATGTTGGTCATAACTTTGAGGACTTGTCCTGTGTATCTCTCCTTGGTGCTTCCACGCTTCTAAATATTTGTTAAATGTTGTCATAAATTACTTTGGTGTTGACTGTGCCCTTTTCTCTCATTCTCTAGATAGTGCTCTGGCACTGGGCAGATTGCGTCTTTTTTCCCCAAACTCTCTTACAGATCAAAACACTGGGCCAAATGAAGATGATACTACAAATTTACTGTTGGATATATTACATAATATATACGAACAGTCTCTATATACGATTATGTATGTAGTCTGTTCATTGCTGGGAGGATGTTGTTTAGAGGTCTGTCTGATTGTCCTGGGCGCTGTACAAACATATAATTAATCTCATTTTTAGAAATGCCTAGCTCTAAGCTGAGAGTGTAGAAATATAGGATTATTAGTTTCTAGAATGTTTTTATTATGCACTTTCTATTTTGATTGACAACTATAAGTATTTTAAGATGACAGAACTAAAACTTAGGTTGCTAGATAGGATCAAATATATCGTACGTTAAGTAAACAGAAGCATGTGAGCAGGATAATATTTATTGTATGGTTATATAGCAATGCGGTAAGGGACTAGAGGGGGAATTATTCTTCAAGAAGGATATTTGATATTTTACACTTTTTATAAATATAAACATTTTAGAAATACAGACGTAGAGCTGAACTTTGCACCCTGTTTCTTCAGAGTAGCATGCAGATTTGTCGCCTGCCCTGGCTGGATTGTTCTCAAAAGCTTCCTTCCATGCTTCATGTTCTTCCCTTCTCTGAGTAACTGTGGAGGAGAGGAAGAGGAGAAGATCCCTCCAGTACAAATTTTAGAACTCTTCTGTTTTTCTGTTTGATGGTTTGAGAGTAGAGCTTTGCAGCTCCAATCAAAATGTGCACTGAACGCTTCATAGCCAGCCCTCGTTCAAGACAGCCTGGCTGTGCAGCTAGATGAAGGACTGGAGGGGAGGGAGGAGCGGTCAGGAGAAGTGTTGTGGAGTGCAGCAGGAGAAGGCTGGAACTGCTGCTGCCAAGTTGTGGCAGTTTCTCAATTTGGAAAAAAAAAAAAAAAAAATCAAAAATAATTTTAGCTGAGTAAATACTAATTTTGTTTCCAGAACAAAAAGAATAGTTAGTATGAGGTATGTGCGAATTTCCCATGTATTTCTAGTGAATATTTAATATAATGCAATTAGAGGCTGGGTAAGAATTATATGGCTTTTAAAAACCAACAAATAAACAGACTCCTGTTGTCATGATTCACCCACCTAAACTTGCTCCTGAAGTTCAAGTTAAAAACAATGGTCTGGAATGCTCAAAACCTGTCTCAGAGTGTTGAGCTTGGCTCAGTGTGCATCACTTGGGTTCAGGCTGGCCCAGCAGAGGTGTGCATCTTTTGAAACCCCATATAAACAGTGCAGTCTGAGTCAGTATTGTGTTAATTAAGAACTAGGAAGACTTTGGCTTTTTCTAATAATTACCTTTTTTTTTTTTTTTTTTTCCAATGAAGTATGCAGCTTAGTGTTGCAGAAAGTTTGTCAGGCACAGAGTATATTAGGCAAAAGTGCCTTGTTTACCTGATGTAAACCTTTATATCTGAAAGAAATACAGCTGTGATAATCTGGTGTTCTACTTGCACCAATTTATCTTAACTTAGATTTTAGCCTGACAATTTCAATGCAGTACCAAACAAACCTATCTTTGGTGGAAGAAATTAAAACAAGCAACTATTCAAATCATTCTCAATTCAAGATTTTGTAAATTCATGACCAAGAATAACTGCTTGTGTCCTTCGCACAGCATCAGCACAAATAGCTGTAAAATCACAAAACAGTATCACTAGACAATTGGTTTGGCAAACTTGGGTTAACTGGGGAAGTCGAGGAAAATCAGTGGGATTGGTATAGATGACTGTCAGTTACTCTCTTGGGTAAATGACTTCTCCAGTCATTAAGACAAAAAGTATCCCAAGTATGGGGTGTTTTTTTTTTTTTCTTTTTCTGCAGCATGCCTTTAGTTACAGTACCTGACTCATAATGGGGCTGCTAGGCAGTGCTTTTAAACAGTTGTCGTTTCTAACTGAAATTACAATCTTTAAACAAACAAAAATTTCAAAAATTTAAAAAATCAAGTAGCAATTACTATGAACTGTCTAGTCAAGTTCAGTATTTATTCCTAAAATGTAATGCATCATACTTCATTGTTGGAAAGCTCTTTTGGACTATATCATCCTCTTCTGTCTTAAGTGTAAGTAGTTGACTGTTGCAGCATCCATCCAGAGCACCTTTTGTATTTGCTTCAGCGTTTCTTTGCTTGGAAGTGGCTTTCTTATTGACTTGTGCTCAGCATCAGGCTGATGCCATTACAAAAATACCAGTCAAAAACGCTTATTTTTGAATCTTGATTGGTGAGGGTGCTGAAGGTGCTTGTGGAAGTACAATTTGCAGATAGGAGTTCTCGTCAGTCACGGCGATGTGCCATTGTGTCTGACGTACTTGTAAGCTCTTACCAATCCTGTTACCAATTTATTTCTAATCCCTATTCATCCATCTGTGATGCTCATTTTCATCTCTTTTGGGCAATAATATTCACATTTCAGAGTGATGCATCTCAGGACCAGGCTCACTTTGAGGGAGCAGTGCCATGTTATGATGGCATAAAGTGTCACAATGTCTTCGGTAAGCAAGATGGTCAGCATGAAAAGAGCAAGAACCTCATACGGTGGTAAGGAAATGGAGAGGGAAAGCTGTGGTGTGTGAGACCTATTGAAAACAAAGGCCCCCAGTAGGCTATAAATGAAGAAGAATGTCATCTGCATCATTTCATATGGGATGAGAGTGGTTTTATGGCAGTTGTGAACCCATGACATGCTCCTCATGCCCTTCAAGTAATTTTACTGGATTTTGCAGTCATGTTTCCCGTGAACTCCTCTACAGTATAGTCGAGTAGACTGCCCAGTGCCAGTTGTAATGCTTTGTTCTCAGATTCAGGAAGAACTGCCTCAGATGTTACTCAAAAGCACCTCAACTACAGGTTTGCGTCATTGGGGTCAGGATTTCAGTGCCAGTACTGTTCTCATTTGAGCATCTTCTTTGTCTCCCGTAAGTTAAATTCTGTCCTTAGATGCTTACTTAGGAATGGCATTGCTGTTCAATAGGAGCTACAAATACATCGGAGATCAGATGGAAGATGTGTACATAATGTGTCTATGTATGGCACGTGGCCGCTCGGCGTAGTAATGCAGTAATGCTTTAATGTATACAGTATATTTATTATACAGTCAAGTGGAAAAAATGGATGTTTCTATTTATCAGTTGTTTTTTGTCTTGGGTGTTTCTATCTTTGACTGATACAAATATTTTGGAGTCTAAACATATCTCCACAATACTGTTGTGTCTTTGTTCTGGATTTCTTTCATCTTAACTTATCAACACAGTATATGAGCCATTTTATCCTACAGTGTGATCATCATCCTAGTGTGTATTTGCTCATTAATGTCACGTTAAGATCTAAAGAAATATGAAAGTAGGAGTGAAATTTCTTTTTTTTGTTAGTAATAATTTTTTTTTATACTAATAATAATGAAATAGGAAACCTACAGTACTGTAGCTTTGAAATAATAATAATAAAAAAAGTATACACACTTCCCCCAACTGCTGTACTGCTTCTGGTTCTATTTTGGCTTAAATATTAGTACTCAAACATGACCTTAAAGTAAAAACTTTGACCGTGTCTCTCTCATTTTAAGGTTAAATAATTGTTTTGCTGTTTATTTAAATAATTGAAATATTCTAATGAAACAGCCCTTAAGAACAAATGTGTAAACAATGCCAATTTTAACCCCTGTATTCTTTTTTTCACTGAATAGATTTATTTAACTCATGTCCATTGCATAAGTTCATAATAATAAGTAAGATCTGTTTCTTTATATGGTTTTCAGCTAAAACCAAAACATTTCCTGGAAAGGTGCAGACAGAAGGCAGAGAGAGGGATGTGCGGGTGGGTCAGGGAGGCCACAATTTATGCACTAGAGTTTGGGTGTTTTGTGTAACTCAAGGTGTTGAAAATTCTCTCAGTTGCAGCCCACTTGCCTCCAGTGCCTAAGCAGGGGGCCAGAAGTGTGACAATCCTGGTTGGATGGAGCAAAAGATGCCCAGGTGGCAGCACAGGGTGAGTTACTAGGGCAGTGTTTGGACATGAGGGAGGCCAACCCACGTCAGAACCCTTGGGGAGCAGTGGGGCTCTTGTCCTGAGAATGAGGACCAGGGGACGTTTCCCAGTTAGCAAATCCCTGAAGCTCAAGGGGAACTCAGTTCCTGCGAGTTTAGGGAGAGCAGTCGCAGGCTGAAGCAGTCTACAGACCAGTCTCATTCACAGCTGCTCATTTTTTCTCTCCAGTTTAAACATCCTGCTATCAACTCTGCTACATTTTTATTCCTCAGAATTTTTCTTTCATTTTGTGGGGACAGATCATCACCCATGAACTCAGAAAAAGAATGATTACGAATATGTTCTGTGTGGTGAAAGCTTTTAATTGGAAAGACATGATTTCCAGCATGTATTGTGTAGCTTTTTGGATTTTTCAGAGGAAAATATGCAAATGTTTTGATGGAGTTGAAATGCTTAGTTTACATTTGATGTTTTTACATTGTTACGCTATATTGTAATATAGCATATAAAAATACAAATGGCAGAATTTAAGGAATGCATTTTGACTTCTTCAAGGCAAACATTTCCATA
>VXAV01004490.1:33979-53696 GCA_013399715.1 Alectura lathami
AAAAAAAAAAGAAAAGCTCCCGAGCTTGCCAATATTACTTCATGCTTTTTATTGCAAACCTCTAAACTAACAATAGACCACCACCTCCTGCAGCTGGGTGTGTGAATTGAAGGTACACTGAATGTGTGGGCTTTCCAAATGTAGCACAATAACAGGAACACCTGTGCTAAATAACTTTGCATTGATTTTATATTATTTTATATTTTTTACAATATTTTTTACAATATTTTTTACAATATTTGTAGTCCTCTTTCAGAACTCTGCGTAGGGTGAAAAAAAAAAGGACTTTTCAACTTCAGATTCAGTTATAAGACTTCTCAAGATTTGATGGAGCTGTTAGAAAATCAAGGGGATTCACTTGTACTGAACAAATGTAGCCTAGGGTCGTAAAATGGAGGAGAGATTGTTCATCTTCTGGACCCAGTTTTTCTAATGTAGGTTGGCTCTGGCTGGCAGACTCCTTGCTGTTCAGTCGCCCAGTCCTGTTTTTTTTTTTTTTTTTAACTGGGCAGTTGATGTTTCAGTAGCCAATAACAGCAATAGAAAGGTTAGGAAAAATATTGGTGGCCTGTAAATGTATATCTTAAGGTGCATCGCTGATTTTAAATTGTTAATATTTCAGTTATGCATGGTTGTTTAATAAAGTAACATTCCAAATCAGAAAAAGCAAAATCAAGGAATTTCTGTAACTTAATTCTCAGCACTGCAGAACCACGTAGTTACTATTGGTATTAATATTATTTGGAGTCATACATTAGGTTTAGCATTATGTGTGATGTTGAATTTCAGGGGAAAAAAAATTGCTTTTCATTGCCAAGAATTTACTGTAACATTCTGGGCTATGAATCTGAGAACTGTAAGGATGGACATCGCAGGTAAAATAGAGGCTTACTTTCTGGTCAGTTTGTCAGCAGTGTAAATGAATCCAAGCATTGCTCAGAGGGCCAGTTAACCTTCTGTCCCTTAGCGATACCCAAATGTGAGGTTCTCTTTCATCTAAGTTCCTACCAATTTCTGTCCATAATTTCTATTAGTTCTGCATCTCTTTCTTTCATTGTTGTTACTTGAAATGGAAAATATTGGTTACAGTCCAAAAGAAAAATTTATAGCCTGTCACTGTAGCCTTGTGCTATTTTAATACAATAATACAAATGCATTCCCTCTTTGTGATAAGTGTATTTTTCCTTTTACTTTCTCATGCGATGCTGAGACCCTTTCCAGACTTGCTTTGTCTCTGTGGTACCAGGGACTATAAACACCCAAGGAGCCTGTACAGATATGTGTTGCCCTTTGCAGCAAGGGCAGCAGACTCCCTTGTCCTGTCCCAGTCAGACTGGGAGTGCAGAAGGTGACACTGATCTTGCACAGCTAACAGTTGGGGCTTGTGGTGCTCCCTGTTAGGTCACCTGTACCCTTGTGAATGTTCTCTGACACACCCTGTAGGAAGCATGGCATCTCCCTGTGCTGGGGAAAGTAAAAGCTTTCCCAGGCGCAGGAGAGAGAGCTCAGAGCAGAGGAGGGCTGCGTGGTTGGGAAGGAGACCCACTGGACAGAATTTTCTTTCCAGCAATCAAGGGAAGATGGGAGTCCCGCAGCAGTAATGTGGACTCCTCTAATTACCACTTCCAAGTTATTAGCATCTGGAGCCCTTTTTCCCTTTCCTATCTGGTGATTACAGACTGGGATAGATTAACGTGTTGCAGAGGCTGGATGGTGGGCTAAGTTTCTCGCTGTTGGCATTTGGCAGTTTGCTGAAGTTGATCCTTTCAGCTGAAGTACTGGCTTTTTACCTGCTGTTGAACGCCAGGCCCTTTTCCTCATAGATAATGATTCAAGTACCACCTAAATTATTTACTTACTTCTGTGCTCCCTGCCCCCACCAAAGAAAAAGAAGCACATCTTAAAAAGCTAAAGAAAGCCAGTCAGACACATGTTTTGCACATGAAGAATCACGTCCATAGTAAAATGGGATCCATATGTGCATTTTGGATGTTAGCATCAATGCTCAGCTTAGCTTTGCCCACATGCCCGTGTGTGTGTGCTGCTGCCGAAAGCTCCGAATTTTCTTGCTACATCACACAGAAAATTTGAACTCGGGGTTGCGTTAGAGCCATAAGTTCATAGTCTTCTATTGTTTCTTTCTCCATGTATAGTGTCCTTTGTTTACAACCAAAATCCTCTCTAGATTAAACTTTAAAAAGACTCTGTGATTTAATGGACTTAGGATCAGATTCTAACCTCTAGCGTGAAGCAAGCCTGACTGTAGCACTCAATAGCAATAGAGGATTGTTTGCAGTTGTGAATGACCGCCAAACATTATTCAGGAAAAAAAGATGCTGGGACTAATTTTTGCATGGATTAAATATTCAGATGAACGTTAAAAAAAAAAAAAGAGTAACAATAGACGGTGACATACACAAAGGGTAAAAGAGAAATTACTCCCATTCCGACATAGCATTGCACTTTTTTAAAACCATAAATATCTTCGGAAGAAACTTCATATTAAGAACTGTGCTGACTTGAAGCTATCTGCTGCATATGTCCTGCAGAAGGATCTGGACAGATGGAAAATTGTCCTGCATAAATCTGTTTGCAGTTTAAAAAATTTATAAAGATAATTGTTTTTTCAGTTCATCTTCCAAGTTTTGAGCTTGTTTATGCTTATACGTTAATTTTATTCCTTCCTTTCACTTTCCCTCCTAAATCAGAACAATCTTGTAGCTTTAAGATCAGATCCTTGCTGTTGCTCAGGTACTTCACACTCCTCTGGTAGAGGAAAGCATCTGTGCCTCCAGTGACCAGAGGATGGGAAATACCATCGCTAAGACAATCCCTAGTAAGTGGCTGAGGCAGGAGCTGTATGCCATCGCCTTTCTCCCTCTGAGGGTAGAGTTGGAATAGGGGGACAATGTCTGACTGTCAGATTAGTTCCCTGTTGAATGCAGGTAAAAAGGTGAATTAGCCAGAGAGCGGTCCTGAAGCGTGCTCTGCTGTATGCCAGGTATCAGTTGAGTAATCTGGAGGGTGTTTGGAGCACAGTGACATTCTGCCATCACATCTCAATTATTTTCAGGGTATGAGAAATGAGGTTCAGATTTTAAATGTGGAAAGAGTCTTCCTGTGTTTGTACAGAACTTAGCTGGTTTGGCGTATTAATAGTATGTAATGTAAATAAAGCAAATATGAAAGTAAGTAATGCTTCAAGCAAAACAGGAGTGAGGGGGGGAGAGATGCCTTTGGAGCATTTCGTTTCTTGATTCTTTTGTCTTGTCATCACAGTCTTGCTCCTGAAAGATAAAGCAAACTGCTTGCTACCAGCACTTCATTATCCAGTAACTTTTAAACCTTCCTACCAGGGCTTGGTGATCAATTTCTTCATAAAGAAAATGGGGTGTTTTTCAAAGGCTATGTTTTATTTTCATTTGTAATTATCTCCACATAAGTCTTCAATTCTGACTCTTGAATTGGACACACATGCATGCTGACTTGCATGAATAAGATCTGTGACAGCAGTCACATGACATTTTCATACCATAATTGTTCACTGAATCAGGTCCCAAGTCCTTGGGAGTTCCAGCAAACCTACAAAAAGCTGGTTTGAGTTTACCTACGGGACTCAGGACTAGGCTCAGGCTTTCATTGCCATAGATTTATATTAAAAAAAAAAAAAAAAAAAAAGAGAGAGGGAAGTGCCTGTAACTTCTTGTTGTGTTATATTCGTACTGGGGAGCAGTTTCTTAAAACATTAGACCCGTGGAAGGAACATCTTCAGCTGGAAGTCTAGTCTGCGTGAGTGTTTTCCTGATTTGCTCCTGCATCTTCTCCTGAAATGTTCATGTTAAGTTTTGTGGTTTGACAAACGTATTTTTCAGATACTTAAGTGGAGCGTATATTTCACTCTTCTGTTACAAATTTAAGATGGTTTTGATTTTTTAGAGAGGAAATTGTTAAGCTGATTTTACCAAGGTGCTGTTGTTTGCAGAAAGTAAGTGTGTAAAATACAAAGAGCTTCACTTCCTGTCAGGCGGCCCACGTATTTTATCCATAAAAATATTATTGAAGAAATTCAGGCGGATTTTTCATCTTTAAGTTGAGCTTTTAAAATCTTGTCATGGCTCCATAAGAAATTCAGACTTCTTATATGCCTTTAGGTAACAGTCTGTGCAGTAACAGTAGATCCCAGAGAGTTTCTTGGGACTGTGCACTGTGTCAGGAGTAGGACCATAAAAAACACCTGAAAATAAGGCTAAAAGGCATCAATCTAGGCAGCCTTTCACTTGGCAAAAAAATGAAGAAACATTATGGCTCCTCTAGAGCCAGATCTCGTGGGTGCCCTGAGGAGGACGTCCTCTCATTTGGATGAGCACCTTACCTGCCAGGCTGCTGTCCTTCCAGCTCACAGATAAACTCACACTCATTTCTTCAGAAATACAAGTCAGTGCTTGCGTGAATGCACGTCTGGAACCTTGGTTTCTCACCTTCGTATGGAAGGTGAATGCCATACTGTGCACCAGTGGGACCTCTCTGTCGGCCCAGAATCTGTGGTCCTGCCACGCAGCCCGGCCGTCCTGCGCGCTGTCGGAGGGCTCCGCGGCAGAGCAGGGGCTGATAAAGACAGGCGGCAGCAGCAGCAGCAGCGCTGGCCTCCTCCACAGCAGGGTACCACAGATGTTTCAGATAACAAAGTGAGCTTCACTGACAGAACATGTGTGTAATATATAAAATAATGGGAACTGAAAGAAAAAAACAGGGCCACTCCAATCCACCCATGTAAAAATGTTTTTTATTTATAACTGAGCAGCTGAATACAAATGCTGTTTGGTTACATAGAAGAGAAAAAAAAAAAAAAAAAAAAGTAGCAGGCTGATGTGGATTAGATGATGTTTGCATGGTTTCTAGTAAAATAATGTGCACTGGTGCACTGAAATCTTCTTCTTGTCCCTAGGCTGGGTCCAGATCTTCAGCTGGGGTAAATCAATGCAATTTTAGTTCCCAGCAATTACATGGTGTTTTTTTTTTTTTTTTTAACCTCCTTTAAAGATCCAACTGTGCTGTGGAGGAATCTCGTGGCCAGAGTTTCCTGCATGACCCTATGGAAGGCTGAGAAGTTTTTGGACAGAACCAGCTCTGCTGAGCAGTTGCCACGCTGAGTTTGGCAGGGTGCATCTGGAGGAACAGTGATGTGCAGTGCTGACCCTATCTGCCAGAAAAAAATGAGCATTCTTATGTAAGATAATTAGCTGGGAATTGGAGCTATTACAGCAGAAATCCATGTTTTTGTGATACAGGCTTACCCTGTTCAAGTGTCCCAGAGAATTACGACTGATCTCATGATTGAGGAATCCTTGCGTGAAGGAGATTTTGGGGGGCTTTCCTGCACCAGTCCTAATGGCGTGAGCAAGGAGCAGGAATAGGTCACCCTAGAAATTTCTGGGCCTCCCAGAAGGGTCCACTGGTATCTGTATTTGGTACCCCTGTGCTGAGGTCCTACACAGCCGTGTATGGACAGCTGAAAAACAGGTGGAAAACAGAACCAGGAGCAGGAGGTGGGAGCTGCCAGCTCGTACCCGTGTGCGCACGCCATGAGGCAGCACAGGAGTGTGCAGCTTGCTGGGCTGCCTCTGGAGACTAACAGGCAATGGGATTCAGCACGATGGAACAGGAAACTCCTATCAGAGGCTAATAAATGTTTCCTTGTAAAATGGGGAGATGCTTATGTGAGTCCAGATACAAAGGGAAAGTAAGGCAGCCCCCAGAGGAATCACTGAGGTAATAAATGTACTTAGTAGGGCAGTGTGTGCTGGAGCGAGGCAGAAATGGGCTCAGACCAGAAGAAAATTAGAACCTCAGGTGCAAACTGGTCAGATGGAATTCAGCCCTTTCCTCTGAGAAAAGCAGGTGTGCTGGTGCCTGCCTGCCTTGATTACCTGGGACTGGCATGGCCAATGAAAAGCACAGCAGCATATGATTTCTGCCATCTGTCCTGTTTTTAGAAGCAAGACATGAACGCAGAATATGGTCACCAGCTGAAGGGGGATTGGGCTCTCTGGATGTATGGTTTGTGCTGCTACAACTGCACTGTTGTGATGGGTCAGAGTCTGCTTGGCTGTCAGGTTATCGTGGCACATAGCTCAATGCTGCAAGGTAGCTCACAGCCTTTGGGACTGGCTGTGGGGTGTGTGGTTTGGCCAGCACCATTCCTCTGCACATATTCTTTATCTTATTCCAAATACAGTCATGTAAGTTGTGAGAGGTAAGGGCACATTTATTCACAGTGAAATCAACATGAAATCAGAGACCCACGATCTCTAGTGGCTGTCTCTGAAGCTGAAATAAAACTACAGGAAGGTGAATTGCTCTGAAAAACTTGTGGCTATATATATTTGTAGTGGTCACTTTAGCAAAGCTTGTATTTTCACTGGTCCACTAAAGCAGGATATATAAAAGCAGCAGCTGCCTACTGCATTCTTTAATGGAAGAGAGTAAAATAAATCCTGATTGGAGCAATGTGTTATAATAGAGATCCACCTTGAACATGCCAAGGTCAGAATCCTAGACACACAAAATGCTCATCAAGCTGCCCAATAAGATACCTTTATTCAGCCAAATTGGAAAACTTGTGCGTTACTCAAAAGATCAGAATAGAGGCCTTACTGAGCAAGGTTAGGAGGGATAGAAACAATCGGCTTATATAGAGTATTTTTACTTCATAGGAATGTGGTTCTGATTGCTGAAAATGTATCCCTTGCATGAAGTACAAGTATAATCCTATGCCTACTTTGCCCTTTGAGTAAAAGTACGCTTAATAGCAATTTCAGGAAAAAAAAAAAACTATTTAAAGCCTGTTGAGCAGAATATCCACTTATAGAGGGAAACTATAAGTGAATAATGTTAATGGAGTTCTGTTTTGTAAAATGCATAGGACAACTAATAGAATCAAGCTACTATAACAGTGGATGATTGAATTACATTTAAGAGAGTACCTAATTTATGACCTTTAAAAATAGTTTTAGAGCTGTCTGCTTGATAGGTTTTGTAAATCCTAGGCCTCCTTCATACAAAAGTTTTTAGGAGTCTCATCTCTCACTTTATATTATGGTCAGAGGACCATTTGTGCTATTGTACGTCAGTGGTTCCATTAAAATATTTAAGTAGGCTAATTACTAAAAGAAAAAAAATTGCTCTCTAGAGAAAATTATAATACCTGTTTATTAGTGTGGGAGAGGTTCTTAATCTGGGAGTAAATTTTGAACAATAGCGATGAACAATGACCAGACCCAGGGCCTCCTGAGAAAAAGGAATTAAGCCTCATAAATACCAATTATTGAGTGTTTTCCCCCGAAACAGAAGTTTTTTTTTTTTTTTTTTTAATAAAAAAATCTTCTGTATAACTTCCACCAATCACTGCACGTTTTGTACAGGAACATGAAGTTTTACACACTTATCATTTTTCTCCTATTTATTTTTACTTTGTTTATTTTATTGCTGTGAAAGGATTGAAAGGAGACTCCCAAATTTATTGCACACTTTATTAAAGCTCTGAATTTTTATCAGTTTTAAAGAGATCATTCTTGCAGTTATTTGATACTTGGTGTTGCATTCCTCAGGAAAGTAGAGAAAATCTGAGAGCCTTTCCATGTAGCATTGGGTTTTATATACAGACTGCGCGGAATACCACTTTAAACTCTCTGTTAAGTTTTACATCATTCCTTAAAACATCCTACAATTTTGTTAGCTATTGTGCTGGAGGGTTATGCCTGCTGTGGTGTCATTCACTGGTCATCTTAAAAGAAGGCAGAGAACAAAGGTGGAATAAGCTGCTAATCTTTCGGATCAGCCAGAGGTTATTATTCAGTAGTATATGGGAATTTAAGGCACCGATCCTTACGGGCGAGAGGTGCAGGAGAGGGGCTCTGAGGCTGCCAGCAGCAGTCACTGCCTCGTAGCATCCTGGTTGCCACAGCATTGGTGCGTCATGCTGTCTTAAATGTGGCTTTTGCCTGCTGGGTGCAATGGAGCTCTCTGCGGAGCATCGCATTTCCAGAGAGCTACAAATGGAATTGGCTAGTTTAAGAATGCAATTTTTTTTTTTTTTTTTTTTTGATTTAGCAAGAAAGCCTCTAACACTTTTTAGGTGTTGCTTGCACAGTGCCGTACTTTTGCCTGGGTTCCCACGGAGGTAACCTCAGGATTATGACCACTGCAGAATCGTGGCCAAAAGGGCTGGACTGTGTGTACAATTAAGGGGCAGACTGGAAAAAGACAGATTTTTGTGGTCAGTCATATTTACAGCAAAGTTAAAACTGTATTGTTTTACAGAGAAGCTCTGGTATAGGTCACCCCTTGTCTTAAGCAGCCACTTGAAAGTGCCCCTGTTGACTCCCAGCGCAATTTGCTCTGACCGTTACTTAAGGCCCATTTCTGCCGTGTCTGTGGTGTTCACAGCTCCATATGGCGGTTGCTTAAGGCAGATTTAAGAGTAAACAAGAAGTACAGGGCTTCAGCCGTACAAAGGTATGGCGCCCAGTCTAGAGAAGAGAAGAAAGGCAGAGCAGGGATTCTTCTCTTTATTTCACGCTCAGTGTGATAGGAATCAGACAGCAAGTCTCACTTTTAGTTTTGTCCCCCTTGCTTGTTCATTATAATACTTCTTCCAAGGTAACTTTGTTTGTGATAATCGGTGCTCTTCTGAAAATAAAACTTCTCCACCATCCTGTACATTCAGCACTTGCCACAAGGCGAGTTTCTGGCTCTGCCCCAGACTGCACAGAGTCTGGATACTTTTACAGGGAACATCTCTGAACATTTTTGTGTCTATGAGAGAGAATGTCAGGCTGAAACACCATAAATAATTTATAGTCCTCAGATAATTGTCCTGTGAAAGTTTCCAGTGCTTCCAGTTTCTTCCTCCCACCCCTATTTTTCAGCTATCAGTTATAGAATCTTGACTTAATATTGTTAATTGCATAGTAAACAGAACAATATTGTTTGCCCCAAGACAGATTGCCATTTCTCATTACAGAATTCTCATAGACCACAAATCATTGATACCATCTCCACCAGTTATAATAAAGTTTATCTTCAATCTGATAAAAAGCATGTACTGAATAATAACTGTTGCTCTTATTGTAAGTGGTTTGAAAACATGCTTTTTTAAAAGCTGGATAGTTCATTGAAGTTACAGCTCTGAATTGGTCCTAGCAAAGTGAGGTGAGAGGTGTGGACATAAACGGTCAGATTTCCAAACGCTGCTCTCTGGTCCAGCGTGTGGGGTTGCACTTGACAACTGGTGAACCTCTTACGATTGGCAGCCAGCTGAAACTGCCAGTCCCACTTCTCCTGTTTATCCGAGCTGGTACTTGAACCTGTTGTTCTGCGTGTTACGCATTTCCATCTTCAGCTTATTCATGAAGAATTAAAGGGCATTTAGATGCTGGCAGAAGGTTTATCTCGTCAGTTCAAATTGCAGAGACCCTCAGTGGTCTGAAGGTTTCTGGCTCAGTCCCCAAGACGAGTAGTTACACCTGGAAAATTGCAAGCACAGAAACTAAGTACTGGCTAATGCCAGTCTGAAAAGTGGTCTCATTTTGCTTATCTCCCAAATCCTTTCTACCCCCAGTAGCTCACCCCTACTTATGCACACTCACAGATGAAGAAGAAACAATTTGACACAAACCGCCAATATCCATAAAGGGAGTAGCACGGCAGAAGTACAGATATGGTAATGCTTTTCAGCTCTACTGTACAAAGTGAAAATCCTCCAGGAGTAATTTTCCAATTTTCCTTGCTGAATTTAGGTACTCTTTAGGAGTATAATCTTTTAGCCCTAAAAGTTTTTGTGTCATACGTACTAAGATGAGAGCATTTGCATCATTGCATAAATGTTCTTAAGAACAATATCGTTCCAAATATTAGCTGTCAGCTGGCTCAGCTCTAAATGCAAACTTTCTCAAAGCCTAGCTCTGCTCCTGACTCAGGCTAGCACTGTTTTGCTGAGAAATACTGAAATCTGGAGCCAGTTTTAAAGTTCAGGGACTCTACAAGACAACTGAAAATATTGTGCAAGCCCATCAATGTTTGGATCTAGGTGTGTGATGTTGTGACTGAGTCAGGTTCTAGTGTAATTCTGTGGGGAAAGAAGGATTCAGCAGGAATCTGTCAGAGTTGAACCCCAAACTCATTAAAATATTACAATAAAGTAATTAATGCACATGGCCACTAGACACTCTTAAAATGTAAATTTCACAGCTGTAAGAAATTAGATTTGTTTAAAAATAACAGAAGGCTCAAGTACAAATTATGGAGTAAAAGCCTATAAAATTTCTAACTTGGTTTTAAGGCACAGATTTTTTTTTTTATTATTTTTTACTAGATCATTTACTTTAGCACTATCATTCAGAAACCAAATTCCTCATCTGTCTGTTGCCTCTGAAGTTGTAGTCAGGCATTGGTGTGGAACTGATTAATTGGGAAGTTTTGTTATCAGAAGG
The DNA here is from genome assembly GCA_013399715.1 of Alectura lathami. Taxonomy (NCBI): domain Eukaryota; kingdom Metazoa; phylum Chordata; class Aves; order Galliformes; family Megapodiidae; genus Alectura; species Alectura lathami. Next base: position 44,470 of record VXAV01004490.1, read on the forward strand.
TCAGACTTAAGAGTACAAGGCAAATTTTTCAGCAAGCCCATGTCTCATCAGAACCCCATCTTGCGTTCAAGCGTTTCCAGGCTTGCAGTTACAGGCACAATATTATGAAATTCATTGAATGCTGGTGTAAGTTGGCACAGCTGGGAAGAGAGGTCATTCTCAGCTGACACCAGGTATTAACAGGGGCTGGGACCACTGGTTTGTCACTGTGCATGTATTTTGGCTGACTCATGAAGAACTTGCCCAGCTTGAGCAGTTCCTTTAAGTCAATGCCACTAAACCAGTTTGTATCACAGAGGCTAAGCAAATTAAAGCTCTAGATTCAAGAGCGATGGAGCCAACTGGATGTTGCAAGGAATACAATGTCCATCTCCTAAATGTAGGGGCCTAATCCCATCTTCTCTGGCAGATTCTCACTGGTCAGTGTTTACAAACATGGGCCTGGCTACAATGCAAGAAGAGACTTCGACTAACAAATATCTAGCAGCGTATGTCAATCCGTTTACATCTGAAGCAACACTGCGCTACGGGGTTCCACACGGGCTTCTTGGCAAACCAACTTCAGCAGAGTACTTGCTTGGTTCAAGGAAGGATGTTCGGTCAGAATGTGTTCCAGATGAATCCTGTTGGAGATCCATTGCAAAATTTATGCTACGTGCCTAACTATTACAAAAGTTCAGATTATGACCCCTCTAATGTTATTTTAATGCTAGTTTTTATAATGTAATTATAAATCAAATTACATTTGAGATCTGAAGCTGACAGTAGTGAGCTGGAACACTCTAAGAGCCGATTTAAAAATAACCCTTCTCGAACTTTATTAGTGATTTCAGAAAGAAAAGTGCAAGTGGGCTGTCCAGCTTTATCCACAGTTTCTGTCGGAGAGAAGAAAACTAGCTAAGTATCAGCTGTTTTCTGGTTTCCAAAGACATAACAAAGAATTTTTCATCTTTACCTGGAAACTGCATTTCCATAGTTTGGAAACGTTGGTTTCTTTGACCTTAAGCACAAGGCGTTAGCTTTGTCTGCACTTTCTCATTCTTTACCATAACTAATTTCTCTTAAGATTAAGATTTCTAAACACTGATCAGACACCAAAAAAACAAGTTGAGAAGAATAGCTCATGGTCTGGTGAGTGCAAAATTTGTGGAAAGCTCAAGCAACCATAGGAGAGAAAGAAATGTGCTTAGTGACTGTGGCTGTCATTTTGCTCACCTGAGTGAAGGTATGTTTGTACTTGAGAAAGTGGGCTGGAAAGGAGACCGGGAGGACGCATCTGACGGGATAGAAGCATTAAGCAGGGCTGAAATGTTCTGTTACAATATCTCCATAGGTTTTGGTAAATGTATATATGTTTCTTAAGAGGATGTAAATATTTGCATTAGATAGTCCTGTAGCTTGCCTAAAAATCAACTAATCCACGAAGTTAGTGCATTGGAATCTATATAATTCAAATTTCCTTTTGTACAGAAGTAGTTTAAGGAAGAAAAAAAAATCACAGGGTAGGTAGATGTGAACAAACAATTCATAGCAGCTCCTTTAGTTATATGTTGAAGTTTTTTCTATTATTTTTATTTATTTTTCTTGTGAATGTGCAAAGCATTTATTCAGTGGTTACTTACAGATTTCTTCAGTGAATAATACATATGCAGAATCTTTATTCTTAGATTTTTTTTTTTTAGATTACTTATAAATTTATAGTCATAGTTGGTTACCTAAATCATGTTATTTCTTCTGTTCCCTGATTGCATGAGTTACATATTTACTTGATTCAATACACAATGTAAATTGCAAGCATTACAGCTGAACATACATCGCAGAATTTTTGTCTGGTTGCTCAGTTACATAAATCAGCCAGTTAAAAGAGGGAGGGGATGTTCCACATGATCTGTTTAAGCAGCTAATACTTTTAAAAATTTGAGATTATATATCGAAAAGTATATTTTGACCACTATGTGTAAGTTATATCAATTAAGTGGTCTTCTATTCCCTGATTAATGGTTGATGCTGTTCCAACTACAGAATGAATGTCATATTCAAACTTCAATTTGAAATTTGAAGTCAATGAATATTTAAGATTTCATTCTGGATGTTGACTGTGAAGACATGCTAATATTGGTACAGCACATATGCTCCAAATTCTGCAGAGAGACAAAACCAGAAAATAGTTATGTGTTCCTAATGCTGTTAACTCCAACTTCTACATTGAATTGCAGTGTTTATTAGTGTTCACTCAACTGTCCCTTTCACCTTGTTCTGCAGATGGGGAAACTGAGGCAAAGAGGTTAAAGGACGTCTCCTGACCACAGAGTGTGTTGATGTCTGTTCCCACTCCCTAGATATGTGCACAGACTACTAGACTTCACTGCTCTGGCTGCAGCAGGTAAGATGGATCATACATGCAATGTGATTAATTCTTTAATTTACTTAAATATTTTGCGGAAGAGTGAGAGACTCTCAAATATATGAATAGAAGATGTCTATTTCAGTTGAATCCCTGAAAACCACATGGGACATATTATTCCCTGTTGCAGAGGTAGAAAAAGCATAGATGCAATGGTGTGTGCCAACTAATAGCTAAAATGTGAATTAAACAAACACCCTTTTTCCTGACAGTAGTTAAACAGCTGGTGTTGTGGGATGAGGGCCTGCTTTTTCACCTTCGAATAATGTGCCTTGTGAGAAGAATGCCAAATATCTATGACTTAAGATGCCTTTTTGTTGTTGTTGGGAAGACTATGGTGCCAGAGGAGAATGTGGCTATGAGAGTATGTTTAGGATTTACTCAGAATCGCGTAGGCTGTGTCTGCCCTGCAGTTGCTGCAACTCTTGCAGATGCGGTCATTTAGAAAGCTTCACAGTGCAGCAGCATTGCAGCACGGAATGCTGGCTCTCCAATTTCTTAGAAAGCATTCTGGCACTTAAAATAGACATCTAAAGCATTCAGGACCTGCAGTTGCCCCAGGGAGTGCAGTGTAGACATGCACAGAGATTTTGCTCCACAACATTGAAAGCAAAAACTTCGTCATTGAGCTTAAGGTTTTACATGAGTAAGGAGTACAGGATTTTATTCAGGATGAGTACAGAACCCTAGAAAGAAGGCCCTAGATGCAAGTGGAAAGGGCACTGGTGCAATTCTGTGGCAACATTGCTGCATCAGTTTCTGGGGCATGGATCCCGTCGCCCTTTCTCATGATGTGAACGGCCTTTATTGTAAGGATAATACAATTTATCCGTGACTTGGTCTGGATTCATTTAGGAAGTATCATCAAAGCTGTGTGCCAGATCTCCACTTGGCGCAGGAGTGATGCCAAAGGGATAGAGTCAAAATCCCTCTGTGTGTTGACAGGCTGCTTACTTTTCTTCCCCACACAGGGAGTCAAAGATGGAGAACTGTAGACCAGTAGAGAGCAAATAGATTGTTGCCTTTGAGGAGTTTCTTTTCTGCCTCTTTACCTCAGCAGGAGTAAAATTCTGCACTAGATGGTCGTTATGTATGTGGGAGGTATGGGCTCAAATAGATGGTCTGGCCGCAGGTGCCTCAGGGGAAGTGCATTCTCACCAGAGCCTCTCTTGGACAAAACCCCTGAATGGTGGCCGAGGTCCTAATGTCTGATTCAGTGAAGAGACAAATCTGTTTCCCAGTACTATAATCCCACAGTAGCAAGTGACAAGGTCCCAGAAATAAGGTGGAGCTTGATAAGAAAATCTGATGATAGCTGTCCAGTAGGCAAGTAGGTAGATTAAGAAAGGAATGATGAAGTCTAACATTCATGTTGTTCCTGGAAAGTTCCCAGACAAATCAAATTAACGAAGTTGGAGCCTACTTACAGTGTATTTCTCATTTATTCCTTTTCTTCCTACATGTTTGGGAGAATGCAACCCAAAAGCTGCTACCACTCTATAGTCATGCGGTTTGGCCATACTCACATAAGACTGACTGAAGCGAGTGAGGTTTATTTTGGAAGCTGTATTTCAGTACAGTGCATAAATGTACTCGAATGCTCGTAGTTAAGTGTACTGAAGTACTTTGCTGTATATCAGGTTCTTCAGTTTTTTCCGTATGATGTAAACTGACTTCTTATGAAAGCATAACTGTATTTTCACTTTTAGAAGAATGCGGAGTCTGGCTAGGTACCGAACAGTTAGGTTGGTTCATTATGCTTTGTTTAAATATTTAAATACACAATTCTGTATTCAAGAAAGAATTTTTTGTACCTTCTGTGGCTTTCCCTTCTCTCAGTGTTCAGTGAAAAGAATGTCCAGAATTTCAGAATTATTGTTCTCTCATATAAGGGTGCATGCAAAATAAGTCTGCGTGTGTTCCGTCCTTTGGTATGCAATCTACAGTCTCTATTTAACTCTGTACATACACAGTGCAAAGAATCACAGCATAGCAGCTGTTTGGTGGTGACAACTTAGGTATACAGTCACAAAAGATCTTTGCTTAAATGGCATCTCCTGCAAAATGCTAATCTTCCTGCGAAGGGTCCCCCTTGCAACAGGCGACAGGAGCGTTTTTATGTTCTGTGTTTTCTGCTGCCATGCACTTAATTCTGTTCAAACCATATCGAGGAGACTTGAGAAAAAAATCAACCATTAAAGACTTGCTCTTTGTTTTTTCAATCTGTGACCCCAGCAATCTCTTTAGCAAGCCATGGTTCAGTAAACTGGCACACAGCAGTAGTTCTACAGTGGAAAAATCATAAAACAGATGGAAGCTTTACATTTTTGTTTAGTTTTTAAGAGCAGTTTTTATAACATCGCTTAAAATCATTCTGATGCATCATACTGTTTACACTTAAAGCTTTGTAGCTAAGATGTTTACACTGTGGAGAATGTTTTAAGATATTTTATAGTTATGATATTTAGATAATTGGCAAGAAAAAAGATAGTTTGTTGAGATTACAGTGATGTTGGTAACCGTGAAGTAACTTATGAGTCTCAATAAATATGTCCAGTTCGGTGGAAAGTACAAACTCAGTTAAAACAAAACAACACAAGAGGGAATATCTTTTTAGTGAAATCATTTCCTTTTCTTAATCAAAAGATGACAGCCGCAGCCTTAGAACTCCCATCTGTAATGCACCACTCCACGTAGCTTTTATTTTTATGATTGATATAGTTATATCAAATCAGTCAATTAATATTCTGCATAAGTTCAGTCAAATTAGATACAAAAGTTAATAATGTTCCCTTTCCATGAAGAAGTGGAAGTGATCTAAAGCAAATCCCACTCGTTTTCTCTTAATGCTCTATTTTAGAGATAAATACATGTAGATGTTTTCATATAGAAGAATGTCTTCAGAGCACAGTTTTGGAACATTAAAAAAAAAAAAAATTCCCCAAAATTGCATTAATCAAAAACAATAAGTCCTTTTAACTTTTGTAACTGCTCAGAAGTGAAGTATGAAGTAGTCTGTGTGTGGGCCACAAATGTTGGGAATGCAAACGTTTCACAATAAACATGTTTAAATGAAAGTACTTGGCTAGATACACTGGAAGATAGTACATGTTGGGTTAATTAATGCATACTCCATAAAAATAAACCTCACTTTCAAGATCTGACCAATAAAATCATTAGTATATTTGGATCAGATGTGCTGATGGATGATTTTTATGTATACAGTAAAGTTTTGTAAAGCGAATTGTCCTTGAAAAACCTAGAAAGAGATTTCAATTTAAAGTCAAAACGACCTATTACAACTACTCTTTGTGTTTTCCTATAGTGGTGTGATGAATTATTTCAGTTTTATCTTCTATACCTGCAATTGATTTACTATTGATGGCTTAAAATTTATCATTTTAAATGCACGAATCACAGCTACATGGCAAGAAACTGTTCGGTTTCACAGAAATTGTTTGCCTGTAGAATGCAGTATCTGATTTTAGGCATAATCAAATTACTGTACCACATTATTTTTCTTCAAAAAACTTCCTGATCTTAAATTGAATCATTTGAGTACATGAATAAAATAATATTTTACATTTAAAAAAATCATATAATCATCTGAGAGAAGTCATACCTACACACAGATATGTGAACTGGCTTTGCATTGTATTGCACTGTTGAGCCAGTTAGAAACAGCAAAGCAAATTTTGGCAGTCTTTCACGTTGAAGAGCGTCTTTCTCCAAACCTCTCTCATTAAAGGCAAGGTGGTGATCAGTGTTTGACAGATGTCAGAACGCAACTCAGCTAATTTACTAAATCTGTAGTTGCTTTGTAGAGCTGTCCCACCCTGCACCCCTTAGCCTAGGAGTCTGTATTCGAGTAGAATTTAGTATAACTTACCTAGAGACTGGTTTCTAAAAGTGAGATGGACATTTTTCACGTTTTAGTCCCTTATCTGTAAAGTACACAAACTCAGATGTTCGATAGGTCAAGTCTCAAAAACAAACATAACATAAACAGGACAAATTTTTAATTTGCAGTCAAAATATAAGTGAAAGCCTTCCCCCATGGTTATCTGCAGCAAATGTTTTGTTAATTGTAACTGCAGCAGTAGGTATAAGAGCATCTGTGCGTAAGAATCTTTATACCTCTGTGGTCATATTGACTTCATTAAAGACCTGTTACTGTAATTTTATCATATCTATTCTGTTGCTTTTACAAAGTCACTACTCTTGCACACAAGAAGAAACAACCTTTGTTCTAAAGCCTTCATCCAGCATTATCCTGCACTTCATAAAGTTTTAGGTGTTCTGCATTTTAACTCATCTCTTTAGTTACTTAGTGTCCTGTGAGCACTATAGAGGATTTAGAGGCAAGGTAATAATCCTGTGTTGGAGTTGGGTAGGATGCTATGGAAAATAGATTGTACAGAAGGTGGTTGCAGAAGTACAAAAGTCAAGTCCTGTAATGCTAATGGAGCGGGGTGAAAATGTCTGTCTGATGAACAGATAAGTAAGGAAAAGGTCTGCTAATGTGCTAGCAGACAAAGACAAGAAGGCTTGGATGTGGCAGGGCTGAAGAGGGAAGTACCAGTATGAGACAGGCAGTTGACAAGTTTCCGGTACTGACTGGAAACACGACTTGCACAGCTGCATCTGTGGCCAACTTCAAACTGGCATGACATTCTTCAGATGATGATATATATCAAAATGGATAAATGTTTTACCAAAATGGAGGATGAAAAGTCTTAAAGCTGTTTTAATAAACTTAGAAACTATTTTGAGAGCAGTGACTTTTTATGGCTAGAAATTTAATTCTAGGAAAGGAGCTATTGCTCATGGAGGTAAATAGTAGGCAGGAGGCTGCAGCTTGTATTTAAAACACCTTGAGATAAACTCTAGGTAGAACCTGCACTTCTAATTCTTACCAAATTAGAACGGCATAAAGGAAAAAAGGCATCTCACACAATGTTCATTTGCCTGACTAGCGTTATGTAGGATTTTTGTAGACATGACTGTGCTGGAGTCATCACTCTTGCTGCAATTGGCCCAGCTCTCCAAGACAAAGCTTAAATATGTTGACTTGGGAACTCTGGGCAAGTGTGGTACCTTGGAAGATGGTGTGGGACATTGATCATACCAAGATCCACCGTGCTCTACAGCATTGCGGCAGATGCCTTAGCCAGCTCTTTACTTTACAGCTGTTGGGATACTTTTGGTGGGAAGTTCAGAGTCACAAGTGATCCTGAAGTCTTGGTAGGCACAGATTAGTCCCAGGATTTAGGACTAGCAAAGTGACTTAAGCACTAAATCCTTGCCTTTCTCTTCTAGTCGTGTTCCAACCGTAGCTGATCACAGGACCAAACAGATATCCAGCTAATGAAGATGATACACAAGGAAGCTGTTTGTATAGCTTGATTTATTTATTTATTCATTGACGAACAATGTTTCCTTTATAAAGAAGAATTATGCATCATCATTCTAGCTACTAATATTGCCATTTTAAACTAAAAGTACTACATTTTTCACCCCTAGAGGAGATCAGTGGTGACAACACAACCAGCTAGTTCATTGGCCACAAGAAATACTTAAGTTCCAGGCCACTAGTGCTAATTCCTACTGTTGTGTGACTGACATAGCTTTTGAACCTGATGGTTACATGTCTAGAGCTGTGCAATAACAGACGATACGTTATTATTTTTTTTTTTCTGAGACTTTCTAGTCATAAAAAGCAGTTAGAGAATGCCTTCTGTAAGTCCTTTCCATAAGAAAGCTAGGGAGATGAGGAGAAGATGTGGGATGCTCTGAAAATACAAGATAACTCTGCCTTGTGTAAAACATTCTGAAAAAGGCCATCGTGAACGTACGTGCCAACAGCTGCCTCCCTCAGATTGGTGGCAGGTACAGGGGTCCAGCAGGTGCCTCCCAGGAGGGGGCCTGGCACGTTCCCTTCCCCTCCATGAGGCCTGTGTGTGAGGCCCGGCTGCAGGCCAAGCCCAGGTTGCCCCGCCAGCTCCTGGGGTACTGCTCAGGGGAACATGGTGGGCACTGCCACACACGTCCTCCTCCTGCCCATGTACAGGTGCAGTTTTCTCCTGCTGTTACCCCAAATGTGGGCATACAGAAGCTTTCTTAAAATACACCAGGTACTTTGCATGACGTTTTTCAGGTGTGGATTCACAGGACTTGTGGGGGCCAAACTCAGACCTGTCCTCCAGAGGAGAGCCGTGTGGCCCTGGCACAGCCCCTTGCTTGGCTGGAGGTCTGAGGGGGCCTGAGCAAGAAGAAGTTAGAATTAGGAGGAAATTTTTCACTCAGAGGGTGGTGAGGCACTGGCACGGGCCGCCCAGAGAAGCTGTGGATGCCCCATCCCTGGGGGTGTTCAGGGCCAGGCTGGATGGGGCCCTGGGAGCCTGGTCTAGTGGTTGGCAGCCCTGTCCACAGCAGGGCGTTGAAACTAGGTGATCTTCAAGGTCCTTTTCAACCCAGGCCTTTCAATAATTCTGTGAACTGTAACAAAACCATTGTTAACGGCATGGAACTGCTTCAAGGGAGGGCCAGGCTGGCCATCAGGAGAAGCTTCTGCACCAGACGGTGGTCAGGGGCTGGAAGTCCCAGGGCAGTGGTCACGGCCCCAAGCTGCCGGAGTTCAAGGAGCGTTTGGACACTGCTCTCAGACACGGCGTGATTTTGGGTAGCCCTGTGTGGAGCCAGGGGTTGCGCTCTGTGACCCCTGTGCGTCCGTTCCAACTCGAGATGCTCCGTGCCTCTGGGGCGGTGCAGGGCGGCCTGCAGGAAGCGCGCCGAGCCCGGGCGAGCGCCGCGCTGCGCCGCG
>VXAV01004490.1:72666-85515 GCA_013399715.1 Alectura lathami
TTCTTAGAAAATAACTTGCAGTGCTCTTGGGTGAATACATCCTTTATCCATACTCAGATGATAAGAGTGAAGGCTTAGCTCATATTTCTGCACTAATCTACTTCAAACCTGATCTTGAAAAATTACCCTCATTGCACAAAGAAAATACAGCATTTAAGTCACCATGCTGATCAAATTTGGTTCTGCTTTTTGACTGTGGAGGGAACAAATTGTTTGGTGATTCTGTGATGTGAACCAGCATCCACCAGGGAACTGAGTAAGTTTTTTGGTTTTTGTGTAACCACTGTCATTCTTTCTTTCCCAAGTAGATCGTAACTCTTTTAAAGAGACAGATACTTTATTATATCATTTTGTATACAAAGTATTGAAGGTCATTTTGTTTGTTTGTTTGTTTAATAGTTCTAACACTTTATGTTGCTATTGTTAGTATGAATAGAGATACTAAATATTTAGATTTCCTGCTTGCATTACTATTTTTATGGAAATAAAAATAGGAATGCTGCTTTAAAAATTCAATTTCTACAGAAGTAAAATACAAGCTGTCAAAAAGGGAATAAGAACAACAAAAATGTTACTAGCTGTCTCTGAGTTTGTCTTCGTAGTGGTAAAAGTATATCATTAATAGAAGAGTTTTAGCTCCAGATGTGGCTGTACAATAATAGAGCCTTATAAATGCTACAGAGAGAAAAATTGCTTGGAACGAATGAGAACCAAATCAAGAGCACACCTGGGTTTGACAAAGATTGCATTTACTGACTGCTGTGCTATCACATTACAGAGAAAGACCAAGTCTTTGGGAGCAGCTGTAGAGAAAGGCCTGGCAAATCTGCATGCAAATAGCAGCACATTGTTAACTTAATCAGATGCCGAGGAAAAGATGTGCCAGACCATGAGGATGATCTATAAACAAGTACAGAGTCCAGAGAGATTGTGCGGGCTAGGCAGATTAAAAAGGTATACCACAAGGGTTCTGTCCTTGGGTCAGATCCTCGTCTTTTATGTTGCCTGAAGGTTACTGCCATTCAAGCTAACTTATCACAGTGTTTGTTACAGCCCATTGTAGTAAATTTCTCAAATAGTGCCCGATTTGTTCTTTGCACGGATACAAATAATTGCATATTATTTTAGGAGTTTGGTAGCTCTTTGTTCCTTGGTGGTAGAGATACGGGTATTATTTTCTGGAGGAACAGTGTGTGATTTCATAACTCCCATTAAATAATATTACTGTATAAATGTCCCAGTGTAGTGAGATAAGAAATAGTGCAATATACTGTATAAAGAGACAGATCTTCTATTAAAAGAAAATCTTTCTTGTAAAGTGAAGTGCCCTGACTAAAATTGTCTTAAGAAAGTTAAAGACAGCTGCTCTTCGTATCACTTATTAGTATTAACGGGAATATATGTTTAAAATCTTCTCTAAGTCTAATATCATAAAAAATAAAGAAGTAATACTATTTAATCACCCACAGCTTAATAGTGCCTTAGTTGTTTACTGCCATTGCACTAATTGCTCTGTACTAATGTGTTTTTGTGTGATTTCCAGTAGTGCTAAAAGAACTGAGATCCATAACCAATTAAATATAGTGTTTTTATGTTAAAAATATATCTGCCGTAGACTAGCAAATGAACAGTGGTATTCTTTAAAAAACAAGAGAGTTCTGGCAGTTGCATAGCTGCAGAGTAATAGGTATTTTTCATTGCATCTTTTCCACAGTGACATTGGAGTAATCTTTATGAATAAGGAAACTGCAGAAAGCTGAGCATTTTATATTATATTATGGGCCAGAATCTCCTCTCAGACTGTTATAAATCAGGTATAACTTTATTAAAGAGAGAGGATTTACACCATCTAGGAGAGGTAGACCCAGGCCTTTTGTTTCTGCAAATGGTTCTGCTTTTCTTAGAAATGTAACTTTTAAAATCTGAAATACAAATGCATCTCACCCGAGGATGCGCACAGAAATATTCCAGTTCTACCTGCTTCATGAAGAACCACGTGCAGGGCCGGGCAGGAGGCAGCCGGGCTGGGCAGGCAACCCGGCTCGAAGCTGCGTCACAGGGAGCACGACCGAAATGATGTGCGGAGACTTGTAGGGGAGGAAGCAACGCCATTTATATACTGTAGCGTACCCTGCCAGAGGGTTAATTGAGTAACATTGTTGTTGGCTCCAGAAGGAGCTCGCTGCCTGAGACAGGGCACCGCAGTGGAGACTGTGAGGGTGAGCGAGGTGAGGGGAAATTGGACATAATAGCATTAATAATAATAATTAAAGACTAAGAGTAACAAAAGGACGCATAACTAATACACCAGTCTCTTGCTTTTTATTACAAAATTAATATTCATATGAATGCTATCAGAGCTATTCAGCATTAAACTGGTAAGACAAAAGCCACACTGTACTGTATGATACAGTGTATTAGACAATGTTTGTTTCTATGGGTTTTGACCAGCTGAGAGCAAACTAACAGCACCACCAAATACTCTGTTTCCAGGTCTCCAGCACAAGGCCCTCAGCCAGCTCAGGATCCACAGACCCACAGAGTAGTAACACTTCACTTTATATGGGGGGAGGTAATGAGATCAATTAGATCCTCATCCATTGAACTGTAGACAGCTGTTGGTGCATAATAATCATCATTAGAGATGGGTGAATGTGGGATACTTGATTTGCCAGACTACCCGCAGGTATTCTAAAAATGCCAGACTTAACTCTTGAGTATTTTGAGTACTTGAGGCCAGCGTTTTCTCTGAAGTCTCTCCTGGGACTATTGATCATAAAAGAAGAAAAAGAGAGCAAGGAGCTGCTGGGCTGTTTTCAGGGCTGGAGAAAGTTGAGCGGATGAACCCCGCCAGCTGTTCTGCGAGCACCGCTCTCTTCAGCAGCCGTGCTCAGCAGCCATCTTCTCTCTTCACAGTAGTTTCGTTATAAGAGTTGTACCCCTTTTAGGTTTGGGTAGATTCTCTCTTGGTTCATCCTATACTTTGGCGGTCACCAGTTAGCAATGATCACCCTCTTTCTGGTTTTATATGAATACAACCAAGTTGTATGTTAATGGAATTGGTCTGTTTTGAGCTACAGCCAAAAAAAGTCTGATTTTGACATTGCTTTTTGGCTGATGGGTAATGTAACTTTATCAGTATTTCATTTTGACACTTTAAACCATCTATAGGCTTTAAAAGCACCACCAGCATGTCCAGAATGCAGTCAGTATTGTAATCAGCGTCATTCCTGGTTATTAATTTTAGGCTTTTCTTTGAAGCCTCAATAAATGAGGCAGCAAGTGTGGCCATTCCAGTAGAGTAAATATGATATGTATCATTATTTATAACTTTTATTTTGATAGTGTAAATGAACAATTGACTTCTTTTGGTGGGCTTCTTTATTCATTTATACTCCTTAAAATAGATGTAAGTTTCCAGTATAAAATGATGGTGTCTCACTGGTTAGTCGTGTTAGTATGCATGGGAGTTTAATACAAACAGCCCAGCATTCACGGAGTGGCAGAAACAAGAGTGAAGGCAAATATGTGCAAGAAAGGAAGTGTGTGTGAGATGAGGTCTTCTGAATCCTAATCTGAGTTTTTTGACAGGGCTTCTGGTGTGTTCTTGTGTCCTTTACTGCCTTGATCTGATCTCTAGGTCTAAACCTGTTCTGGTGTCAGTGGGTGTAGCTCTGTCACAGCAACAAATTTGGCCCTGTTTTGGAATATAATACTTATTTATGTACCCTGCAGGTTGCTGTGAGGATTACTTTGTTAATGTTTGTACAACACTCTGAATATATAAAGTGCTATATAAGTGTTTAGTAGAATTAAGTCCCCAAGCATCACTTATTTATACTCAGTAACAGTACAGACTGTGATTTTTGCTCTTACGGACTAGTAGAATTAGAAAAGAAGAAAAGGAAACAGACACTGTAGTTCTAGCAACTGGCATAACAAAGCAACTGGCAAAATCTGCTCTGTTCTACATGCACACAGATAATATTTGGGTAGATGGTCACACAGTACCAGTGTGCAAATATTTATCTGTTTGCAAAGAGAATATCAGGCTTTATTGTCCAATGATGCAAGCCGTTATTCCTGTAAACACAATTGGATTTCTCATATGCATAAAGACTATTTTTAAGACTAATAGTATGCAGAAAAAGAATCCAACATATTTTATTAGATTAAATTGACTATGCTGGTTTCATGGCCCAGCACTTTTTTGGTAGATCAACTAGCTGATTGCACTTGAAGATTCAGCTACATAGTGGTCTTTCCTTAAATTCACTTTCATGATATGTGCAAAACCAAATTAAGCTCGTGCACCTAAAACATGCTGAATGTCTGAGGCACTGGCTGGATAGCAAGTAATAGGAATCTATCAGTTCTCTTGATGGTTGCGCTGTCACCATCAGTTTGGCTATAGCAGCTGCTGCTTTCCTGCTGGTCAGTTTTATTTTCTGTTCTTGAATAATCCCTCTCATTCAGAGGAGGGTAAGGACAGCCATCTTCTTGCAAACTGTAAAATGGAACAAATGAAAATGATGAAAGAAGACATCAGGCTAGGCATTGTCTATCTGGCATAGCTGAACTAGGGTTCAGGCACTACTGCAGAGATTTCACCATATTCTTATACATCACTAATGAAGCATCATGAGATTGAGCATGAGTATCATCTGAGGAAGAGCCAAAAATGTAGTTTGGACTGTGAAATTTCAGGACCTTTTAATTTTACCTTCCTGATTCTGTATAATTCAGGCTATTCTCAGCCTCAGTAGTGGAAGGCAATATGGAAACCCCACAAGTGCAAAGCAGCTTTGGGCACAGGGTATGCAGAACAAGGCAGAGCCCTGACCTCAGGTCTGGACAAGTATGAATTTTGTTTCTACTGTCAAATTTTAACTAGTGTCTTGTTCTTGCAAGTAATCACTTCATTGTTTTGTGGATCTGAAAAAGAGGAAGATCATGAGAGAGAGATTCAGCAGGAGAACGTGAGACCTTTAAGTTCACCTATCTTCTCTCCAGCACCATTATCTTCCTAATAGAATTTTTCTCCTATTTTTTGGATTCCTTCTTCCCACTTGGTTTCTAGCTGTAATCCTGAATGAATGTATCTGACAGGCGATGAGCTCTGAGGCTCCGATATCACTTGGCAGTTGGCTTTGTAAGATGTAAAAGCACATACAGTAATGCAGTGATGTGTATTCAACTTAAACAGTTATGTTTCTCCTCCCCTCCCTATACAGAAAGTTGTAACACCACATTTTGGTCACAACAGTCAGCTGTCAGTATGAACCAAGCAACATTATGGTTATAACTGGTTACAGGTTACAATTACACAGGTTACCACTGTGAGGAAAATTAATTGGCAATATTTTCTTAAGGTTTTTGCCAACTACAAAAATTGAAAGAACAAGAGCTCTTTTATGTCCTTCCCCCATCACCCCAGCTCTTCCCAGATAATTCCAGTCATTCATCTCTCCAAGTCAGAAACATTCTAAATTAATCTAAAGGGGGAGTTGATCATCACCAAGTAATTATAATCAGAAGCAAGATTTGAAATGCAGTCTCCCAAGGTGATGCAGTTAGTCCCAGGTGTCAAAGCAGAGCTCCCTCTTCTCCCTGCCCACTGTGCGTGGACGTGGAGGGCAGCTGAAGCCTGACCCCAAAGTACAGTAACATATTGTTGGTAGTCCACTGGTGTCAGAAACGGAGCAGGATGGGAGCAGTTGGGATCTCCCAGTGTCTAGACCAATTAACTCCATGTGTGTCACGGTGTTATCAGCTGTGATTGAAGCTGGCGTTTTTGTGGTCCAAACTGCCTGTTTTTCGGATAGGAAAAGGCCCACCTTGTGGCTGAGTTAAGCATCTCTAAGGCGGCATTCAAGTTTTCCTTCAAAACTTATTCCAAAGAAGACCATCATTCACAAAATACAAGATTGAAAGGTACAACACGTGTTAAATTAGAACTTCAAGAGTGCTGTTGTCCTTGATGAAGGATCTTGAATTCTATCTTTAATTCAACTACTCATTCAAAAACTGATGGGGACTATTAGAAGCAAGGTGTTCCATTGTGCATTGATAATCTCTGTTGGTCCTCTTAGGCACTGGTGACCATATAAAGACAGCACTGAGGTGCCTAATGTTTATGATCTTGACAGCCAGCTAGGTGTCCTCCCTAGGCATACGGATGTTTTTGGTGAGTAGTCTTTGTTAAGCACAAGGGCTACATACACCACTTTTTAAAAATGCTGTTGCTAATGACTGTGGGGATGCAGCAGTAGAGAGCAGATGTGGTCTATGGGACTTCCAAACTTCTGGTGCCTCAGAACTATTTAATAAATGTCGCAGAAGCACAGTCTATTGTAAACATACAAAATTGCATTAATGACTATTTATTACTTTTTTTTTTTTTCAATTATTTTGTTGCTAAGTGTGTTTCTGCTAGCAAAAGCACCTCTGAATGGTATCATATTGCTTCCTTTGTTGATCTGGGACTTGTAACAGGCTAGATCATTATCAGTCATATTATAAATGTTCATTTCTACTTGCGGTACTCATTGGACTGCTTTTGTTGTTCCTGAAGTTTCACCCAGGTTGTACTAAGTAAGGCCTCTTAGAGATGCTACTGGCACAACTTTTTCATACGTGCACAATAGATTTTTTTTTCAACATTCTGGTCCAAAGAAAGCTGCTATGTAACACTGGACCATACCTACACAGCAATGCACTAAGTCCAGATTTTATGCTCTCAGCAATCCCTGTAGTCCACAGCAACAGACTTCCTTTTTTTTTTTTTTTTTTTTTTTTTTTTTCCCATAGCTGTGACACAGATTGAATTCCCATCCATTATCTTCACAAAAAGTGATGGCTCATTTTTCAAAGTACTGATTGGCAAAAAATTTGTGGATGACTGTTTTTGATGATGATTATTTTTGTTGATGGGTTATTTGCTATGCTTTAAAAGTGCTCCCCAGGCTTTGGCTCCTGATGTTGTCCAGGCAATCGAGCTGGTATACCATAGCCTGTTTAACTGGTCTCATGGGAGACTATTCACCTGCTCATTCACCAGGATTGGTGTTAGTGTAGTGTGTGGAGTGGAAAGACTCCCTTCAGTTAAGGCACTATGTTCCAGATCAGGAGTTTTACATTTTTTTATTTTTTTTATTTTATTTTACATGGTTTCCCTATTTAAACGCTGGTGTTGCTGGGTGACTATTGGCATTCGTCTGGATAACTTCAGAAAGCCATAGCCTGGTGGAATAGATCATGTCACAACTCTGAACATTAGAGGTAGAATTGCATCCGGTGTCTGTTGTTGGCTTTTGTTCTGTCAAGGCTAGAAAAACGCTAACTGATCTGATAAGCATTTAAAACATTATCTAAAACAGGAGCATGAAATGGGCTGGAGTTGTGTTCAGAGCTCTGTAATGGCAGAAGCGTGCACGATCAGATAGTCCTGACCTCTACCAATGGGCTCTTGGCCTGTCTGCTGCTCTGAGTTTTTGCTGTCATCAGCTGTGCTGCCAGGGTTGGCTGAAGCCGGCTCTTCTAAGCCATGGCCAGCTTGCTGGGAGCAGAGACCAGTGGGCTTCTCAGTGCAGATTTCAAGCAGAATGGCAACTGGCGCAAAGCTCTTGCTTTGGCACTCTTCAGTCATCCAGGTTCTGTTCTTTATCCCTCTCTTCCCAGTTTTTCTCTTGCCTTGCCAAAGAAATGTGGCACTAGCAAAATCTTCCATTCTGGGCAATTATTTTAGGTAATCTCTGCCAGAAGACCCAGAATTAGGGTTTTTCCTGAAGTTAGTTCCAGAAAAGACTCTGAGAAAAGGGAGACAAGAGGATGGATTTGTTGGCTTTGGTGTTGGCACTCCTAAGGCCATGTTTGCTGGCTCATTTTGTCTACCTTGTGGAACTTCAGGGCTGTCCAACAAAGCATTAGTCTCTTTTGCGACTGCAATCCCTATCGTATCAACCCAATTAAGTTGCTTCTCTTTGGAGAAGCCAAACAATATTAGCAGTAGTTTCTTGCATCTTTCTTTTCTCCAAAAGCAAACTGGACATGAAGATTAACCTTGGGAAAACTTTTTTTTTTTTTTTTTTTTTCCTTGGAAGTTGTTTCAGTGGACAAAGTAAATTGAGAGCTTTTTGCTTTTGGAATACTCCCCTGTTTAAATATGGGAAATCTAGTCTGATGTGAGACCCCTGTGTTACCCTCCTCAGAATGACTTCCTAAAACTGATTTTTTTTTTTTTTTTACCTGGAAAGTATGTTCTCCCTAAACTTCAGTTCAGTGTTTGAAGCAGAAGTTCTGAATTTTTGCAGAGCCTCCCTGAAAGACCAGAATTTGTAGCTGAGTGTACATTTAGCAAGTTAAAGACACAGCCAACAACAGAAGAAGAAAAATGTACCTGCCCACTACCTTTGGACTCCCTTAAAGAAAGCAGTGAATTGTCCATTTTTCTTCTTCTCAGTTTTGGTAGGAAATCCTGAGCATGTAGAGTCCCTGGCTAGAGCTGCCTTGGCTCTCAGCTCCCTGATTGACCCTGCAGTAGCTGCTTGAATCCTTTGCTGAAAGTGAGCACAGTGCTATTAAATATTCTGCACAAGATTGGGGGGCAGTGGGGAGTGGGAGGATGTGGCGATGTCTCTGTGAAAGCATTGGGTTAGTAGTTGCACGATTAGGCTGTACTGTCTGTAGTCCCTACTATACCTCTGAAGCACTTGTACGGGATGGATGCTTCAAATTAAGTATGACCTGGTTGTCCAATCCCAATTACCTAAAGAATCCCTCAATTTGCTTAACAATTCCCTCACAGCTATTATGGCTCTGACTGATCGTCCCCAGGACTCTCTTAGGCTTACAGCTAATGTAATTGATTCTTCAGTAGTAGCCTGAAGGGCCATTTGGCTTCAACCATGGTCAGGAGATTTTTTTTTTCCTTTTTTTTTTTTTTTTTTTTTTCCAAATGAGTTAAAAGAATGGTTATTTTTTATAATGGTTCTAGTTTTGGAGGGTGGGAGTGGAGGAAATCATCTGGACACAGCTTGGAACAGCAGTCCCTGCCAGATGGAGAAGCATTTTCATTGGGCTCTCAGCTGAATTGGCTTTGGGTAGAAAGCCTATGCAGTCTTCAAACCCAAATTTGGGTGAATATTTCTGAAAAAGAGCTATTGTGAAAGCTTTGTTCTGATGTTTTTGACTCCTTCTTAGTCAAAATAGTAAGAATCCTTTTTTTTTATTTTTTTTTTTCCTAGACCTGAATGAACATCTGCCATGATAGATGCTCCATTTCAATTGCAACAGGACTGTGAGTCCTCAAATGCTCTCATTCAGAGAGACTGTCTGTACACAGGGATTGATTATTAGCTTATGGAGGAGGTCTCTAACACTGTAAGGTGTATTGTTGTTTCATCATCAAGGGCTAAATTCTAAGAATTTGGCTTAGCCCACTGAAGACTGGTTTAGCTGAGCTCTACATTAGCAAAGAGTCTCATGCTGTTATGTCAAGATCTTCCATTTTAAGGTGCATTCTGACATTCTGAACACTCAGTTTTCACTGTGAATAACTGAATCGATGTAGAAACAAAATCCCATCAAAAGTCTTTTCCACAGCCCTCAAACCCCCCCCCCCCCCCTCTCANTTTCCACCCCCCCCCCCCCCCCCCCCCCTTTTTTTTTTTTTTTTAAACTATCCAGTGGAGGTAGCAAGATACCAGTTTAAAACAGGTAACAGGAAATGTTTTTTACACAGTGAGTGGTGGACTTCTGGAACTTGGTGCCAAGGGAATTTTTAGAGGCAGACAGCATCAGCAGGCTCAGAAAGGGATTAGACAGATTCATGGAAAACAGCTCAATAAACAGATAATAATAAACAGGTCAATAAACAGCTAAAAAAATACCATAGATTTGAGTCATGAAGGACACTAACTTCCTACATATCTAGAACCTTAGAATTAAAGTGCTTAGACACTACCTTGTTAAGAATAATAAAAAATTCCCAGAATTTCTTTTTCAAAGGCATAAATGGTATTTCTAAGCTTCTGAGTTCCTGCTGGTGAAGCTGATGAAAACACTTTGTGGGTTTACATCACTGAGCTAAACCAGTGCCTCCTTCTCTTCTCTTATCTTTGCTTTCCTATGGAAAGAACGTTGCACTGTATTTGGGAAACAGCAGAGAACAGCTATTTGAACAGTTCGGTATGAGGAGGAAGAAAGAGAAAGGGAGCTGGAGTCTGTCTGCATACAAGGCTTAAAGTGAAAGTTTACTGTCAGTTGCTTTTCTACCTGTAATTTGTGAAGGAGGAAATGACTCCGTTAACCGGCATTCTTAAAGGAATGATTCACTAAAAATGTTACTGTGTTGAGATCTCTAAAGTCTGTCTGTGATAATGCTAGATTCTCAAAAATGTTTTCAAGCCCATAAGTGTATATAAAGTGTACCTCTAACTGAGACAGACTAGGACCTTCCTGGGAAATGGAGTACCTCACTTCAGTGTTGACAAGATTTGTGCTCAGATGTGAGAAACTCCGTCTCCATTTTCCAGCTCCCAACCCCACCTCTGCCCCCAAAACAGCCAAAGAAAAAAAAAGAAACACTGGGCAGAGAGTATATGTTGTCTATATTGCTTAATGCATTTTTAAAAGATGATGTCAACATTAATTACTGAAATGATGTACTTGCCAACAGAATAATGCACAATATTCCCCACCTCACTTCTATGTGTAGTCCATTAATTAATGTCTTTACAAAACAAACCTTTGAAGTAACAATTTAGTCTTGATTCCTGTAAAGTGATTTTGAAAAAGAGTGTTCATATTGAAGTAGCCGAAGCGCTAGGTGCTCTTTAGTGAAACACTCGGTATAGTTTGCTTAGATTCTGGAACACTATTTTTTCCTGCACAAGTTAAGAGCGTATTGTCTAAAAGATTATCTGTGTTCCATTTTCACATGTGAACATGGGGATCTTGAGAGGATTTTATTCTTTTTGAAGAGAGGTGTCTAATATTGGCAGATTAAATGGAAGAGCAGCTGCCAATAGATGGGAT
This sequence comes from Alectura lathami, assembly GCA_013399715.1. Taxonomy (NCBI): domain Eukaryota; kingdom Metazoa; phylum Chordata; class Aves; order Galliformes; family Megapodiidae; genus Alectura; species Alectura lathami. The sequence goes on from VXAV01004490.1 coordinate 83,704, forward strand.
AGATCCTATCCTAAAAAGAAAAAAAAAAAAAAAAAGACACAAAAAAAAAAGGAAGGCGCGCTTTANCAAATAAAAGGGAAAAATCGTAAACAAAAAAAAAAAAAATAAAAAAAAAAGGCTACAATAAGAACAGGAAGTGCAGCTTATGTCACGTGGCAGACCATATCGTAATCTGGCAGAGAAGTGGCTCCAGCCAATACTAGTAGTATCTATTTACATTTTCCTCAGCTGCCATTCTGTGTCTGCAGAATGACTGGATCTGCCTGAGGTTTCAAGAGTATTGAACAAACGTACCTGTTTTCTGATAAAAACTCACTTCAATTTGCTGTTTAGCTGGTGAAACTGAACTTGTAATTAAGGTTTTATAACATATCAGTGATGCTCTGTCTTATAGAAACATTAGACTTGATAGAAAAAAAAAACATTTCTGATCAGTGACACCTCACAAGCAGTGCTGATATTTTGCAGTCTTAATTTAAGAAGGTATGTAAGCCTCTGCTTAATTTTAGACAACTTTAGGCATAAATTACATGCAGAGCTGCAGAGCTGGAGTCAGTGAGTATGAAGATACAGCAGCAATATCAATGTGGCCATTGTATTCATTCTGTTTGGTTATCCCATCAATTTTTCATGGCAAATGTTTATTAAGCTACTTTCTTTCCTGCGTAGAAAGTCTTCCAAACCAGCTGATCTCTTGACTCACACCTTTGAAAGCACCTCTTAAGAGTTCCCAAAGGTGGATGGTTCCAAGAAGGAAAATACTATTCAGAATAGATAGAAACTGGCAATTGATTGGCGTGGGAGATCCTGCATGATAACAGAAAGGCACAGTGGTAATGTTGAAAGTGATTGATAAGTAGAGATTGTTATGGGAACTTTTTGAGGAAAATTCTATACATATTTTTGGTGGTGAACAATGTTAGTTGCTTCATAAAATGAACAACTAACAGCATGGAAAATAATTTGTTTTCGAGCAGTTTTGCCAAGGGTTTCTATTGTAAAATTCTGGAACCATCTAAGCTTCTCATGTATTTTTCCTTCATTTAAGGAAGATGCAGAGCTGACTGCAAACTGGGTTATAAAATAAATGTGTTTTATGTTCATTTGGCAGGTATGTTACTCCTCATTATTATAGAATTTGTGATTTGAGTAGATGTGGCTACAGCTGAACGGAAGTATTTAGCACCTTTTGTATGTCAAGGCAGGAAGACTTAGAATTAGCCATACCAGTTTTTCCACTGGTATGTGTGGATGGATATTCTGTAACCAGTATCTTTCTTTCTGCAGAGAAGATGATTCTATTGAGAGTGTTTATCCTCTCCTGTGGACGTAGTGTATTGCATCTTCTCCCTGGTCCTACCTGAAATGGCACACGCTTACCTACAATATGAAGCAGATTCATCAGTCTGAAGCCAGTCGTAGCTAGCAATATATAGCAAACTAAAGCAAAGATTTTCAATGATTAGTTTTAGTCTCTAAAGAAATAAGGAAAATAATTGCCATTAGGAATAATTCCAGTGCATTGTTGTTCTGTTACTCTTTCTTTCTTTCTTTCTTTTTTTTCTGACTTGTGTCACTGTCCTCTGATCGATTCCGTTCTATCGTGTAGACGTATCTCGAAATGCACTGAGCTGATGGTGGCAGTGCCACCAGTGGAAGAGCATTATCAGTGAAATAATGCATGAAGAACTGGAAACTCCTGGGGAGATTTTTTTTGCCATTTGAGTTTTTGTTTTTACATACATTCATAAAACCTCACAGACCAGGTCAGTAATGTGTGAAGTAGGTCTCCCCCTTCTCTCTGTACTCCAG
>VXAV01004490.1:85664-96842 GCA_013399715.1 Alectura lathami
GGGCAAAAGCCTTGTCAATATGCTGGAGTAAGGAAGAGAAACTTTGGAACAGTGTGTAGTTAAATGATGTGTGGCTTATAGCATGATTACACATGGGTGTTTTTTTTTTCCCCAAATGTTTTGTACATCATAGTTTAGAATCCAATGTTGTTTGGTTTTAGTTCAGATTGTTTTCAGTTACTGAAGGTAATTTTCCAGGGTAAAAAAAGTTAAACTATACATACACTGGCCATGATTTTTGTGTTTAGTTTCAAAGAGTGCAATGGAAGATAAAGGGTAAGGGTAAATTATATCTTTGCACGTATATGTGACTGTTGTTTGCGTCAGTAAGCTCTACAGATCTGTGAATTCATGTTCTGCCCAGAGATCATATGTGGGTAGAAATGGTTGTCACTAATTCATCAGGGGCTTGAAAATTCACTAAGAGTATTGAACGTACACCAAGCTGGTTTTGTTTTGGGTCCATCCTTCTTTATTTTTGAAGTTTATATCTCTTGTCCTCTTGAATCTTGGTGTCTCTGCATATCACAGAGTTTTGGTCACCTTGTGATTATTTTTTATTATTTTTTCCAGCCCATATCCTATTGTATGTTCAGGGGGACTTCCATAGCAAAGAGGCTGTAGGGAGAAGTCTTACAACTTGTAATGAAAAATTAAACTCAGGTGTTTTAATGAAAATCTGCCAAAAGAAACTGCAGTTTGAATTATCTGATTTTCTGAACCCAGGCGAAAGAGCACAGGACCTAGCAATAAATACTGATCCAACACCCAGATTACCAATTGTCAGCTGCTGTATCTGTCTCTGTAGTAGTTCCTGCCTCACAGCATGCGAGAAGCAATGTATTAGTTTAGCCCTAATGAAACCGGTGAAATATGTCTTTCACTGAAAGGTGTAGTAAGTTTACATCACATTTGCCAAGAGCATGTACACTAAAAATTACTGTGAATCAGTTAACTTGTGCTAACATGTTACTCTGTGATAAGTTGTTGTGAACCAGTTTTCTGATCTTCTGGATCCTTGAATGTTATGCTGAATTTTACTTAACTATAGATGGTTATATTTGAGATGAGGGAATTCAGTCTCTTGCTGTTTGTTATTAGCTATAGGAGCTCAAATGAGATCAGAGCTCCCTTGTGTTAGCAGTAGTGCAGCCAGGGGCTTGGGTTGTTATTTCAGTAACTTCATCGTTTTGATTTAAAAATTGAAAAAGAAAAAAAAGAAGTTGCTGCTGAGTAGAGGGGCTTTCATGATACCAGTGCATTCCCAGTTAGTTCAAGTTTTTGAAAAACAATCACAATAAAGTAGATTTTTCCCAATTTCTTTCTTTCAAAAAGTATGTATTGTAACTGATGTATTTGTTACAGGTTTTGCAACAGAGATCTGAACATCGTATTTGCTGCTCTGACACCATGAGAATTTTTTAAACATGTTGAAGAAAAGGCAGTAGTTCAGAAGGAAGCACGAAAAATTGTGTGCTTTGGGAGATGCAAGATTTTTTTCTTCGCAGTTTTGCTCTTGGTTAGGAAATTTACTTGTCTATGAAATTAAGTTGTGTAATAGAAGACTCATATTAGTACTGTTGGAAGTAAAGCATGTTTTCCTAATGCATTAGCAGAACTATTCAGGACCAGCTGACCGTTCTGTAAATATGGCTTTAAGGACACGAGGACCTTTGGTATCATTTGCATAAGTTCAGATTGTCCAAGTCCAGCTTTCAAGCCCAACCAGCTTTTTAGAAGCATTTCAAACTTCTGAACTGAATTAGATTAGTGCTTATATTTGGGGTTCTTATTTTTTAACTTTCTGTTTGAAATTTGTAGGTCTTTTCATATTTTCTGTGAAAGATACTATTGAGCACATGCAAATATTCACATAGTTAATATTCTATATTTTGTAAGCTAATAGAGACACTTTCTTCCAGCTTCTTGATCAGAAGACTGAAAAGTTTAACTTCATCAAAGTAGGGCATTTGGTGTGTGTGTGAGGGGGAGTTTCATATTAAAATGCTGTACTTCCAGAAAATTGAAGAAAAGCACTTTTCACAAAAATGATCTTTGAGGTTACAGAAGGTCTCATTTCTGAACACTGGCAAGAGATCCCTTCCTCATGGCTGGACAGGGAGCTGATCAGTCAGTCTGTGTCTCAGCCTGGGGGTGGGGACCGTTCTCAGAGGACAAGACTGGGAGCTGGGGATCTGTAGCATGCCTTGCATTGTTCCACATTGCATTCTGCCCTGGCACAAGGTGCTGGTCAAAATTTCTACAATGGTGATTCTGCTTTGGTTACCCATCTGGGAAAGCTTCCACTACTCTATAAATTAAGCCACACGTGGTCAGCTTTGAGAAACCTAGCAGTAAGAGCCTAGCAGTTTCCTGTCTGATAAAGAAGAATAATAGTGGTGACCAAGCGTGCAGGTCAGATGAGCTGTAAGTGTACGTTCATAGGACTTAGGCTCTCCTTTGAGAATTTCAGACAGAAGCTTCTATTAAAGTGCAAAGTATTGTTATTATCTTTGTCCTTTATACATATTTAAATAGTACATGATAATCATCTCTGTGAACTCTTAACTATTCATAAAGGTGACTGTCAGTTAGAGGCCTGAACCAGTACTCCAGATCCAAATATTTAAAATGATAGATCAGGTTGTAACCTTCTGAGAATTATTCATAACCTTTATGTAGGAGGAGTTTCCTTGTAAAAGGTAGGCTTTGTAGGTGAGTAATAAGTGGGGGTTTAATTGTTCTGTTGAGATAATAACACCCAAGTATGGAGGAAAAACTTTGCCAATTGAAAGTCCCCTTTGAGGTCTGCCTGAGGGAAGTGCGAGAAGCTGGGAAGACGAAGGGTGGTTGGGCCCATCATCTTCATCCTCCACCAGGATGGCAGCACCATCAGAGTGTGACGAGAGTGTGTCCCTGCAATGACCACTGTTGCCTCAGATTATATCCTCTTCACTCCCCTCAAAAAGGATCAGGGAAGTATATGAAATTAAAGTCAGGTAGAGAAATGGTCTCTCTGAACCACAGAAGTTATTGAAACTTAATATCAGTGTAGTTTGCAGCTTGATAGTCAGAGCACCTGCCTAGTTATTAAAAGTAAAAATAATAGTAAGGCTTGAGTCTGTAGGTTGAATATACGCAAACATCTCACTTGCTAAGGACTTCCCAAAGACCCTTGCTGTTGGATGTCCTTTGGCTACTTTTTCTTTCCTTTAACCAGAATTTGCTGGATTTAATAAATGAAACAGCAGAGCTTTCTTACTAAAACTTTAATCAGAGCTGGCAAACATTGATAATTAATATGTGAAATAGGTGTTCAGTCTTGGCCTCTTGCTTATCAGCCATGAATTCAAATCCACGTGCTTTTCAGTGCATAGCAGACGTAGGCAGTCACAAACACCAAGGACCTCATGTGGAAGGGGCAGAGCGGAGGCCAGAAATCTGGGCAGCATCCTTCCTCCTCACCGTGTGAGTCTGTGGGGTCTCTGCACGTTTTCCCAAGGGCTTGCCAGCGTGAGAGCACTGCCCACTGTCACGCATGGCTGCATCCTTTTGGTGTTCAGCAGGCCTTGCCATGCTGGGCAGAGCAGCATGTGCTTCCATGCACCAGCAGGCGCGCATCATCTTGGAGAATTTCATTCATGCTGATTGAGGGAGATGCAGGACTCTTGGTTTATTTTAGCCCTTTGGTATGCAGAGTATTCTTTGTTAATCTTTCTTATTTATTTAAATGTTAATTGGTCCTTGTTAATTTTGTTTTCTGTGCTGAAAGCCAAGGTCAACAATGAGTCCTTCCATGTTGGCTCTTAGCCTGATTACAAGGTAGTGTAATGCATCTTGCAAAAAAGTAGCAGGAAGCCTTCCCCCTGTTTTTAATGTAACCTTTGTGCTAGGTAGAAGCTTAGAGGTTGAAAGAGAGAGAAAGTGTGTGTTCAAGGCAAAGTGAAGGGTTTTATTGATTGAAAGGGTCTCTTAAGTTAAAAGACAGTTGTTTTGAAAGCAAAATATCACTTGACCCCAAAGAGACAGGCAATTGCAGCCCTGGGGCTAGGTAAAACAACAGCGCTGGTTTGGGTATGGGAATGCTAACAGTAGACCTGAAAAACAGATTTTCCCTTTCACTTCTGTTTGTATATACAACTTTCAAACTGCTGCTTTTGTTACTCTAAGAGCAGTGTCTTCTGAGAACACCCTTCTTTTTTTGGCTGGAATGGCTATTTTATGAGATTAAAGTAAGATTTTTTTTTTTTCCTAAAACAGATTCTGTTCCATGGGGCAAAACAAACAAAGCTATCATAACACTTTAAATAGTAATCAAATGTTTTTCTGTTTGTATTCAAAAGGGTGGAGAGGTAACTTGATGAAAGAAGGAACCAGATTTGTGTTTTCCCCCCTTCCCTAGTAACAGGTATAGAGTTTTAGAAAAGACTTCAAGGCAAAAAGAAAAAAGCATAGAATATACTGTTATGGTGTTATTTTTGTCTTTCATTTTTATGACAACTTATTTGTACTTAAAGGAATCTTTCCAAAGAGTTAAGAAGCATCATTAAATAAAGACTGTGAAATGTGCAATATGGCTTATTTATTTAAATGTTAATTGGTCCAACGAACACTTCTAATTAGCTCTATATTTGCTTAGCAAAAAGTTTTACAAATTCCAATTGTGAAAAGCAGCTATTTTGAGCTGGTAAGCATGTTGCAGAATCAGCTATGATTTTTCTATAGTTCTCAGCCCTTGAAGGCACAATTTAATTTTTCATGTATGCATACTAGCAACGGTAAACACTTGCGAGTGTAAAGAACCTTCTTTAATTAGCTGCACAACAATTAAAGGATTCACAAACTAAATTGAACCCTGTCTCTGTGCTTACTAGCTGAATTCTACCACCTGTCACAACAGCACTTTGTTCAATCTGTTATGCAAAATCATTATAGCAATATAGCGGAGGAAAAAAAAAGAGAAAACAGCAATTATTTCTTACTTTTCTCTTGAATGGGTTATTTTGGGTTATACTGATGTCAGGTTCATTGAAGCTAACCTTTTGAAATCTGTAACAGCATAATACTTATATGGCAGGCTTAGAATAGCTGGAAGAATATTTTGTTTTACTCTTCTAAGAGCAAGTAAGGCACATCCTTAAAGTATGGTACTTTCTCTGATCATTTGAAAAGAAAAACTGACTGTGCTAGCTCCTGCACTAGCCTGTTATTTTTCTTTGTCAGACAAAAAAAAATGACCAACATCTAATAGCACAACATACTCCCTTATTATGAAAGCTTGTAAACTAATGTGAAAACCAGTTTTAAAAACACCATTGGCTTCATAAACTGGGGAAGAGTGGCACTTCTAGCTTCTTGTCTTCTGACATTTGTGATTATCCTTCAGCTCTCAGAGGTGTAATTGTTGATAGAATAAAACTTTGTCTATAGTGGACTCTATTTACTAATTTATGGGCTAACTTTATTTTTCCTTCAAGCAGAAGTGGTTGGAGATGAAGTTTTATATCTGTGCAGAAGAACCTCATCTCTTTCCCATTTTGATTGCACCCATTCTCCCTGCCGAGCTCACAGGGCCAGCTGTACAGGGGCACTGTACAGCTGGTGGTCACCACGTGAGCGGAGCCAGCCCTGACTGATCCGCAGGCCTGGCTCCGTGTGTCCCAAACTCTGGGCACCATTTAGGCCGCTTGCTTTCTTGGCAGGATGGTGGCCCAGCTAGCCACCCTTCTCCGTCAGCTTCCTGTTGATTTTATGTGGAATATAGTGGGATGGAATAGGTGGAAGCCTACACTCGTTCCCAGCAGCGTGAGGGGCCAGCTGCTGCAGGAGGGCTGAGTGCTGGGCAGGAGGTGGGACTGGGGCAGGGGATGAGGCCCGCAGCTCTGTGTTCGGTTACCTGCCCGCTGCTCCCGGTGCAGCGGCCTGCAGGGAGCCCTCGGAGTGCTGATACATTTCTCTGAGTCCAGTTGAAGTTCCCAGTGAAACCAGCAGCGAGCTCTAGTTGTGTAATGAGCACGAGGCTGCGTTTGGCAAAGAGCTGTTTACGTTTCCCTTTGTTGTGCCACGACAGCTAACAGGAATGTTCCCATCACTGCCAGCTTTCATGCAGGAGAGGTACAGGTACGTTTTGTGCGTACACTTGCTGCAGCTGAGGAGCTGAAAGTTAAGCTGCCTGCTGACAGTTTCCTGAAATCGTATCAATAACATATTGTTAGCCCTTGTGATTGAAGCTAAAAGGGGCTGCTGTTGGATAAAGGATACATGATACGGGTATTTCATAAGCGAGGGATATAACTGAATAACTGTGCTCAAAGTACTTACATTTTTTACAGTATAATTTTTATACCATTGTCCTTTTAGAATATTTTTGGAAAATCTAGAAAGAGAACAAAGAAGTCCTTTAGAAACAGGGATTTTTTTTTCTGGTAAAAAGTGTCACTAGGAAAATAAAAGTCGACAACTGAAAACTGAGGAAGGACTTCTTTTTTGTGGCTTAAAAGTAATAATAATAAAAATAAGAAATTACAAGGAAGCCTGATAATTTGATTAAATGGCTTGAATTCTGACATAATTTTGCACTGAAGTAGGAGATGCTACATTTGCTATATGCATCACCCTCACACTTTCTCATATCAGATAAGAGTAACTGGTCTATTCAGAAGTAGAAAGTAAAAGAGATTTTAAAAAATCCTTTTAATTAGAGAGATACAGTATCAATCTATTATAAGTAAAGGTGCAAGGCACTGGAAGTCAGTACAACAGAAAAACATGTTCCTGCTTAGGCAGTTGAAGCAGGAGGTTGAATGCAGAGGTTTTGCGTGAGGACTCCTGAAAGTTCTCAGCGCTGGGGCTTTTGGTCCTGAGACCCAACCCCTGACAGCACAGCACTCTGCCAGTCCTGGGGCTGCTCAGCTGTCCTGTGGATGCTGTCAGTCACGGGAAGGAGCTTGGTCAGGGCCGTGTGAGGCCAGCGCAACCTGTGAAGGATGTATTGCAGCCAGCAGAGTCAATCTCCCAGCTGAGTTTTCAGCCATAATTGAACTTGCCACTGTCTGTCATCCTGTGATTGCATTTATCGGACTTCCTTTGTCAGCTTGGTTGCCACTCACCTCTCAGCCATGATAGGTCGTCTTTCCAGTCATCGGCCCAGCATATTGTAATTAATATCAAAATTATTTAAAGGATTTTTATCCTGCAGGTAGCATTGAAATATGTTGTTTTACTTTTATAACATTCCCCCTCCACAGTATTCATCTTTTTGCTCTGTCTGCGCCAAGTTTTCAGTGTCCTTTTTACTAACGATCAAAGCTATTGTCCCCAGATAAAGTAGAAGTGCCAAAAATGTGCTCAGGGCTAAGCTTGCTGCGATCCTGAAGTCATGCTGCCGTTGCATCGAGGCATACCATCTTACTGCAACCGGTGCGTGCATCTCCTCTTCCTTGGTATGAGCACTGCGTGGCTGCGCTGTTCCTGTACTTGATCTTGCAGCACAATGGTAGGAGGAAGTTTGCTCTTCATGTGACTGCTCGTACCTCACTGAATTGAACAGTACTGTGAAGACGTGACCCTTTTTTGTGGGTGCTTATGTGACATCATTGTCACTTCCTTGGCTTAATCACAGAACTGTTATGACTGTTGCACCGTCGTTCAGAGGAAAAGGCAGCGTTGTTGTGAGGCACAGCAATCTATCTCAGTCAGATAGAGATGATTTAAAAAGCAGCAAGGGAAATACAGGGATATATGTCCCCAACTCAATTGCTTTTCGAATAGACAGCCCTGCTTGGGACTGTCTTTCTGCTCAAGAAGCCATCAGAAAGACACTGATTAGCAGCACTGCAGATGGAAGTATTTTTTTTCCTCTCCAAAATTGCAGTCTGAAAAAGATCTTGTTTTGTGCATATTTCCTGACCTTAGGGTAGATACGATTACAGCAGTTACAAAATCAAGCTGTCGATGTTGTTGTGGTGCAGTGATTGCTAACCACTCCCTTCAAGTCTAAACCACATCTCAGTGTGAAGCAGTGTAAGGTGCTAGGTGGCTTCCAGAGCTATCAGTGCTGCATTTCTGCTCAGGCCAGTGATCAGTTAATAAAGTTAATGATAACAGTAGTAATGCATCATATGAGTAAAGCGTGCACAGATCAGAACACCAAAGGACAAAGGAGATTTATGTTTTTAGTGTTTCTTGAGTTGTAATTAAATATATTTTTTCTGTCCTTAGTCTAAATTTGTGTTGTTTCCTCAGCATCTTATTCCACTTAATTCTGCAAAGAGTTTGCTCTTTCTGTTTTCTGGAGAGCACACAGACAACAAGTATCCGAGTAATGTTTGCTTTCTTTTTTCACTCATCCATCTGCCTCCCAACATCCTCACCTATTTCAGCTTCATTTTTCACCCCACTGAAACTGAGGCTTTCTCAGCATTACCCTTTTCCTGGAAATTAGTATTAAAAATAACTAATTAAAGCCACTTGTTTCGAAGAATGACTGTGACCCTCTAAATTATGTCTTTTCTTTTTGCCACAAAGTCTTTGTGTTATGGGGAGAGGAAAAATAAATCAATTGGGATGAGGGAAGAAAGGATAGAAGACAGAAACTGGAGGTAGAAAGGATTAACAGCCAAGAATCTCAGTTATTAACAACCAAAATAACCCTACATAATATTTTAACAAAAAAAAATTATGCTGACAGGTCTGTCATGAGTTAAAAAACCAGTCTGTTCAGTGGTCAATTATGTTTGATAAAAGAAAGCTATCTGGCATTCTGGACTGAGCAATAGGAGTTAAGAGTTCTGGATTCTGTCCCTGGCTGCTTTACAGAGAATGAACCATCTATTTAAGTCAATATACGTAGCGAGCTTTTTCCTAAGTGATGTGGAAATGATCAGTTAGGGATACTCATTTCTACCGTGCTGAAATTCAGTCCCTTCTTGGCCTAGGAAGTCACCTGGGCGCACTGGTATCTGGCAAGTTAGGGCAAGGTACTTCTGATTTTTCAAGTGTTTGTGTTTGTTATGTTCAGCTGTTGCGTATTTGTGTACTCAGCAAAGGACTGTGCAGATGATGTCTTCCCTCCTCTCACCGTGTTGCTCACACTGTGCTCTGATGAGCCTATGGTGCTTGGAGCTTTGTAGAATGTGGGGTATGACCTGATGTGAATTACTCCTTGGGACATCACAGCACTGTGTCACTGCTGTGAAACTCGGGTTCCCAGTTATGCAGCATAGCTCTTTGTGCTTTCTGTGTGTCTAGGTGTGGGTGGGAGAGCTTTTTTATGCTGGTTTGTCTTAAATATATTGACCTGAAAAAATGGAGTAATTTGTCTTTTTATTATCCGCTTATTATTTCTACCCCCTTGTTGCTAGTTCAATGTCACTGGATGTAAAATAAATGCAGTTGAATTATATATGTGTTTTTATAGTATATACTTTGTAACATATAATCTCTTTCATATGCAAAAGGTTATGCAAAGTTAAGTGTATTAATCTTTCTTCTTCCTTTTGTATTTTGACCAACGTTAAATGTTTTCTTTGGCACGTGTTTTGTGTTGACGTCACCAGAGGTAGCCAATGTGTTCAGTGCTGCCCTGTTTTGTCCACCGACTCAACAGTATGCACTTTGGAGCATCCCTAATTATCCTAAAAACTGTTTTTTGATAATGAAACCAAATATGGTATAGACTTGGCTGACATCTCTGTGATATTATTTGGCATACAATGTATTTCTGTTTCAAATATAATTTGGTTACTGCTTTTTCAAAATATGCACTCAATTCATTCTGTGCTTGAGACATTCTTTGCCCTCCTCCCTAACGCTGTTGGAAGTATTCTCGTTTTCCCTGTTCTGCATGTAGATAGGGTTGGATATGGACTCTTGAATTTGACAGAAAATAGGCTAACCTTGTGGTCTTGAAGTCCTAAAACTACAGTTGAGTGTGTAGTGTCTTTCCATATAACTGGGTCTTTTTTACCACTAGAGAAAATTACTTAATTTGTTAGAGAGCTTTTTTTTAAAAAAAGGTTTAACTGCACCAGTCTTTACCTAATAGACCTGGGATTGCAGAGAGGTGATTAATGTGAGTTACAGGATCCCTGTGACATGGGACTAAAGGGCAGAATTACGTTGTTGTTGATGTTGGCAGTCCCACTTGTGCAATTTCATTTCTCCCCAAACCAGATTTCTGTTCTTTCGCATAAAGTTAATGTCTAATAGGATGATACACTTCTTGCTGAAACTCTTGCTATTCAGGGATAGCCTGTTTCTGCGTTTTCATTAGGAATGTATGGCTTTGTCCCTTGAAATCCATCTATTTATTGCAGTGACACCTACTGCTGAGAGAGCTGATCCGCAACAGGATCGGTTGCTGTTAAACTTGGCCAACAAGCGGCTCGTGACTCAACCAGCAGATGTTTCTGTGGCTCAGGTCAGGGGGAACTTATGGACTCGCGTTTTTTTCCATTACTCCTAGCATTAAATGCCAGGAAAGTCAACACTAGGTACAGGCAGTTGACCCGACCAGTAGCAGGAGGAACTGAACTGGGGCCCCGAGGATCCGCAGAGACCAAAGCATTAGGCTGTTGAGCCACTGTGTTGGCTCCAGGCCAATAGTTTCAGACAACTGACTATCTGATTGCATGCTTGGATTTTAGTAACGATTTTACATACTTATTTGATGATTTGTATCCAAGCTTATGCTTCTGACAGGTGCCCCTGTGAACAAAAATCTCACTGGGCTATTGCATATGAATATTTCACAATCAATCATACTTTGATCTCTGGGACATATGTGCATTTGACATTATATTTAGTTGTGCACAAAATCTAAGTCTAAGCCTTTGTGAAATGAAAATAAAATCATCAACCCAGCATTACAGTTTTGGATTTAAATTGTTTCAAACTATGATTTGAGTTCTCTGGTCTTAACTCTTCTTTCTTTATCTCTTAGTAATCAGTGTAGAGGGCCTGATCCTGCTGTCCTCCCCCAGCTGGAGCACACTGCCTTTTATTGGAGCTTCCCTGTGTGAGGAATGCAGGATTAGTAGGGTCAACGTTATGGATATTTTAATATTACATAATGAGTTAGAATATTACAGCTTTCCAGTTTGGTACAGTGTTCTCAGATGAGAATGGAAGATTCAGAATTCATTTCATACTGTCAAAATGACAAAAAAAAAAAAAAAA
>VXAV01004490.1:96872-110158 GCA_013399715.1 Alectura lathami
AAAAAAAAAGGAAATAAGAAATATACTTTGCAAAGATTTCCAGGCATTTTATTATTTGTACTGCATGATACTAGCGTGGATCATTAAGAAGCTTAATTTTAAGGTTTCTTCAATTTGAGGTGGATGCCACTAGATTAATTAAAGTGAGTGATCAGATAGGAGCTTCAGGAGATTGATCAAATTGGAGAGAGTTTAATCAGTTGTATACATTCCAAATTACCTGAAAATAACAAATTTACTTTTAAAAATGCTGTTTCTAAAATAACAGAAGCTTTAGTTTAATGAAGCATTCCACAAATCAGGCTCCTATTTGAATTTAGGTATCACTGTTATCTTTACTTTTGTCATCAGGAAAATGCTAGGGGAAAAAAAAAAAAAAAAAAAAGAATCAATGCTTATAAGCTAAAAAATAATGATCCCAGATGCAACCAATGCCAGCAAGAAAAGCAGATTTTTTTTAAAGCTACTGAATTTTCAGTACCAATTATTTATCTTTCTCTTCTTTACATCTGACTTCTTAAGTATATACAAGTGAAATAGAATAAATAAGAAGGAAAACAGATTTTGCAAAGTCACATGCAAAGTAGCAATAAATCAAACAGCTTGTCTGCATTCTTCTAATCTTTCTATTCTAATCTGTGAGTGAGATTTATAAATGACCTCTCCTCTCCTCTCTGCTAGTCTTCCTAGATTGTGATCACAAGCAGTTCACAGTCCTCCACTCCATGGGTGCTACCAGCTAAAGACTGCTCTGGTGATTTATCTTCTGCTGATCAGTTATCAGTCCAAAACGCTGTGCTAGCTAGAAAGTAAACTGCAAATGTAACAGGTATTTTAGAAACAGCCTTCTTCTTCAGTTCGGACTGCAAGCAATACAGCCTCAGCAAATAATCTGCTGTCTGTTAGTGACTTTTGAAACTTGGAAATCCCTGTGCTAACCCTTCTTTAAGACATAAAAACTGTTGTGGCATGAGTCGGCTCCGTTGTTACTAAAGCAGTACTTTGTTTTGAAATCAGTAAGCAGCTTGTTTAAATATCAGCACTACAAAGCAGCTTCAGTTGTGTCGGATGCCGTCCCGCTGCCCCCCGGCAGCATGGCTGCAAGATGGGCGCTGGGAGATGGGTGCTGGGAGGTGGGTGCTTGTCCATCCACTTCCATGCCCGCCACCGGAACAGCGGGTGCTGCTTGGGTTAGGATCGCTTCGGGCTTTGCGCAGGTCCTGTCCGAGTCATGGCTTGTCCCAGCTTTTATTTTAATTCTTAGAAGCTTCATATGCTTCACAGTGATGAGAAAACCTAAGCATGGTAAAGGGCTTAACAGTAGTAACTAATTACTGGGTTAGCCTCGATAATAGCTAAATAAACACAAATAGCTAGGGAATATTACCTGTAGGCCAACTTTTTTTTTCTTTTTCTTTTCTTTTCTTTCTTTTTTTTTTTTTTTTNTTTTTTTTTTTTTTTTTTTTTTTTTTTTTTTAAGACATTCTGTTACACTCCAGAAACCATGTATTTCCCTAGTATAATTATGTTATACCCCAAGGAGCAGGACACCTACTTAACCAACCAAAAATAATAATAATAAAAAAAAAAAAAAAAAAGAAAAGGGGAAAACTGCATTGAGTTCATTGGAGTTACTCTATTTTACGTAAGTACAAATGAGAATAGAATCAGGCCTAATGTTTATTTCATTTTATCAGATTGGATAATGCTGTCCTGGTGGCATTAAATGCAGTTGATCTCTCTGCTTCCCTTCCATGCACACGTTTTTGTTAAAATTTAACTATTTACATCTGTGTCTCTTAGTATTGCCTGCAAATCAGTCAAAGAAGAGTAGGTCATCTGTGCTGCTCCACTGTTTATATATTAATCATCTGGCAAATAAACCACTCAGTATCCTACCCACCTCAGTAATATTTGTGATGTAATTTGTTTGGATGCCCAAATGTCACCAGCGTTGATTGTAAGAGATGAAAAAAATGTACTTGCTCAGCACACCAAGCTCTGGGCTAAAATGTAAGCATGAAATCTCTGGTTTATTTTTGTAATAATGTTTACAGCTGTTTAATGACCCTGAAAGGGTTCAGTAGTCTGGTGTTCTGTATTTCTTAACAGGAGTGTATTATGCTTATAACAGCCTTAGTTAAACAGTTTCTGGTACAACAATAAGAACAATATTTAATAAAAATACAATATATATTCTGAAGTTTCTCAATGATGCCTTTTTATGAGTTGCTAAGAACTGAAACGATCTGTATTGGAGTATTTAGAATTTGTCAGTGGACCACAAGATAGTGTAGATATGTGAATTTTTCTAGCTGGAAAGATAAATGCCAGGTCTGTATTCTGAAAGCATAAGTAACAGTATGTGTAACTAACTGCTTGGAGGATCAGGGCCAGAGCGAGCTTGTTGTCTAAACACGTGAGCTTGTAAAGCATTACTTTGCTTACTGAACTGTAAATCTTTTAACTAACCTAATCTAAGCTATAATAACAGCACAACAGTGTTTTTAAAATGACTGTTTTCTCTACAGCAGCGAAGAGGGAGCTGCTTTAGTGTGTGTCCGGTAGGAACGAACAGGTGTAAATGAGAGCTGAATGTGGTCCATCTGTTTACAGAGATAACAGGTGTGTGGATGCATATATGTATAGGTACACAGATTGGTGTGTGTGTGCATATGTTTGCATGTGTTTGTAGGCATATATTTATATTTCAACTATTTTTCACTCTACTTGCCACCTATTTTTTTTTTCTCTGTTTCCAGCAAAAGGAAGCCAAGCTTCTCACATTACACTAATGTAGTTGTGATGACAGGCATTTCTAGTGTCATAATTGGTTTTAAATTCCAGTAATCCATTTCAAATAGTTAAATAAAATCTGTGTGTTCAGTTGAAATGGCTGAAGTCAGAACTTTCGTTATTGATATCACAGAAAATAGTCTTGAGGGCAAAAATGTGAGTCAAATCAAAATAACTATTAGTGTCATCAAAAGGACTTGAATGTCTCACTGTACCTTCATGTGGGAGACGAGAGAGCATTTTCATAATGTATGTGTTCCGTTGTGAATATCATCAGCAGAGTGCCCTCATCGTAGAAATAGGGAACTGTGCACCCTACACAGCGAGTGGCTGTCCTCTGATAGTTTGTCAGCTTCCTGCTGAGGGCCTGCTCCTGCTGCTGCCGGGGCAGAGGGGTTGTTTGGGTTGGGAAGGCCACCCACAGACAGCTGATGCCAGCGTGCTCAGTACCGTGCTGTGTCTTAGGGACAGTGTTCTTAGAAAACACTGGAGATAATGAAAGGTCAAAAATGGACAAAATGCATTTCAACAGACTTATTTTGAATTTCTTAACAATCTCAAATTTGATTTGTAGTTGTTTGTAAACATACATTAACTGCAGAGAACATGGTGCTTCTGTTCCCAGTGCGAATGATGGCAAAACATTCTGTGTTTTCCTTGTAAGAGAGATCAGAATCAGGAAAGGAATGTAATAGACTGTATATTTAAAAACAGAAAGCTAGAAACTTCAGCATTCAAGAAATGCCTGTAAGTGATCCTCAATGTCAAGTAGAGGAATGGGGACATTACAAGTATTCTGGTGTTTTTCAGGTTTTGTGCAGAAATAACACTTTATCACAGACACAAATGTATTGTGTATGAACTGAGCAGGCATTATTTTTCCATTTCTCAATACCTAGTGTTTTGGTCTGGGGTGGCATGAAACCTGGGCACAAGGTTGAGGAGCTGGAGAGAAACCACAGCAGAGCTGGGGACCTTGAACTGCCTGGAGGTAGAGGCTTGCTGGAGAATGAAAACCCCTTGTCCCACCTGGGATAACCCGTCCGGTCAGAGATATAGAGATGGTGGATAAAAAGGAAGAGAATGGAATTGCTATTTTTTTTATTTATTTATTTAGAGAAATTGGACAAATTAGATTGGATTATCTAATTCATAGTGTGGATAGGAGATGACGTTTTGTTAGGTTTTGCTGTGAAAAAACCTTTGTTAGGCTGAAGAATACTGAGAGCTGAATAGTGCCCAAATGCACTGGCTGGGAACTGCAAAAGGAGAGATTTCGCATGGCAGTACTTTGAATACCATGACTGTACTCTGCAACAAAACCAGGTAGGGAAGAGCCTGTTCAGAGCCAGAGGCATGAGACAGGAGTACAAGAACATGGGGCAGGTGAGGGTATGAATACAGTGTAAGTGAAGATCTATAGCATTTTGAGATTGCAGTAGCTGGGTCCTGGTAACTGAACAGCTGATGAGGTATGTGGCACTTACAGGTGGCTGTTTCTCGTTAAACAGCAGCTTTGCTGACCTTTCTGCATGTTTTATCCAAAATATATAAAATTTCCAATACCGAAAGATCAACATTTCAGTCAGACTTTCCAGAACTGATCCAAAATGACTACTTTTTAAAATGAAAAAACTGATTTTTCTTTTCAATTCATCCTACCTTGTATCTGTATGTTTTCTAGGAGACAGAAGATAGCAAAAAAAAAAAAAAAAAGTATTAGAAAAAGTTATCACGTTTGAACTATAACTGCTGTTGATACTTTATTAAAGTTATTTCTGGAAATGAGCCACAAAATAGCCTAAAATCTCAACCACAACTCCCCTCCCCAGTCCAAATAACCATAGGTTTGAACTGATGCTTAGGGTTAAACATTAGAATTAATAAACTCCACTGGGATCTGTCAGCATTTCGAAACTTCGATAGAGCATAAAATGCTAAAATTAACTATCCAAACCTTCCTAAGCATGTAAAAGCAGCAGTTCCCATTGAGGTCAAGTGCATAAATGAAATTTAGACTGCATTTTTCAAGCTGTTATAGAATAATGACAATCCAGAAAGACTTTTCCAAACCCTCTGTAATAGATACATGTGTCTGTACTTGTAATATGGTTTGAATTTTGGGTGGCCCTGGGTGGAGCCAGGAGTTGGACTCGATGGTCCTTGTAGGTCCTTTTGTACTTGGGATGTTCTATGCTTCTGTGCTTTGTTTAAGTGTGGTGAAGACCAGTAATGTTGTGGAGTCCAGACAAAAAGCGGATTTCTTTGTTGTGGTGGAGTTTTATTTTTTCCTTTTTTTTTTTTTTTTTATTAAATTCCTGACTTGACCATGTTCCCCTGCCTTTGAAAATCAGAGCTTCAAGCCAAACTTCATTGCAGTCCTATAGCTTATGTGCATAAGCTTTTTCCTTTTATATACTTCATCTTATTAGTATTTTATAAATAATAACATTGAGAGCATATAAATAATGGGTCCTCGACATGAAACCTGAATCTGAACAGTGTTAAAGTTTGCTTACATCTAAGCAAAAGGTTGTGGCTCATGTTCATCTTGAATACAAACATGAATATCCATTTCCCCCGCCTTTTTTTTTTTTTTCCTTGCAAGATCTTCATTGTATCACACAGCCTCAGTTATCCTGTTGAGGAGCAAATAGATCTCCTCTTGGGGACCACCCAAGCTTGTTGTAGACCCTGGTCCTAAAAAGACTTAAGCATGTGTAGAACTTTGCTTTCAAGAGTCATCCTTCTTTGAAGTGCGCTGGATACTCCCATGAGCACAATTACGTGCATTTAACGTATGTGTCAGACTTGGGCCTCCAGTTGTCTAGCAAATGGCCACTATGAAGCAGCGTGAGGAATGGTGTCCACCTGGGGTGTGGAAGGCACAATGAGTAACAGCTTTTGGCTAAGGCCAAACAGAAAGTTCTCCAGATTAATTATTCAATAACATATAGAATTCAGTAATTTTACTAGTGAATAATGTGTCAGATCACTCCTCTGAACAACACAGATCTTAATTATGTTCTAATATAACCTTATAGCTTCATACTGTTTGAGAGTTATTAATGTAAAACTTTATATTTTAAATAGAGTTTTATAGATACATTATTTCTGTGTAGAGTAGAGAAGTGGCAAGGATAGAAGATTATTGTGGACAATTATGCAGACCAGAACAGAGCACTTGTGTTTAACAAACAGCTTTGAATTCTAATTTTCTGCAATATACATAGTGTGGGTACAATTTGTAGTCATTACTGTGTATTAGGAAAGTTATTAAAATTCTTAAACTTGTTGAGGCTTTCCACAACACCTTCCCCAGATTTTAATTGGTTTTATCTAGTTCCATAAGAGAGCTCTTTAAAACAAATCAAAGTGCCTTAAATCACGTTTTACCCATTGAAGGACAGAGATATTCCTCTATAATCTGGCAAGTTTTCCTAAGAAATTTGAAGGTTCTCAATGATGAATTCAAAGACTTGGCAGAAGATAATTTATGTACCTTTTGATGGGCTCAGTTTCAAAATGACAAAATAACAATGTTTTGTAACAGAAGGGTTAAATCTTAATCTCAGAGGTTTACAAAGCTGCTAGTCGCAGTCTCCTTAAAATTTAATATACCTCGTTAATGCTTACTTGCAAACACTGAAGGATTTTTATGATTATAATCATGTGTTACAGCACCTAGTACTGTTTCTAAGCAGCATACTAATCAGCTTAATGAGATATTACTGCACTTTTTGTTGACTAAAGCAAAATCCCTTTTATTGTTCTAAAGCTTGTCCTTTACTTTATTTTTTCCCAAAACATTATCTTGTTTTATTATACACTAGTAAATATCATACCATCGTTTTTTGTCAAATCATAAAACTATCTTTTGCATTGTAGAATGTGTAATATATTGAATATGGTTAATGGAACTGAAAGTTACAAATGGATTTCTATTTTTGTTTTTTCTTTTTTCTTTTTTTTTGATGGAAGTGGGAGAGATGCATTACATTTCTTTTTGTATAGTTTTAGAAATGTAAACAGGTGCAATTTCACAAAAAGAAAGACAAGGGAGGTAGTAAAAGCCTTTGCCCCTTCCGTAATAAGATTTTGAAATTGTAGCATAATTTTAAATAGTAATTAATGGTTATCAGTAAACATACAGAATGATGAAAGCACATACATGATCACAATTGCACAGCACAGTTGGCATTTAATACACTTTCTATTGTTTTTACATGAATTCCTTTGCATTATTATGAGTAGGTAAAACATAAAATGCAAATTGTATGTCAGGGATTCAATGCTTCTAACTCTTTCACAGTCTGAATCTAAAATATCTTCTGATTTTCAGAGATGGAGGAAGCTAGTTTGTGCCTTGGTGTTTCTTCAGCTGTGCCAGAAGCTGACGCCCATCTCAACAGCACCATACTCAATGGGCAGTATTCAATGAGTCAGAAGCTGCACCAGATCACTTCCCAGCTCAGCCATGCCTTCCCAGAGCTCCAAAACAGGCAGAATCCAGAGGAGAAGGCTTCGGCACCACTAGAAGACAAAAGCCACATGTCCATAGCAAATCAGCCCATCAGCAGTCAGATGGCACTCCTGGCAAACCAGCTCAATAGAGAGGTTGACACCAGTTTGAACGGGCGCGTGGATCTGCAGCAGTTCTTAAATGGCCAAAACCTAGGGATTATGTCTCAGATGAGTGATATAGAGGATGATGCCAGGAAAAACAGAAAGTACCCATGTCCTCTGTGTGGGAAGCGCTTTCGATTTAACAGCATCCTGTCGCTACACATGCGCACTCATACTGGAGAGAAACCATTTAAGTGTCCATACTGTGATCACAGAGCAGCTCAGAAAGGCAACCTGAAGATCCACCTGCGTACTCATAAACTTGGAAACCTCGGCAAAGGCCGTGGAAGAGTCCGAGAAGAAAACAGACTTCTACATGAGCTGGAGGAGAGAGCAATTCTTCGGGACAAGCAGATGAAGAGCAGCCTCTTGCAGCCACGACCCGATGTGAAAGCACAGCAGCATACCCAGCCAATGCCTCTCACAAACTGCAACTTGTCTGTGCCAGCTAATCACAGCACACCTGATATTTCAAACCCTGTTCCCTCTCCAAAACCGGTCAGTGCCCAGGAAGAAGTTGTTGCTCAGACAGCTGGGTTCAGGTGCACATTTTGCAAAGGCAAGTTTAAAAAGCGAGAGGAGCTGGACAGGCACATAAGGATCCTGCACAAGCCTTACAAGTGCACCCTGTGTGACTTTGCTGCCTCTCAGGAGGAGGAGCTGATCAGCCACGTGGAGAAGGCTCACATCACAGCAGAGTCAGCACAGGGCCAGGGCTCCAACGGGAACGGGGAGCAGTCCACCAATGAGTTTCGCTGCGAGGTGTGTGGCCAAGTGTTCAGCCAAGCCTGGTTCCTAAAAGGCCACATGAGGAAGCACAAGGATTCCTTTGAACACTGCTGTCAGATCTGTGGGAGGCGGTTCAAAGAGCCTTGGTTTCTTAAAAATCACATGAAAGTTCACCTGAATAAGTTATCTGTCAAGAACAAATCTCCTAATGATCCCGAAGTACCTGTCTCCATCAGCAGTATGTCCCAGGAAGCTCATGCAAACTTGTACTCAAGATATCTGTCGTGTTTGCAGAGTGGGTTTCTTCCTCCCGACAAAGCGAGTTTAAGTGAACAAAATCAAATCTATAACAAAGGAGACATGCCCATGAAAGAGAAGGAAGTCTTGGGGAAACTCCTGTCGCCCATTTCTGGCATTGGCCACAGTATTGCTGAAGGAGATAAGCACTCTTTATTGGGCTGCCTCAATCTGGTGCCTCCTCTGAAATCCAGCTGTATAGAAAGGTTACAAGCTGCCGCCAAAGCAGCAGAGATGGATCCAGTAAACAGCTATCAGGCCTGGCAGCTTATGGCAAGGGGAATGGCCATGGAACATGGCTTTTTGTCTAAAGAGCAGCAGATACAGCGCAGCCATGAAGACACTTTGGCAAATGCTGGAGTTCTGTTTGATAAGGAGAAGCGGGAGTATCTGTTAGTAGGAGCAGATGGCTCTAAGCAGAAAATGCCTGCTGATTTGGTTCACAGCACTAAAATGGGCAATCAGAGAGACTTGCCAAACAAACTAGACCCTTTAGAAGGCAGTAGAGATTTTTTGTCACATGGTATGAACCAGGGGCTCGATTACAACTTACAAAGTCATGGAAACGTAAAAGAAAAGCCAACTGAATGCCCAGACTGCGGGAGGGTTTTTAGAACATACCACCAAGTGGTCGTGCACTCCAGGGTCCACAAAAGAGACAGGAAAGGAGAAGACGAAATAATTCAAGGTAGTCTCGATGAGCGTCGTGGGTCTGGCAGTGATCAAGAGTCTCAGTCTGTCAGCAGGTCGACAACACCAGGCTCCTCTAACATTACTGAAGAAAGCGGAGTAGGTGGGGGTCTCTCGCAGACGGGGAGTGCCCAGGAGGACAGTCCACATCCTTCCTCACCCTCCTCTTCAGGTATGATGACTTCTCCTTCCCTCTCTACACTGAAAACGTAGTAGCTGTATTTGAAATCACAGCAGCAAAGTTGTTTATGCATTCTCTTGTTAGGTCGTTTTCTAACAGTCCACAGAGACGCGGTGTCATACGCCAGAACATCTGTGTTTGGGTTCCCTCAATGCCTTCGAGGTTAATTCTCGGTTCACCCTCTTTCCCCCTCCAAGGGCAGCTTTCCTCGCCTTTCAGCTGCTGCTTCAGCCACGCCACCGGCAGCAGCGTGCAGGCTCTGTGCGTTCACCAGTGGGAATGTCACTGCAAGGGCCTCTCCCTCCACATTTTGGAGGACTTTTTTTTCCTCCTCTTCTGTTCATGGTGGCTCTCTTGCAAGTATTTCCCTTTTCTCCATGTAAGAGAGGACGGAAAAAAGCCTTTAAGCCCTAGTTCAAAGAAATGTGACTAATAAGGAGCGTGTTGGCTAACCTCTCTGATCTCCCTTATTCCCACAGCCATATCAGTTGCTTGGCTGAAATATTTACTTTTACCTGGCCACTGGATTGATTAAGAAAAGATTCAGAAAATACAAATCACAAACTTTTTGACAGTCTTTTTTAGCTTATGTGCACATTTTAACACCTATGAAGCCTTCTGCTTAATTCATATCTATTTGGAAGTGCAAGAAAAATAGAAATTGGACTGAAACATTTTAATTGCACTGTATGTCGTATTAACTTGCTGTGTATAAAATAGCAAAGCAGATAATATTTCTTTGGAGATGTCTATAAAATATTGAGCTTCCTGGTACAATTTTTAAGGTTACTAGCCTACGACTGCTGAAATAAAATCTCCAAGTAATAACAGGTAAGATTTCTGGCCTCATCTGTATTTCCAAAGTCACTTACTAATGGATAGTAAATTGAAAGTTATATCTTCAGCCCTTTATAAAGAAAGCACCTCACTAATACTGTAATCATTCTGCAAGTCTAACAACAGAGGAAATCATGCCATAACAAATACTCTGTTACTAATGGCAACATTGATTTCTGCAATCAGCCATTAAGTCTAGAAAATGAAAGACAGTTTGAGGTACCTTAAGGCATTACATTGCCCACTGTTAAAGAGCTGGTAGCAGGCTGTTGAGGGTAATTCTTTGTAGCTTTTTTTTTCCCCAGTTTCGATAAATATTTCAGTATTGGAGGCAATTCAGTGTTACAGTTATTAAGTATGTGCCAGTTAATTTTTGTTGTTCTTGTCATGCTCCAGTATACTCTACTTCTGAGGCCAAATTAATATAAAAATAAAGTGTTAGTTTGCTGGCTTATTACAAACCAGTAAAGAAATTGTTAAGACACATAAATCTGCACTCCACATTCCACAGATTCCTATAGTACTTAATGCTGTTGTTTAAATACCCATGAAACACACTGTCTACTCTTAGAGTCATAGCCTCGTTTACAATTTATTACTGGTGAGACACATTCGAAAATTCTGTGTAAGAACAAGGGTAGCAGGCAAGAGCTAATTTCATACTATATTTAGTTGTTCAGAATGTTTTAAGAGGATTGAAAATATGTCAGGATAAGATTATTTTTCTAACTTTCACTTTTAAAAATCCTAAACATTAGGAAGTGCAGGGGAGAAAAAATGTGCTTCTTCAGTAGGAAAGCATCACTTTTGTTTTGCAATGCCACAGAGGGAAATAAAGAATCCGTAAATCAGTTAAGTTCTGTCTGAAACCTTCCAGAGCTGTCTAGAAAAGTTTGCAGAGGGACTGAAGTCTTCTGAGAGGGTGAGCTGATACAGATTTAAGAGGCTTCAAATAAATGCGTGTGAAAGTTGGTGTGTTTTGAGTGCCCTGAAAACTTTAATTCCAAGTGTTCTGGTTCGTTTAATGTATTGTTATTGGAAGTTTTTCCTGTCTGCAGAGGCAAAAGATAACACTGCAGTGTTGTTCTCTCTTTGGCCACTAATTTAAAATTATTTATCACTTAAACTACAATATATTTAAATCATTTGTTTTCACACTGGATGCATTTAGATTGAAGCATATAAAACTAAAAGCAAAATATGTGCAGTAACTGTTGCTAGAAACACATTTGTTTTTTACTAAAGAAAATCAGACCCTTTATATTAATAACTGACTGTGTCTTTAGTCTGGTAGCAATGATTCCAGGCAGGTTCTCAGCATCACAGAAAGTGTGCATGTTTTTATAACTTCTTAATCAGATGAAAGGAAGATAGTATTGCATTTTACCCGAACAAAATCTAAAGATGCTTTAGTGCTTTAAAATTAAAATTTATTGCAGTATTGCTACTGGAACTTTTTCATCATTATGAAGTGTGTATTTTATCAGTACCTGTGAAAGATAAACCTGCAGAATATAAAGGAATCAGTTTTTTTTTTTGAGCAAGGGAGAATTAAGTAGTCATTGAATCTTCTATTAAGAAATTACCGCAAAACACAGTTTTACAAATTTCTCAGACTGCATAACAATGTCTCAAAACTTAATTTGCATCACTTGATTCTTTTTTGTTGAAAACTGGGTCAGTAGGGCCTGAGAAACTATTTTTTCAGATCTTAACCAATGAATTCTTCTTTATAAATTGGTGCTCTTAACATGATAGTAGTTCTGAATTCATCATAAAAACCTTTTTACACAGTGCCTCTTAGAACAGATCTCCAGAAGAAGGCTTACAATGAGTGGCAGAGAAGTCTTTGTTATCTGATGTAATTCTTTGCAAAGGAGGATTGGGAATGGAGTGCCTGTTTAAAAATGTCTAGCTCAGGCTGAGAAGAAGAAAGGGTCAAGTTTGCAATCAAACAGTTATTGCAGAGATGTGTGACTGTCACTGGCTGGGCTAATGTGGTATGCAGCTGTTTGTTATGTGAGTAAAAGAATGTTTGAATCAGTGAACATGTGAAAATGACTCCAGTGAACCAGAAAATGTGTTTGTTCTTTAGCTCTCCAAACTGCTGAGAACTAAGCTTAAGATCAACTGCTAAAACTAGGACCTTTGACAAATTGAGAGGTCATATTTTCTAACAGAAATGAACGAAACTAGTCACACAGATCATTTCCCTGTGTTTTTCATTGTTTTATCTTGTTTTTTGTTTACTTTTGTGTGAAATTATGAGAGAGTCAAATAAATGTCATTTCTGTCTCCATGCACAATACAAAGGGAAACCGCTGTAAAAAATACGTGCCTGCACATACTCTTCCATATGCAGGCAGTGCTGTATCTGTGGAGATACAATCTGGGTGATTCCTGTCTAAATGCAAGTACACTTGTGAAATTAATTTTACAGCATCACAGCAGAAACGCATCAAAGTTGGACTAGATGTCCAGCCTTATTTCTAGACCTCTTATTTTAAACCAAGTTGTATTTATACAGGTTTTGCTTAGGAATTAATGCATGGAATAATTAAAACTTAATGTAGTAAGAAATGATACTGTTCATTATATCCAGCAGGGTAGTACCTTCTGCATTTTCCTATAATTTTGGTGTGGGGATAATTGAAGTCTTGATAGTATGAAAGGGGTAATTGAATGCACTGACCCTCCAGTTCATTAAATAAAGTAGGCCAAGTTACATGATCAATGGAAAGCACAGGGATTAAAAAAAAAAGAAAATAAAATACTATTAAATATAACCACTTATTCCTGTATGCAGCATTTGATGTTGACTTTGACAAAATTTGTATGATCAGCTGTTCTGGAAGCTTTGAAACATCTTTTAGGGGGGTATTAAAAATGTGAGGTTTTTTTTTTTTTTTTGGTAGGGGTTTTCTCGTTTTTGAACAGAGTTTCACCCCATATTTATGTCTTTAGACAGAACACATAAAAAGCTTTTTTAAGGGCATCTTTGCACAGACATAGGAAAGACAGTGATACAATCTTTCTTTCTCTCTCTTTCTTTCTTTCTTTCTCTTTCTTTCTTTCTTTCCTTCTTTCTTTCTTTCTTTCTTTCTTTCTTTCTTTCTTACTTTCTTTCTTT
>VXAV01004490.1:112825-123613 GCA_013399715.1 Alectura lathami
TCCTTTTGCTTGCCTCTCAGAGGGTCATCACTGCTGCTCAGTCTGTACCTGCGTCAGCTGATGACAGTGATGTGGAGTTACAAAAATTATCGAAGGATAACACTGCTCCCTGAAGCAGAGCATCCCTTCAACCTTGTCCATAGAAAACTCAGCCTGAGCTTGGGCTTCTTTGGCGCTGGCTTGATCTAGCTGGCTTGGCCAACTTACTGCTCTTCTTCCTTCTTTCAGGTTTCCTACTGGTACTTTCAAAAGGTCTGATTTACTAAGCTAGCTGCAGTTTAGATAGTCTCGTGATTTATTAGAGAGCTACTTTGGGCTCCAGATAAAACCCAGAGGCTTGGCTGAAAATTCAGAGGCTAGCACATAAGTGAGTATTATCAAAAGTGAGGGGGAAGACGAGGGGGAAGGAAACATTAGGCAGAGGTCCAAGAATAGGCTGAAATACCAGTATGGCATTTTCTGTTTGTGTGCTGCTATCACATGGTGTGGAGTGTGACATTCTTAAGAGCTCAGTCACAGGCAGCCTAAATTCCTGAAGAACCAAAATGACGAAGATACTGCAGGCCCACCTGAGGGACAGAGCTGGCGTCAGGCCTTCTCAAGCATGGGCCCTGGCAGCGTCCCCAGCTCCTGTGGCTGGACATGGACTGCAGCCTCTCCTGGCCTGCGCTAGGTCTGCTCCCAGACCCTGGGCAGGGGGGAAGGAAGGCCTGACATGCCCGCGGGAGAGAAGCCATGTTGGGAGCTGACCAGGCCCCTGTCCTGGGTGAGGATTGCTGTGCCACCGTCCCAGCGTGGTCTCTGCAGACTTCTGCCTTTTGCAGTGGCAGTGTTCAACACTCAGTGACAATCCTTTATCTCCTGCTGTAGAATGCTCAACATTTCTAGATTCTTTTCCCCTTCTTCCCACAGGTTCTGTACCTTGACGTTTCTTTGTCATCTAACGTGAACTGAGAGCTTGAGAGGGCACGGTGGAATAGCTTGTACTTGGGATACTGTAAATTAGTATTTAAATACTAACCTAGAGAGTTGGAAGCTGAAGAAAGGAAGGGACTTCTGGGACATGTTGGTATTTCAGCTCACTTCTGATTCCCAGAGCAACATGCATACTGCAGTGTTAATGTTGGGTATCTCACTAGTTAAAAGATTTACAAAGTGTATGGCAGTTACCACCGGTTACTTTTCAAATTTGTTTGTAGGGACAGCTGTAGGTAGGATTTGGATAATCGTACTTCTGTCAGCTATGACTCCTGCTCATTCCTGTCTCATGTACTATCTGTGTTTTCCTCGTGTGTCTCATTTTATGCGTCCTCTTCATTAGATTTCTTATGAATGCCTTACCACATATATCCTAGGCTAATGTAATTTAGAACTGAATTACTCAACACTAAGGTAGGGGTGTAGTCTGTTTGTCAGACTGCATAATTTTCTCTTTTAAGGACCTAACAAAACTATTCATAGAGGGACAAAAGGAAATCTGAAAACGCTTTCTGGAATGTCTTTAGCATCCCTATTAAATATTTCACACTTTCCTGGGAGATTAGTGGAATACTATCTATGATGTAACTGAGACCAACAGGTGATTCAAAGATTTCTATGAACAAAAGAAAAAGAAACAGCCATTTTTCATCTTTTGGAAAGAACAGAACATTTTTGATTTTTATTATTAACTTGAAATTGATGGGCATATGACAATTCAATGTATATAAAGAAGAAAAAGGACAGAAGTGGAAACTGACTGTTACTGTTCTTTATCTATATTCCAATGCCTTTATTTTAATTTTATGGACATAGATATCTAGTTTTATTTGTCTATGTATATCTTTGATCAAGCAGATATCTGCTGTGATGAATCTTTTTCATGTTATTCTGCCACTGATGAAGTAGGCAGAGTTCTGACAGGGAATAGTTTGTTTATCAAGTATTGTATTATTTTATAATTTTATTCATTTTCTTAATTATGAAGCTAGTATAGTGAAGAAGATTAAGTCAACATGCATCCACATTTACCACACCGTGGTATCAGGGTCACCACAGTTATTTCCTATTCTGTGTGGAAATAACACTGTGCTTGTTCAGATGCTACCATGTAGTAACTTTATATAAGTGGCAACTTTGTGATGATGACCACTACAGTACAATTATAATCAACATTGTTTGTCAGAGGGATAAGGAATGAAACTGGACATTACTGAAAAGGACAAGCAGTAGCAGAGAACAAATTCAGAACATTTCATAATGCAGCACTCAATTTCTTTAAAGTCTTATTGTTCAGCGTACTGATACTTGGCCATGAAAAGCAAACTCACTTTCAGTGATACTGAAAGGACAAGAGGACATGACTGGGGCAGCATGATTAACACAGTGTTAGCTGTGAATTGCTGCTGGAAGAAAGGTCTGAAATTGAACTCTTGTACAAGGGAATCTATGTCTGTTACTCATCTACCAAAATGTCCAGATAGTACCTTTTATGTTCGAGCTTGAAACAGCAAGTTTGTCTGTATCGAAGAGGATGTCTCATGGTAGGCTTTCACCACCTTTCTTGCTCTGCTCTTAGTCTTCACGTCGGTGACAGTCTCAGTAGCAGCCTAAATATGGGGAGAGAAATTGAAGCTAGTGAGACTGCTGAAATAAAAGCAAGGAGTAGTCACCATTTCATTTGCACTGAAAGACTGTGAAAAGACCTGAAACTACGTTTGCAGCAGCCAGAACTGAAGAACTCACAGCTGTGGGTACAACTGATGCCCATCAATTCCCAGGCATTCTCCTCCCAGCTCCCTGGTGGTGAACAGCAATTTTTAGCAAACATATCTTAAGGCAAGAAAAGGTGCACAGCGGTGACCCTGGTGCAGGTTCTTAGCCTATTGAGAAGAGTGATTAATGTCAGCATTAGGCATGCTGCAGATACCTTGTTTTTTATATGCAGCAACAGTGAAGTGATCTCATCAACTATCTGAACATTCAGCAAGTCCAAAATCAAATGCTTGTGTGTCAGATATACACAGCTGTATTTGTACTGTTGCTCTATCTAAAGAACATGCCAATTGCTTTACTTAGAGTGAGTTGAGAGAGAGCCTCATTACTACGAACATGTATAGCATTATCAATGAAAAACATTATTGTTCTTTTCCTCAGTGGTTTTAGTGTCCTCGGCTTTCCTTTTATAGGAGTCCATGCTAATATATCTTCAGATAGTATGGGGCCTGATTCACTACGCCCATGCACATTGTGTCATCATTTACACCTCTGCGCAGTGGGTGGGAAATAAAGACATTAAAATAGTAGCACTTTGTATTAGTCTACATGTGTTTTGCAGGAATATAAATATTTGTGGAAGACAATGGAGAATCTGAGTATGTGAGGCAGTGTTTTTATTTCTCCCTAAAAATACATCAGATAATTTGAGCAGAGCTGAATATAGCAAAGTAATTTCTTACAGTGAAAGAAAGATGTCCAAGCTGTACATTCACATATCATAATTAGAAGGTGAGCACATCCTTGTCCCCTGATGTTGTCTTACTGAGCTTTTAGTTAGTTTCTGCCCTGATTGTCATTAAGTTCCTACAGCTTCTGTTGAGAGAATTCTGATTGATTAAACATTTTTGTATTTTTCACTTCCTGATGTGTACGTAAAAAGCACTGCTGTCTTGAATTTCGCTTGATGAGGCTAGTAAGCCTAGAGAACATGGCAAGTTTTTTAAAGTTAAATCCTCAACGTGCTACACTGCTGTGCTTGGTCATTGGCCGGGTTTTCACAGCTTTAGTCAGAATTTCAAAAGATTCTTTGGCCAAAGAAAATACCAAACATTAAGTAGCAGAGGGCTTTCTTAAACTGTAGGGTAGATTTGGGCAAGCACAAAGGCAGCATTTCAAAACTGTGTTTTGAGTGTGGCTGACTTTGTTCACGGAAAGATCCATAGGAGACAAACAAAAAAAGAAAATGAAAGTTGTTGTACTAAGAATAAATACACGAAAGGTCAGTTAAACAAAAAATGAAGTAGGTTAAGCTGTTTAGCAGAGATAATTTCAGGCACTGGGTTACATTCCATTATTTTCAAAACAGTCCCTGTGAGTAGGTAGTATAAAAGAAACAGTGAAATTCATCAGATGAATTTAAAGGAATTCTTTAAATTCTGGAATGAAAATGGAAAAAAAAAACCAACAACTTTTAGCTGATTGTTGAGCATAATTTCTTTATATTATAAAGAGAAAGCAGCTTCTTTAGTTTTATCTTCTTTATATTGAACCCAATGGATAAAGCTGGTTATCACCTGCACATGTAAAACCCTGATGAAAGTCGGGGATGTAGAGGAAATAGGTTGCAATTGTTCTCAAACTTTAAAGGCATAGTATTTTTTTTTAATTTTCAAAATACCGCCAGAAAATGAGTATCCTTCTAATGTGACTACTGTGTGGAAAAATTGTGGGACAGGTGGACTCTCTCTAAGGGATAATATGAACATCAGTTGACATTTTTACTGTGGAAGGATGAGTAAGCTGTTGTTACGTAGGTGTTTCATTTATACCTTTGATTTTGCTATGTAGCTTATAGATCATGTTTTATTTTATTTTTGTAATGGTTAGGAATAAGGAAGTAGGATATATGAGAAATAGGAATAGAGTTGTTCTCTGTTCTAATACCAGTTAACATCATCTTTTGACGAATAAATTAGAAGAGCAGGAGTGTGAACTAGGAGTCTTCCAGGTTCATGGTTGGTATTTTGTCAGTGTGGCCCTGTCTCACACCAATGATCAGACTCAGTAGGCATTTAACACTGAGCTAACCAGGTTTGTCTGCCTGTGACAGTGCCAACAACAGTAGCGTCACTTCTCTTAAAATCGTGCAGAAATGGAAGGAAGGGCACTGCCAAGGAAGAGGCACTGCCCTTCAGACTGGTAGGAAAACGCAAAAGCTGTCCATTGACTTTATGGCATTCTGAAAAGAGTATGCACAGAAGTCACATAAAAATAGTTTTTGCTGTCATAAATATCGCATCTACGTTTTTCTTAAATTCTTACCATTTAGAGCGCATTCTGCTGATAAGCTGAGTGCAGCCTTTATGCGGGAGAGAGATGTAGAAATAGATGACCTACCCTGAAGTATCTGGCTTATAAGGTCTTCCTTTTGATTATCTATGTCTGGATGGGTGAACAAAAATTCAGAACTTCCCTTGAGACAAGTAACATGCAATATTTACTGGCATGTTTTCTTCCCTTTTAAATATTCCACAGATTGTACGGACAAAAGACAGATTAGGCTTTGCATCAGATTTACTAGAGCTCTACCTCCTTGCTTTTGGACTCCAGCTTGCATTTTACACTTCTGTCTGAAGTTGCTGAAGAATTAAGCTTGTGTGTGCACTCTTTGTACATAACAGGCTTTCCCAAGTGACTATTTAGCACTATTAAAAAACAAAACCAAGACTGGCAATAAGGTTCTAGTAAACGTAAATGGATTCTATTTAAAAATGGCCCATGGCATCCTTCTGTAATGACCATCTTTTTGCTCCATGTGGAGTGCTGGTGGCATTAGTAAATAAAAAAGTACACAGATTTTCAGGCGTTTGGGCTTGATTTGCATTTACAGTACAGATGTTTTGCCCTGCACCAGCAGTGAGGTGGACTTAAAGTATAGGAAGAAATGTAATGCAAGCACACTTCAAGCTGTCCTAATGCTGCATGATTCATAAAATCAGATTCTGGTATACCAGTGCCATCTCCTTTGTTTTAATCAGTTACGTCAGGTGTGCAGAGTGACTTGGAGCCGATCCTGACACTAGTGATCATTCCTCCCTGATCTTTTACTGCTCTTCTGTAAATGTTGTGTTTTCAGAGATATGTATGTCTTCGGTGTGTCACGTTTTTTAATCATCATCTGAATTTTTATGCTTATTTTTTATTTTTGTTGTCAGTAGAAATCTAATCAGTGTCTCTGCCTGTTCTTAATATTTAATTTTGATTTGATATTTAATATTTGATTTTTTTTTTTTAAAAAAAACATAGTTCCTATGCCCCTTTAAATTTCCTTCGTTGTTCTTTACCTCTAAACAGTCTTCATTACCAAGTTGTTTATCTGAGAAGAAAGTGAGACTGTCTCTTTGTATTGCTGAATAACATCACTCTTTTTCTCAAGAAGTCATTACACACTGACATCATATTGTTCTTCATTAGATGATCTGTTGCCTGAAAGTATCTTGGTGACACTGAACTTGAAAGCAACAGGAGTACGAGTGCTAGGATGCCTGGAGAGCAGAGACTGGCAATACCTTGCTCAAGCAAATATCCAAGATAATTTTAAAAGGCATTAACAAATACAAACCACCCCCACAGAGGTAATTTTCACCTCTGAATTTTTGCTTGTTTCTTAGTCCAGCACAGACTTCAGCCATCACTGTTACAATGCTGGAAGCCAACTCCTACCAGCAACGATAGCCGTGTACAATAATTTAAACTTAAGAAAAAATAACACGGCTGCTGGTAGTGTCCAGAGATTTCTAGGTGCTTTTCAACAATGAAAGGGTGGTTTCTGTCTTGAAAATGTATGTGTGGGCATAGAAAAAGACCTTCAATATTCACAAAGACCACAATTAGTGCTGCATTGTAATTGCTGTTCCCTGATTAGTTGGAAGCCCTATGTACTCAATGGATATTCTTTTTTACATTCGTGTGAAATGCTCACACTGTAGTTGTGAAATTTGTGCAACTATTTCTTTGATTTGTGCTGTTTGACAACTCACAGAATTTCAAAATTCACATTCCTTTGACTGGATGCATTGCTCTGTTGATAAGTTTTGGTATAAAGACTTAGACAAGAGTAATCTTTAAAGTCTTTGTAAATGTTTGACCGCACAAATTAAAGTCTAAATTTTCCTGAATGTATTCTAATAATGCCTTTAATAGAACTGCTCTGTGAAACAGTCCTCACATGCATTTATTTAGTGGAGAAGAAAGAAAGAACACAGACATCCAAAGAGGCTGAGAAAATTCTCCCTATACTCTCCAAACCTAAAGCCTGGCAGAGAAAATTGAAAAAATTGTTTGCCTTGCCTCCACAAGTGGGGTCACTTACTTCACCAGGACAGAGGATCTGAAATGGCTGCAGTTGTCTCATCTATAACCTAATGATCACAGGAGCTTATGAGATGTTTGTTTGTTTGTTTTCTAAATCTTTCTTTCACTTATAACAAAGCAGCAATGAAAGTCTTAAAATACTTTCCCCTTCAGAAGCCTACTGGGGATGGTGGAGGTAAAGGCAGAGCAAGAGCTGTGTGGCCCAGAGCAGTATTCGTAGTCTTCCTTGTTTATGCAGCACGTTCTAACTGTTGCTTCAGCCTCCTTCTTCTGATCACCAGAAGTAGTTGACAGTCTTCCAAATCAGCCATGCCTGTAGCTTGTGTTATAGGTAATATTCGGCGAAGTTCCTACAGACATTACCCTTTCCTGAGCCATGTGACTCGTTAATTCTGCTCAGATTACCAGCAAGGACTCTGCCAGCCGTGGTGATGCAGAGAAATTCCAGCTTGGGAATCCCTGGTACACAGTAATCAAACACAGAGCTCGAACGAGTAATGCTCTGTTTGCAGATCCTATTGGATAACTGCTAAAGTTGCATGGGTGAAACAGATAAAGTTGGGAAGTCTGCAGTAGAAGTGTTTGCCTTTATACTTATTTACTCACTGTTGTTGCCTTTGTACAATAATATCTTTTCCCTGAAGGCCTTTGAAAAATTCGATCACAAAATAGAAAAAGAGTATGTTTGTTCTGGGTAAAATTTGGAAGCATTGTTCTGATGACACCTGTAAAACATAATTATAACTCCCATAGCTGCTTCCTCTCATATTTAGAGAGGAAAATTCTTTGCCTCTAATCTCAGGTGCATACCTGTGGAAGGCTTAGATTCCTTCAAGCAGTATCAAAGTAATAATAACATGTGCAGCTGCTGACTGTCTTTTCCTTGCTGTTACTCACCCAGCTGTTTAGAGAAGAAGAAAAAGAGAGAGAATATCTCTAATCAGCCATATGGCACAAAGTTTTATTTGCCATAGTAAGTTAAAATGTACGTTATTGGTCAGCATCTTGAATGCAAATGTTGACGTACCTTTTCAAGAGTACCAGATACCATGGGAAAGAAAATCAGATATATTTAATTCACATTATTTAGCTTTGAGTACACAAATAATTGATTCTGTCTCAGTGGAGTTTCTGTCTCTGGAGTTTGCCTTACCCAAAGGACTGAGTGATCATGGAAAGCAGATCTCAGCCCATACTTTCAGTCCTAAAAGGTAAATTAAGAACTGTTGAGGTGGCATTTTAGATTTCTACAATGCAGATTCAGTTTGCTTACATCGTACATTACACAAATGAGTATTCTGGATCAGACCACTGGGCCATGAAATCTAGCATGTGTCTTTAGGAGCTGCTGAAGTTTTTAATGCATATAGACAGTAAAGAAAAGAGTTTAATTTTGCTCTTATTTAAAATTGAACAGGAAACATAGGGTTAAGTATGATTTTTTTTTTCCTAAAAAAACACCTTCTTGAGTGCAGATGAATGTTAGAGGAGAATTAAGGGACTATTCTAGAAACTGCAGTGGAAATTTGTAATATGCTTAAAAACATATTCTAGAATNAAAACTATTAAGCTAGAGATGTTAATATCCCGAGCCACTGAAGACATTTTTGCACCAGTCATGATCTGATTGCTTGGAGGGGCGTTTGTGATGACACTGCATTGAGGTACTGGTTTGCAGAGATATTAAGCTGGGGTAGAAGGTGTTGCAGTTGGTAAGCCAGAACAGTATTTCTGGTTGGTGCCATAAAAAAAAAATCACTATGTACTAATATTATTTAAAAAACAGAAATGCTTTTTCCATTTGGTTAATGGTTCTGGCTAGTATAATCCAGATGAGTGGTTAGGTCTCCTGTATTTTAAACAGACTCCTCTCAGTGATACTTACTGTCCTTTGGCTTGTACTTAATAATGTACCAAGAAGCGTTTGATCAGCTAAGAATCTTGTTTTCTAAGAATAGCCACTTACATGGTTCTGCACTGTCTTACAAATTTTGTCATTTCATATGGCGAGGTGTTACCTCTTAAAAAGTATGACTTGACCCATATCATCAGTGCAACTGTTGTTTGTTTCCTTGTAGAATCACTATAACCACGCTGTCGTGAGAGGATTCTTAGAACTAAAAGGTGTGCAAATATTTTTCCATGGAATATGACTTCCTCCATCTGATGGCCCACGCTTCTGTTCTTCTCACTGTTTCTGTTGCTGTTACTTAAAGGGTTTTGACAAGTATCATAGATTTTGTGTAATGACTCTGCTGTAAGTCACATCCAGAATATTTCACTGTATGATTAGCACTCTCCAGTGCTTGTGCTTTATCTTGGTACCAACTGAAATTAAGAATAGGAATATCCCCTTCTATTCCTCACCAATATTTTCTAAAACTGTGAATGCAAAAATAACATTGCTGTAATTTATCCATCTAAAATTCATTTTAGGCCTTATTCTTCCAGTTAGTTCATTAGGAATTATTTTGTTTTAGAACCAGATATCCAAAAAATTAAAATATATTCTTCTTCTGAGAAAATTACTATGCAGTTGAGAGCATTTCATAGATGCATTTTCTCAGGGGACAAGAGAATGTCATTCACAGAAGGACCATCTAAAATTTACATTGTCTGTCCTCTGTTCTGTGGTAATAAATGTGGAACACAAAAAGCTGTATTTCATTTAAACTTATTTTCACCGCTTATCTAAAGTGTATGGTTATGTATCTGCAGGTTCTAGATCTATGCATGCCCCCCTGGCAGAATCTGCTTTTCTGTCTTCCTAACAGAAGATGACTGCTTTGTTAGTTACAATGTGGTTATTTTTCTCCCTTGGTGAGTAAGCAAGAAAATAAAGAGCTGGAAAAGAATCAGAAAATGTTTTTGCCCTATTCCTTATTTTCTCAGGAATAACAGCTCTAGGGAATAAGTGTTCTGTTGCAAATACCTACCATGCATATGATGAGAATACCTTAAATAAAATGATATTATTACAGGAATAAATAATGCAATTTGAAAAGACCCCAAAACCAATGAAGTAAGTGAATGATCCTGGAATTAAATTATGTAATTTAACCAAAGTCTGATAATTTAAGTATAGCTCATAGACAGTAATATTAATCAAGAATGTAAAAAGCATACCTTGTTTGATTTTGTTTTGTTTTGTTTTTGTGTGGAAAATACTTTCTTTTCCTAAGAAACTGGCTGTATCATTTAAAAATTGAAGCCGTGTCTGTGGAAGTCCAGCCCAACACCACTGCTTCATTGAAGCTGATAGCCAGTATTTCTGGCATTTCTGAGTTTTGTTATGCTGCATGGAATGGTGAGCAGGTCTCCTGGATGGGTCTTCCCTGTGCCTTCATCAGGCAGATAAGCCAGCAGCTCATGTGTTTCTTGCCATAGCACCTCATGACTAAGAATCTCTTCTGTGTATTGACTCCTCAGGTTATGGAGATCTTCTGAACATCTGTGTGTAGCAGCTAGCAATCTCAGGCTTAGACAGTTGGATTTAAGAAGTATGCCTCTACCTGTTTTAACTTTCAAACAAAGCTTTGTATCCTTCCTTTTGTTTTGGGCCTTAGGTACTGAGTAGCTTAAATTTTGCTCTGATCTGTGTGTATAGGTTGCTGTGTTGGCTTGGTCTTGCAAGCCCTTAACACAGGATAACAAAGTTTAAACTTTGGTCAGCCTGAAACTCCTAAATGTGTTTATTTCTGAGGTGCTCAGAGTCTT
>VXAV01004490.1:132534-135034 GCA_013399715.1 Alectura lathami
GAATTACAGAACTTGGGCAAAAATATCCTTTTGTACTAACCTGTCCAGAAATCCCCAGAAATACCACTAAAATTAACACTATAGTATCCATAATAGGCAAAATTCTCCATTTTCTGCAAGTACTAACTGTAATGTCCAGCATTGGAACGTATGTCACACAAAAATATATTTTTTGAAATGTACAGTTACAGGAGTTTTTAAAGATGACCGGGGGATATTGAGTCATCAGTGGTCAATGATTCGATTCCCACAAAGAAAGTGATTAGTATCTGGTGATGACCTTTGTTATAAACTTGTATTATATCATGACATTTGTAAGATGCAGGACAGATTTCTGCTGGGTTACAGGTCTGTTCTTCACCATAACAGAACAGTGCTGTCCATGGCAGAATCGCTTTACAGGTGCATTAAGTTCAATGCTTCCGTGTTTGCTATAATAGATGTCTTGAAAAGTAAACAAATAATTTCTTTCCTTAACATTATTTTTCCCTAAAAGTAAATACTACAGTTGTTTCTAAAAATGCCCCAACCCTATTACATACGAGGTAAGTGTAGACTGGGAACAATTGCTTTGCGTATGGCGTCAGTAGTTGAAGTTTGCTGCTTGCTCTGCCCTGAAAAAGGATTTGTGCCTGAAGAGCAATCCTACCTTTTCAGATTTTGTTAACTGTTTTAATATTAGTTAAGTTTTAATATAAGCTGTTACTTCTTGTAGATTCTGATGTGCTTCTATCCTTAGACCATCATAGCTTTAACAGTGTTATTACTGTAAAATATAGTAGGGAATTGCTGTAAACACTACTGAAACATAGCCTGCCTTTACAATTGGATGGGGCTGCCATTGACATCAGCATTAAAAGGCCATACTGACAAGACAACACGTACTGACGCAGAGGAACGTTTTGCCTTTTTTTCATAGTGCGTTATTAGTGAGGCATGCCTTGTACATGTTTCCCCAAGGAGGCCAAAATTTCCTCATGTTACTTCCATTCTGAGCTTCTGCTTTCTGGAAACCCCACAGCATTCGGTCCAGGGACCCCTTAACAACTCTTGAAGCATGTAAGTTTCCCAAAACTAAATCCTGGTTTTGCTGAGCTCTAAGCAAAACCAGGACTTAAATGTTTTGCTGGGCTGTGACTTGAACATGAAAATCTTCATCCGGTTGTCAGTGTTAGAGAAATAACTCTTTCCTTCCTGAGAAATGTGTTGGCGTTGAGTTTTTGAGCGCAGACAACTTTGCAGTAAAGAGCTAGTGCAGATAATAACTTCGGAGTAGTAGAATTTTTGATGTCCAGTGGCCCAGGTTGCAATTGAGCTATACCTGGTGCTCTTCCTGAATGTGTCTGCAAGAACTATCCCAATAGCCCTGTAAGAGAAAGGACTGATTGAGCAATTAATCTCGGACTTGTTCTTTATTTCTGGAAATCAGAGCTGCAGGGCTTTAGTATCAGCTAGGATTTTTACTTCATAAAATTTTTTCTTGTGACATACTAATTAAATACATAGCTTTATTTTAATGGGGTTGTTAATAGGTTGCTTTATATTTGAAATACTGACAAATAAATCACTTCTTCATGGGATGTAAACATTTTTGTGGTGTGAGGCAGATGGCTGATAAGAAAAATGCCAATTTTTCCCTGTAGACCTAAGGTATTCCTGAGGTTGTAGGAACTGCAAAACTCATAAGCAATACATAATGACAAGCAGCAAGATGACCATTACTTTTGGTAATGCAAAAGACTCATTTTTTGCTAGATGGTCTGGCATTCTTCAGTTAGTATTTCCATACTGGTGCATGAACAGGAAGCCGATGTACCCAATGAAAAACAATGTTTGCATCGAACACTTACAGAGTGCTGCAGAGAAGAGCATGTTAGTTCTGTGACTTGATGTGGAGTACAGTACATACTCCAGAAGAGTTTTGTTCAGATTTCTTAATGGGCTTTGACAGGTTGTTTGTAGTTTAATTTACAAATGAATTTGATTAAAGAGCTCAATGGAAGAGTCTGTATACAAGTTTGGATTTGAAATTGTGGTCTCCTAAAACAAAAGGGAGACTCCTAAATTATCACCTCTCAAAATATTTGGTTGCATTCTTAGTTTGGGATCGTTTTCCATGCAGATTCCCTGTGAAGTAAAAATGAATGAGCTGTCCCCTTTGCCATTGCTATCAATGACAATGGTTTTTATTTGACTATAATATTACTGACGTTATCATAGGCTGCAGAATCTTTTGCTGAGTGGTACAAAGATCTGATTCGGATATAGTTGGGTGGTGAAGGACTGTCTTCACTCTTCCATCTCCTATTCCTAACCCAACAAAAGCCTGTCAGGGCCACAGGCTGTGAAGGAGCCATGAAGGGAGCAACAAGCCCATGTATGTGAGAAGACAGTGACAGAAGATGCTTCCTTAAACTCAGACCCACAAGAAATAAATGAGTAAGATAGTGAAGACTTAGCTAGAATAACTGTTGTACTGTGCTGCAGCGTATCCTTGGGC
>VXAV01004490.1:140034-143600 GCA_013399715.1 Alectura lathami
GAGAAATTACTGCAGTTGAAGAAATAATAGTGCAAATACAAAATGAGAGAATATCTCCAAAGGTTTGCTCAGGATGGTTTTTAGTGCAGTCTGTGGCAGTTCAATACTTGCATTGAATGTCATGGGTTTTTCACACCAAACCTGTTTAGCCATTTTGAACGTTCTTGCTGTAACAATGAAGTTCTAACTCAAGCCTTAGAGGGAAATTCAGAGATTTCTGAGGAGTTCTCTTCAACTTTAAGCAACTATTTAGAGGCCTCTGGAGACTTATTTTCCTCAGTTTTACCACATCGTTAGTTTGATCCTATTAATCAGTAGTACTTTTGAGTTCTGAAAATGCAGCAAATCTGTAGAGTAAGAGAATTCTTCACTGAAATTTTGCAGAACTTCTGTTTGTTTAGAGAGAGGCTTGTTAGTGCAAGGTAATGAAAATCTCTTTTGAGAGAAATCTTTGGTGCCTTTGCTTCCATTGGTGTGCAGGTAGATTCCCTGTGTGAAGGTGTTGGTGCCTTGGAGGAGCCCAGCCTGGCTGCTGGTAGGCCTCACGCTGGCAGTGTGCTTCAGCCACGTCCCTGATGCTCCCTGTCCCTGTGGGAAGGCTTGGTTTGCCATTGCTCCCTCAGATGACAGTGCCCACCAAGGCTCCTGTTGATGCCAGAGGCAGTGGATTTTCCTGTGACATTGACAGTCAGCTACTACTGGCTGATCCCGTGTTGTTGATTGTCTGACATCAGAAGACCTTCAGATATTAAAAGCATTTATGTCTACCAATATTTACACCACAAGTGAAAAGCAAACAAAGATTTGGATGCATACCACCTCCTATCTATAATTCTGCTTTGACTTTGGTCTTGAGAGACATAATTTTGTTAATTTTCAGGGAATAATTTCAATAGTGCTTAATGGTGTAAAGTATTTTCATCCAGGAATCTTGCAAAGCATTATCAGAATTAAGATAAATGTATGGAGAATCACTGTGTTTGGTTTCAGCTATTGTAATAGCTGTGGTTAGTGTTGCTGGTTTGGATCACTGTTGTAATTCCAAAAGCTGGATTACATCCGTGTCTTTTCAAATCAATGACAAAATATGTTTCTATTCCGTTTTTTTCCTAAAGAAAGAGAAATAGTAGAAGCAGGAGTTTTGAGAAACATTGCAACATTTAGCTGTCAAGCTATGAATGGAAATTGCCATCATAGGGACTGTGCACTTATTCCCATACTTCAAAAAAATTGTGGTGAAAGTGTATACAAGAAGAAAGGATTCTCTTAAAAAATCCAACATCTTAGTAGATGAGCAGTGATTCAACATAACTAAAACAAATATTAAAAGAAAAAAACCTGGAATATAGAGTAGGAAATAGTTTGTGTTTTGGTGAACACACCACTTGCTTCTGCAGTTCAGCCGCTGATTTTCTTTCAGTAGTTCTTTTCTGGAATGATGTTTCCTCTGGTCTACCACACTTACCATTGTCTTATCTG
Source organism: Alectura lathami (assembly GCA_013399715.1). Lineage (NCBI taxonomy): Eukaryota > Metazoa > Chordata > Aves > Galliformes > Megapodiidae > Alectura > Alectura lathami. The sequence goes on from VXAV01004490.1 coordinate 141,514, forward strand.
GTAGCTGAGCTGCATTTTGTAAGTTCTATCTTCCCATCGTTGTTTATTGTAAATACAGAATGCTACTCTCCTGATTCTTGTCGTTTGGCTGCAATTTAATGCTAAACCTTGTTATAATAGCATTATGGAGTTACTGATTGTTAAGCAGTGACAACTTTCAGTTGTTTAGTCTTTATTAAAATATTTCAGCATATATCAGCAAGCGCTGCTGTCCAGTTGTCAAGAGGATCCCTTTCTTGAGACAAATACCTATGACTCCTATGAGTGGCCACATACCTGTAGTGAGGTATCACATATGTATGTAGCTGGAAAAGGAACAGTACCAGTACAATTCTTGAAATTACTTCAGTTTCATTTGACCATTTTATTATGCCGCTTCACCTTTTCTCAACCCCATACTTTACTTTTTTAGGTTGGCCAATTCCAGTGTAGACAGCTTTCAAATGTTATCGGTTGCAAGCCAGTTTGTTATGTACCAAATTCTGCATGGCCTTGCCAGGCTATTGGAGTGGCTCCCACTAGTACCATCCTGAAAAGGCATGGAAACATGTGTCTCCACAAATGCAGTTGCCTGCATTCTCAGAGTTTAAATTAGTCTGTTGATTGAGATGGTATTTATTGCATAGTGTCTTAATTTAAGCTACTAATTGGCCAAAATTAAAATCTTAAGCCACTATGAATTGTAGGGTGTCTTTTTTTGTCTACATTTCTGTACGTATCCTCATGCTTTTGTTCATATTTTGCCAGATTCGGAGATTTGTTTCGTACATACAATTCATAGGCAGCTTTTGTCACAGCAGGCCAAGGTGTTGAAAGTTTCATTTAAAACTACCCTTTTTCCTGTCTATACAGAGTGTTTATCTGATCTGCTTAATGTTTTCGTCTTACATACTGCAGGTAATTTTACTTCTGTTCAGAACAGTGAAAAATTGCTGAAAAGCTGCTCTTTCTCCATATGCAATGGAATTTTTCAAGATATACTTGTGATCTGCCTCTTTCAAATGTGACCAATGTGTATAATTCTTTGTCTCTAACAAATGCATTTTAAATAAGTATATCCACTTTGAAAGATGTGATATTGCTGAGTCATTTTCTTAAAGTCAGTGCTCCTTTTAAGGGTTAGGTTTCCACCATTCTCCTTCCCTGTAAAGATCTTCTTTTCTGCCCATCGTGTCTTTCTGAGGTAAGATCTCCTTCTGATAGCATTCGATGTCATGTGAGCATCCAGCTGGTAGTTCCATGTTGGTGGACACTGCATGATGCAAGAGCAGTCAGTGGTTCAGAAGACATTGGTCAGAAAGGGTGCAAAATGTAGTAAAGCCATTTGCAGTAAAGGGAATCAAGCATTCAGCAGAGTGGAAACAAAAAGATTGTGCTTCATTAGGAAGACAGTATGTACCTGCTGCTGCTTTGGGATGTGTGGGGGAATGGGTAGATCTCCAGGAAACTGAAAAAGGAGGTTTCACCACAGACACACTTTTTCCTTGTGGTCTGCCCTAAGATTCAAGAAATTCTTTTGAACGTTTGGGTGCTAAGTAGAAGAATTAACTTTATTCACTTTGTTCCTTCTCATCCTCAGCTAGGAATTTTATTTTACAGTAACCAAGCATATATTTAAGTTCTATAAGCTTTTGACCCTCTTGAAGAGGATCATTCAGTACCAAATACACTCAACTGATTGCAGCTATTTCTCCTGGCATGGATCTAATTGTATCATTAGCTGCAGAGTTTTGTAGTCAAATGTGTTTTCTGTACCTTAACATGCACTTACTACTACATAGGACTACCATCCATAGTTGTCAGAATATTTCCAGAATGTTTTCCTGTATTTGTGTTTTCCAAGGTGGTCAGTAGCTAAGCCTGGCCCTAGTAGGGATGGCAGAGGAGCTCGTGAGAATGTTTTGGCTGAATATCTGGTGATTTTCATGTGGTAAAGGACCAGTGACTGTTGTGCTGTTAACAGAGAGATAGACAAATTCCAGAGCAAGAAAGCTTTCAAAATCAAATGAGTGTCACATCACTGTATGTGCCTAATTTAAAAGAAAAAAAAAAAAAAAAAAAAAGAACAAGAAAAAACTCAAGCATTC
>VXAV01004490.1:154803-168997 GCA_013399715.1 Alectura lathami
GAGGCAAAGTTTTTCCCTCGAAGAACACGCATATTTTTACAATACTTACAAATTAAATAGATTCAACAAAACAACAATTTAAAACTTTTGGGGGAAAAATTAATAGGAACTAAGCAAAAGAAGAAATCAAACCAGCTGCTGACACAGCTGTTTCTTTCCTTGTATAATTCAGTTCAATATAAAGGTACCATATGCTGCTTAAAATNNCTTTGTGTTGTGTTAGCAGTTTTAGTGAGAAAACTTCTGACATGTGCTGAAGTGATGTGAGAACATTTCTGTGTTGCAGACATTGGAGAAGAAGCTGGGAGATCTGTAGGAGTCCAGCAGCCAGCTTTACTGAGAGACAGGAGCCTTGGTTCTGCCATGAAAGACTGCCCATATTGTGGAAAAACTTTCAGAACATCCCATCACTTAAAGGTCCACTTGAGAATACACACAGGTGAGAGGAACAACAGGAGTGGAGCCCTTGCGATGTGTGTGGGGGGGTTAACGCAATATGTGGATAGGAGCCTTAATTCCCAGCGTAGATTTGGACTCATTAGTTGGAGAAAGTCTTTTGAGAAAGATATATGACAGTCTTAAATAAAAGCACAAGGAATGTGTTGTTGGATAAAGACCACTTTAATAGAATCATCTTTTCCCAGTTGAGGTTATTTCTGTCTCCTTCCCTGCTTCATCACTGTTTCCTTCAATTACCCTTGTCCTTCAACAGGCATAAGCCTATTGGTTTCAGACTTAGTTATACTAACTGCTTCAAAGGCCTTCCTTGGTATCTACTTAGGGATTCTGGATGTTTTGCTCAGAGTTACTATTTTTGTTCAATTTAACATGCTCATTTTTAACCTCTCACTGTTCGTATGAATACAGTAGTTTCACGATCTGCTTACTACTTGTATGTAGTAAAGCTTACCATGTTTTGCAACATGGTAGAACTTGCCATGTTTTATTTTAGTAACAAAACCAGACCTTCTACCCTACAGACAGTGCTGGTCTAGATTCTTTCTTTATTTTTGTATCACTGCTCTAGATACTAGAAAAATGTAACCACTCCATTTTAATTATAATGCCATGTTTGCTTAAGAGTATATATGTGCTTGGTAAAGCTCACATAGAGACAGATATCTATTTAAGAAGTCTTGCTATATCTTTATTTAAAATCTGTCATACAATATTAGTATCCTCGGGTCCTATTGATGCCATTGTATCTGGTCAATATGATGCTGTTTTCTTCCAAGTCTTAGGTATTACCTAAGGTCAAGGCAGTAGACTTTCAGAGAGATTTAGGAGATTTAGGAAACTTCTTTTTGTAAACAGGCACAGTGGGCACTGCAGCTGTGGAGTTGTTTTATTTTTCTAGCATTTAAATGAATTTCAGAATGTTACTGCTACTTTTCTAATTGATAGGTAAAATAAATTGCATGAAGAAATACCTTCCAGTTGTACCTCCTATGTGACAAATGTCACCGTAATTTTTTATTTCACAAAGGTAGCAGATAAGCAGTATTTGCTTTACTTCCCAAAATCAGCAATCATGTTTCTCCTGTGTGCTCGCACAGGTGTAATGCTTAATATTGGGTTTGTGAATGTAAGGCCTGATATTGAAAAATTGAAAATGAAGGTTGAAACTTATTTAAAGAAAAAAAAAATTCAGTGATGAGAGGGGAAAGTTTCTCTTTCTTTGGACTGTGGTGTAGGAGTTGGCCACAATGGTTTGATCTAATTTTTTTTTTTTTAATTAAAAAAAAATAGAGACTGTCTGTATTGCAGTCGGTTTAGGGTAGGAGTATTCCTTTCCATGTCTTAGCCTTTGTAGGAGAAATGAAACACAGTGCAAACCCTGTGCGTGTGCTCTCTAACGTAGTAAAAATAAATACATGGTAGTTATTTTTTTGGGAAATAATCCCGTAACTATGAGATTTGAACAATTTGACATTTTTGCTAATGGAGATGCAAAGGAAAAATCTTTAAAATAACCTGGGGAAACCCATCTCTCCCATCTCTCTTACTTTATTATATAGTGGTCATTTTGATTCTGGTTTAAAGATGGCAATGATTATACGTTTGGTGTTTGTGGCTTAGAACTAATGGAAAGTAAATTAATTGCAATGGAAATATTCCATAAAATTGCATATTAAAACTTACTAGACAAAATTAAAACCAGAACAACTAAAGCATGTATAAAGTAATGCAAAAAAAAAAAAGAAAAAAAAAAGAAAAGAAAACATCGTACAGACTATTGAAACAACATTTGCAATATATTTAAAAGACATAAATTTGAAATAGATAAAAATCAGTTTCCATTTGACTGAGAACAAAGTACTTGTAAATAATGACATGAGTATGTTTAAATGGAGCAGTGTTTTACATATTGGAAATAATCATAATAAATATTATAAAAATGTAAATTGGCAAATTACTAGAGTTATTAAATAAAAATTAAGTTGCTTTGCAGTAAATGGAAATGATGTAATAGACACCAGTTATTAAACAAATACTGGTTAGCTCATACTGAACAGGGACAGTTTCCTGCTTTTTGTATCACACTCTGTCTTTGTTATATGCCTGGGTCATATAACTGACTGATAAAAAACACTTTACTGTGTTTCTCCACTACATTAACTCAATTACTGTTCTTGTTCTCACAGCACCTGTTTGTTAGAGATGAGCTCAAGCAGTTCAGCAGAAGTCAGGTTCCTTCGAACATCTGTGTGTTTGGAGGCACACGAGTAGGTTGGTTTGGTTCGCACGCCAAGACAAGGCCCATAGCATGATCCAGCCAGGAGGTGCTTCTGTGGCAATCGGCCCGAAAAAGCTAGAGAAGCTGTTAAATCCTTCACGAGCGGAGAGAGCTGTGCTCTATTCTAAAAGAATTAGCTGGTGCCTTGGGTTGCTTCTTTCTTCCCTTGGAAATCTTATGGTTGCAGCCTTCTCGACAGTGGGCCTCAGTGTGTGTCGTTTGCTATCATATAACATTCTCAAAACCAAACCGAAACAAAGCAACCACCGAAACCTCAGTGGAGTCCCAACACACAATATCGAGGTTTCTGTATTCCTTTTGTTCTTTGTTTCCAACCTGACAGAGAAGAGTGTAGTTCTTCTTTTAAGAATTCCAGAACAGTGTCTGGGATGTCATTTGACAAGGAACAAGGGGCCAGAAATTACGGTATCTGTGCAGGAAAAGTGAAAACTGGCTTCAGGTTGTAACTCACAGTGGACGTGTGGGTGGACTAGCCATACTGTGATTCAGTTCCTGGCTATAAAATAATGATAGTACAGCTGTGAATGTTTTAACATGGAAAGCTCAGAGATTCTCAGACTTTGAGAGAAGGAAAACTATCAAAGTAGTTCAGACCAACAATGTGCCATATGCAGCAGTTCCCAGAATCTGCATTTTTCCCCACTGCCGGCAGCAGTTGAAGCTTCCATCATTCAAGGAGCAGAGCGTCTTCTTCATGTTCTTGAGCACTCTCAGTTCTCATCAAAACCAATTAGACATGCTTTTCTTTTTTTTGACTTTACATGCCTGGGACTTTAGACAGCATAGAAACAGCTGTAAAAAGTTAAAATTTCGTATGTTCTGCTTTTGGCAACAACATTTTGATGTAGGGGCCACTCTTCAGATTAGCTCTTGTACCCTTTCCACCTTGCATTAGCATTAAGAATCTGCCGCAGATGTAGAGCAGTTTGGGTTTGTGTGATCATTAGGTGCTCAGGAATAATCCCAGTATGACTAGCGCAGTTAAATCCCTTGTGTCAAGAAAACAGAATAATGTGCATGAGCAAAATTTAGCCCTGAAAACGGGTTGGTTTGTGCTAAACTGAAGCAGCCTAAGAAAGAGAAGTAGGAAGAAGCAGCTTAGCTGGACTGTGTCCATTGACGGAAAGTATGTTACAACATGCATGGCATGCATCTTACATGTATTACATGTATTAAATACATTTACAGCGTTAACTGCATTTTCCCTTGGAAATGTGACTAGCCAGTTTTAAAACTTGCTTAGATGAACTGATGAAATACAGTAAAAATGGTGCTGTTTTAAATGAATTCAATTCACATTTTCTTCCTAAAAAAAGACTGCCTGTTGCCATTCTCTGAAGGCGCTTGTAGTGGGATGAGCAATATGAATAATTAAGGAAAATGGGTATGTGTGCTCCAAGAGGAGACAATTTTGGTATTGAACATCCTTTATTCTTACATTTCTAAGATGAACTAAAAGGACTTTTCATTTCTCTAGATTTCTCCAGATTTCCCATCCTTAACATTGTACAGCATGCCTTTTCTCCTGTCTTAATGACATCCCAAACTTTTGTTGAAAATAATTGATTGAATTTAAATTTCCTTAAAAGTTTAAGAGGTAATGTTACAGTATAAATTTCCTACCAAACACTAAGTAGGGAAATATCCATTAGTGAAATTAACTACAGTTTCTAGGTAGCTAACAATGTGCAGTATACAGTAGGGCATGGCTAATGAACACTGCAGTGGGTGATATTTCATTATACAAATTAATGCTCACATTTTAATGGGAAAGTCACATAATGAATCTCAGCTTCAGTGACAGCAATTAGAGACACAGATTGTCCCCTTCTGGACAAGGCACTGTTTAGCAATAAGCAGCTGTGTAAAAAGTCTTCAGGTTTACAACATATATATATGCTTTGGGGGAATTAGTGAACAGTTTATATTAATGTACTGAATCTTCCCTGCAAAGGAACAACCTTATTTATCTCTCTGCATTTTAACTAAGTAAAGACATGTAAAAAGACTAAATAAATATTGTAGATGAGATATAAATAAATGAGAATATTCAATTATAAAACTTTATAAAAATTAACATATTTTATTGTAATACCTTGTGCACAACTGAAAAATTAATAAACTGAGTCAAAAGCATCACAAGTCTGTTCTCTGAAAGGATAGGGCTAGTTTCATCGTATGTAATAGAGAAAAATAGCTAGTAGAGGAAAGTAGTAAAGAGAGAAGTTAACTAGTATTTCTGACAAACAGATTAATTGTGTGGTGAAACATGTGCAGGATCCAAAAATAATCCTACAGAACCTTTGATATTCCATTTGGTTTAAAAAGTATGAAGTGAGTGATTAGAATGATAAAAGAAATTACCATGTAAGAATAGGCATAATAATGAACTAATTAAACCATACAGCAATTCATTTCTAAAATATCTACTGCACAATGGATAAAATAGGTTATCAATAACTGTTTCAATGGTAAAATAAAAAATGCTATAAAATGTTTTCAATATTTTCATTAAGCAGTATTCTCTGGAATTATAAGATGTTTGATTTCATTTGCTTTACATGAAAGGAAACTAGCTTGTTTAGAAATTTATAGGATCCAATTGAGACTTACATTGTCCCTGAGCATCCATCAAAACCCCACTGCTGGCTGCTGGAGCATTTGGTGTGGGGTTCTTGCACTGATGCATGGACCTCGCTGTGCCGAGGAGCAGAGAGGCACAGTCCATGGGCAAACTCTGTAAGAAATTGGGAGGGCATTAACAGCAGAATGGGTGTGTAGGATGTATTACAGATTTTTTAAAAGGTGTATGTTAAGTATAAAAAAACGAATAAAGAAGCTCATAGCAGTAAATATAAATGGGCAGTTAAGAAGTACAGAGATTTAGTAAAGGAAACTAAAAGTACCAGTAAAAATATGCATGTGGATGTTGGGGTTGCAGAGAACAAGGTAAGTTGTGTAGATCTGACAGGTTTAACACTTGGCATCTTGCTACTACTGGATAAGAATGGATAAAAAATTACCAGCCATAGTGCGAAAGACTAAATACTCTTCTACTCTGTTCTCAGAAAGAGCGTGATGGGTGTTATAAGTATCTTCCAGTGGTGCAGTTCTTCCATTAGGTAGTGAGGCTGTTATGCTCTAACCCACTATATTTTAGTACTTTTTAGAATGAAAGAGACTAGATAACTTCTAGATAAAACCATGGCTGAAGGGCTCTCCGAATCGTTAAAATTCATTAGGAAAAAAAAAGTCTTGGATCACAGAGCAAGTTCCAGAGCACTGATAGCAGTAAAACTCCAGCTACAGCTATTCCAGTTTTTCCAAAAATAGATAATAGTAAGACTCTGAAATTACAAATGGACTACCCTGATGTAAGTTTTAGGTAAAATTACAAAACTAATTTGGTAAATAATTAAGAATGGGTAACATTGTTAATGCTAAGTAATTTTATTTTATGAAAGTAAGTTTTGTCAGGTTTCTCAAGTTTCTTTCAAGGCCTGTGAAATTACTTGTTCCATGTGACATTTCTCTCAAAACCAACGGTATGCACAGGTGAAGTGGCATATAACCTGGCAGTCCCACAGCAGTGCTTTCAGCTCAGTCTGTTTGGTATTTCATCATTATTTGGGAGAGTGTATAAAGTCACTGTTGATAAAATTTACCAATGGCACAAAAATGGTAAAATGCTAAAAATCACGGGGAGGGACTGATTGGTTGCTTAGTCAAGTGGGCTCTTTTCAACGATACGAATTTTAAATCAGCAAAATGTAAAGGAATAAGTACTAGAGGTGCTGATGAACTGGGCCTAGGATTACAGTAGAGAAGCAACAGGAAGTGAGCTGTTAGCTGATTGCTATAGCTATGGGTGTAAACACTGTCTTTGTGTGAGAATGATATCCAGTTTAAATTTCATTAAAGCTTTAGTGGGTAACTGTAATTTAAAAGGACATCGAAAAAGTGGGAATTCTCAGGAGCGAGAGAAGGTGGAGAGGTGAGTGCAAGTACCTTCCTCAAGGAACAGATTTTTGATTTTAAAAAATCTGTATATTGTAGTAGGGAAAAAAATGTAGTGAGGTTCAGTATAGGAAACAGACTCAGGACAAATTCAAGCTGTAAATGAGGCACACATTTTGGATGGTGAAAATAATTAATCGTTCAAACAGTTTGCATAAGGTCCTGTTGGATTCTTCTTCATTGCTGTGTTTTAAACAGAATATATTTAAACTAAGACAAGTATGTTTTGTTGTTACGACTTTGATCCAGGAATTACCATTTGAGGGTCTTTGGCCAGTCTTGTACAGCAGATCAGACTAGATGGTCATAATTGTTCCTCCTGGCCTTAAAATCTGTAAATATGTTCAAAATCTGGCTGTGGTCTCCTTGCACAGATAGTTCCTATGACTAGTAAGTTCAGACTGTATTTTGAGCAGGACTGGTAGAAGCCTGAGTAGTTTATACACCTGCACTGTTCATGCAACCTACTGTACACAAAGACCTGTTTCCACTGGGCAACATGTCTGTTTCCAGTCATCTACCGAGTTTTTGTGCAGATTTTACAAGAAGCATTGAATTTTATTGTTTTATTGTATCCTGATATAAAGTAGTTCTTGTGAGATGTCATGTGTCTTGTAAAATTGGAGTAGTAGATTGATCAGAACTGTGATTATGTTGCCTATGTAAGTTACTCTCAACAAGATGCTTTTTTATTGTGCACATTGGGATATTCACTCTTTCTGCTGCACTGTGAAAGGGTTTGCAAGGATGCAAACATGGCCAGAAAATTAGCAAGATTAGGGTGATCGTTGCCTCTGTGAACAATGAAAAATGACTCTTGGATATGAAACGCAGAAAACTATTTTGAAAAAGTCATGTTCCCTCACTCCTGCATGGCAACCTTAATTTATGTGAGCTGATATTAAGTGTTAAATAACTCATCCAGACACTGCTCTTGGCAATATTACCCGGGCAGTCATTACATGGGATGAATTCTCTGAAACATTTCATCCAAATGTGAGATACAAACAGGTTGTCTTCTGACGAGAAGTGTGCCCTAGCTCTCTTATCCCCTTTAGTATTCTTTGAACATACACAATTACAGTTGCTGATAGTGTCCTGGAAATTAGGGCTCCTTTGGGTTTTCCATCAAAACTGGATTAGGTTTTGGGTTGTTTGGTTCAAATTAGGTTGGGCTTTTTTTCCCACAGCAGCTTATAGCTCTGTTTTGTCATTTGTACAGTGACTTACATGAGCATTGTTGGTTGTTAATCTGAATGGGTGAAATAGTATCTAAGTATTCTTCACAATTATTGAGTTTAGGAAATAGTGAAACAGTAAATTTCAAAGATTGAAAGATGATTTACTCAATCCTTCTCCCTACTCCCAGTGCCTGCCTTTGAAACAGCATCAGTTAAGATTGCTTTGAAGTACACTAATCACTGCCAACATTTTGTTCTAAAAGACAAAAAAAAAAAAAAAAAAAAAAAGGTTTGGAGTACTTCCCTTGGAGCGGTGTTATTTGGCCAGTACTGTAGTGTAAAGGTAGCACAGTGTGTTGCTTCATGTTGCATCCAGTTGCAGCCCTTCAGTGTTAGATCTCATTTCTAGCCATGCGAGGGGAGGGAGCACTGCAGAGACAGCGTTCCACGGTGAGGGCAGACATGAACTTTTCATCGTTCCGCCTCAGTCTGCGGCTGATGCCAGTGCCACGCGTGCAGTGTTTGTGGTGAGCAGTGCCCAGATCTCTCCTGCTAAAAAGAAGCTCACCCTGCAGAGAGGCCTTCCCAAAGAAAACGTAATGACTTCAGCATTCACATTAAGAGTAGGTTGCTGTGCCCAGTACTTTAGACTGAAGGTACCTCTCACATGCAAAATATGAGCATATTTTAACTCACTTATACCCATTTTTAAATGCAATTATTGCCTTGAACAGTTTCTGCATGTTTTTATTAACATTAGAGCAGCTTATATGACAAAATTTTCCTTTTTGCTGCAGAAGGATGTTATCCAGCAGTTGACATAGTGCCTGCAGTACTGCGACACACTTATTGATGGTGTCACTTGATGTGCAATGCCAACACACACGGAACGAGCATTAGAATAAAAGGCAGTGACTAATCTGGTTGTGTTAAAGATTTCTGTGAAGGCATAGGGGATGCTGTGGAAGAGCTTTTCAGCTAAGAGGAGTGAAAATTCAAATGTGAGAGCATTTAGCCTTATAAAGTCTGCTTTTTGTTTTTCACCATTCTGACTGCTTCTCAGATGATACTCAAGATACTTGCGTTGTGTCAGAGGTCGTTAGTGACTGTTGTGTAGTTGACAGTAACTGGTGGGACAAACAAGAACCATGGAAAACAGCTCAGAAATAGTGCAGTATGTGCACGCTGCAAAAGCAGCATTCATATTTGTCCATATTCTGCCTGGCAGCACAGCTGTCGAGGTTTACACACTCCCAAACTGCCCTGCAGAAATGCAAACAAATAGACAGCCGATGGCTTCTGGCCCCTTGTCGCAGCTGTAAAACGCCTGCGGTGGGGCTGTGTGTACGTGTGCATGTGTGTGCAGACCCTCACCTGAGGAGAGAGAAGCTCGAGCAGACGAGGTCTCTCTGAGGTTAGCGATTCCTGCCCATCAGGAGAGTTTGGTTTTGCACGGCTACTGATGAAGGCGGCCGTGCCTCTTGTTGGTGGAGTGCCAGAACTAAATGAGGTGATGGTGGAAGACTCAGAAGCTGCACTGAAATGTTTAGATCTGATTTCTTCTCTTGAGCTATGTGGACCCAAGCCTAAAGCATGAACCCTGCTACTTCCTACCTCTGCCGAGCATCTATTGTTTGAGGTGCTGCGCTTTCCTCCTCGACAAAGGTCGATTAATGTGGTTGATGTAAAGCTCTCATGCCTCACCATTTAGCTTTAGGATTACATATGGATTTAGGATTTCCAGTCCTTATAATTTACTTCATCTCCATCTGAACTACAGCACATAGCCAGCTACTGTTCCCAGTCAGCAAGCCTGTGCTGCCAGTCTGAGAGTTCTTGTGATGCATCTCATGAGCAAGTTCTGTGATCAGTGGGAGGAGCAGCTTCACAAATATTTACCAGCCTTTCAACTGAGCCTGCAGCTTAAACAAATGAGAAAGTTTGAAACCCTTTCAATTTTGTTTTAAGCAGATTTTGAGGCTATTTGAAAATGGGTGACTTTCCAGCTGGTTTGGTAAACTACAGAATATTGTAGAACTTTTCTATGGAGGAAGTTTTTGAAACAAGTTTTTCCATTACAACATTTGGAAGAGGTTGGCCATTGTCTTTTGGGTGAATTAGGAGAAAAAGCTATGCAGAGAAAACAGTTTCTTCTTCTTGTTGAGCTCCCTGATAGAAATAATTGCTGATATTGACAGCTTGCAGGTCTTTCGCATTCCTGTCTCTTTTAGTGAGTATTTCCATACTTCTACCTTTAAAAGGAGCTCTGCATTGCCAGCAAGTGCTCTGCAAAAACTTAGATGTGCATTTGCTTAGATATATGTTCTTTTTGGATATAGATTTCTGATTGTATGTGAATCTTTCTTATGCATGTGATATCTTCTACCTCCTTTAAAGTATAGGAAAAAAAAAGTTTGCATGGGACTCAAATGCGTATTTAATTCATGACAAACATCTTATATGTTTTAAAACTCTATTCAAGCTAATTGTAGGAAAGCGCTTAGGACTGGTAAATTACACATTTTACTACTTGAGCATTAGAAGTGCCATTTGTACAAATTTAAAGGACTGCAAAAAACAGTAGATAATGCTAATTTCAAATACAGGAACTAAATATATTTTGTACTTTTTATTACTTGATTTCTTTTTTATTTTATGACTACTTTTTATTTTAACTATATGTTCTTACATGCTGCAATCATAATGTAGTATAATGATATTAATATTTTATAGAATCTGTATTTATAGTTCTTTATTTAGAAACAATGCAGTAGGTCTGCAGATCTTTGAATCCTTCTGGAATGGTGCCCTCCAAATAATGATAAATTACTTGTGCAGTATGCCATTTGCTAATTATATCCATGATTTACTGCTGAGCAAGACTTAAATCATTCATTTCAGTCTTGCGTAACAGTGCCATAAAATTTTTAGGTTTAAAAATGGTTTCCATGTGTATAATTTAAACAAATTTTAGAGCAATTGTATATACAAAATATTGCAACCGTCCATTTGTTACATTCTTTGTCTATCTTTTTTTTCAAACTTGTACTTTTAATGATTACTGTGGTCGAAATTGTTATGCTTCATTTTCATAATCATAGCTTTTAATTCTACAACAATTTTCTACATGTTAGATTAAGAAAAAGATGGCTAATTGTGTGTAGATACCATGTCATTCCAGAATAGCCCCACATTCTGGAAATCCATTTTAGAAATATTCAGTTTTTGAATTAGTCTTCAATTAAAGGCGTTTCCTTTTTAAAAATGAATTATTAGCTGTAAGATCTTGTTTTCAAGAAGCTAATGTTGATTTTTTTTTTCACTCATCCATGCACCCAAGTGCAGTTAACTCTTTTCCTTTGTATTTGTCTTTTTATGCATACACACAGGTGAGAAGCCTTACAAGTGTCCGCATTGTGATTATGCTGGTACTCAGTCTGCGTCCCTCAAGTACCACTTGGAAAGGCACCATCGGGAGCGACAGAATGGAGCAGGACCACTCTCTGGGCAGGCTGCAAGTCAAGATCACAAAGAAGAGACATCAAGTAAAAGTTCTGTGTTTATTAGACCAGATGTACTGAGAGGAGCCTTCAAGGGGCTTCCTGGTATCGATTTCCGAAGTGGGATGGTCTCGCAGCAGTGGACGTCAGGAATGCTGTCTTCTGGAGATCAGCAAGGACAAGCAGCTGGCATGTCATCTGAAGTATCTTCAGAAAATATGAAGGGTTCTGACATATCTTCCAAAGGAACACACTTCTCTGAACTTGGCCGTGCTTACCAGAACATGGTTGGGAACGGCGTGAACTTTCAAGGGTCTTTGCAAGCTTTCATGGACAACTTTGTCCTAAGTTCTTTGAAGAAAGAAAAAGAAATGAAGGATAAAGCTCTATCAGATCCACTTTCAGCAAAAGCTCTGGGCTCAGATGGAGGTGAGGAAAAGATCAACAGCAAGTCCTCACAGCGAAAATCAGAGAAGTCGCAATATGAACCTCTCGACTTATCCGTAAGGCCAGATGCAGCCTCCCTCCCGGGTTCATCTGTTACCGTGCAAGACAATATTGCTTGGCATGGCTGCTTATTTTGCTCCTTTACAACTTCATCTATGGAACTAATGGCTCTGCACCTCCAGGCCAATCACTTGGGCAAGGCTAAACGTAAGGACAACATCATAGGGAACAACAAAGAGCAATCTAGAGAAGCTTCAGCCTCAGTTAACAAAGTGAGCTTGCTCCCTTCTTCTGTGCAGTCCAGCAAAGAGGCAGTAGTTTCAAACATGCTTAGCCAGCTGGACTCAGCTTCTGAGAAAATGACCCACGGTCAAAATAAAGAGACCCTGGGAGAGCAAAAGAGTACTGCCTGGCCCAGCCACATGGAATCCACTTTCTGTAATTTTACAACAGACTTCTATAAGCAGTTTGGTGTTTATCCTGGTGTTATTGGCACGGGAACACAAAATTCTTGCACCAGTAATGAATCTGAAATAAAACCACAGTCCGAAGATGACCCAAATATTCTGCTCTCTGACTCTGTAAATAAAAGTGCTACTGATGACCTTTCTGACATAGCTTCATCTGAGGATATGGAATCTTCCAAGGAAGAAAACATTGAAGATGAGGACATTGAAACAGAACCAGATATTATGAATAAGCAGTTGTCTGCCCTGAACAAGGAAAGCAGTGAAGGAGGCGACAATATACAAAGTGCAGTCACCTCACAACCAGCACAAGGGCTCGTATCGCCACTGCCACAAGCGTCAGAAAAGCAGTGGCACGGTCAGAATCTTCTGTCCTCCCATGAAACTGCACAAGGAGTGATGAAACCCGAACAAGTTCAGGGTCCACAGGTCCTGGAGAAGCAGATGAACATGTTGTCAGTCCTAAGAGCTTACAGCTCTGATGGCTTAGCAGCCTTTAATGGACTTGCAAGTAGCACAGCAACTAGTGGATGTATCAAGAGACCTGACTTGTGTGGTAAGTTTTAGACCTTCTTTTAGACCATTTCAGAAAACACTTGTGCAGAATCATGAAGCTGCTCTTTAAATATACTTAGTCATGTTTGTTAGTAATACATTTTTTTAAATGTTAAAACCTGTGGGCCAAATTCTAGTCTTATCTGTGGTCTACTCCATTGAAATCAGCAGTGCTGCATGCATATCCTTATACAGAATTCTAGAAAGAACTTGCTTTTAAACTATCGTAGCAGCAATATAGACTATCTGTGCTAGTGGCATCTGAAGGGGATATTTACTGCTTTAGCTTACTCAAAGGAGGAAAAAATTTAAAAAAAATTCACATGGTAACTTGCAAACTTTTCAGTATTTTGATGTAAGAACCCAAGAAAAACACTGGATACTTTGCCAGGCAAGCCTTGTGCATTCTGTCTCTCTCTCTCTCTCCCTCCCTCTCTCTGTGCTTTTACGTGGAGTGCATTCAGTTTCCACAATATTCATTAAATCAAAGGCCAAGCGGATGGAATGCATCTACCTTTAGTGAAGAGGTATTCTCTTCCTTTTTACCCCATATATATTTTTTTTTTAATTGTTTTATATTTTTCTGATTTGTTTCAGTGGCACCCATAGAGTTGTTGCCTTTGACAATTTTCACTATCCTAACTAGAGGTTGTACAAGTTGTGATTTGCCTAATTAAGAATATGCCTCCAGGTAATTAAAACAACAATGCACCAAGAAAACAAAGACAGCTTTTTATCCTTATTAGTCTCTGATTTAGGAAACTGCAGTTTTATGTCCTCATGTCACACATATTTGACAGAAAGGAAAGTTAAATCTATTTGGAACAAGTAAGAGTGAGGATTTTTCAATTTACCTCCAATTTTGTAAGCATAGTTCTTGCTTGAAAGAGATTTTAGAATGTAAATCCTTTGAAAAACAGTATCACTTTAAAAAGCAGAGTCAGCAAAGGACACAAAAACTTCAGTAATGCTCTTGTTTCGCTTAACCTTCAAACAAATCAGAAAACTCATTGTCAGAGCTGAACACACATAATGAAAAGCATTCAAGTTAAAAAAAGAAAAGAAAATGTGATCAACAATTATAAAGCCTGACAATTAGAATGAAACTCTGAATCTGCAACCAGTTAAGAGTGGTTACCCTGGTTAACTTACGGTTAGTAAGAGCTTTGTTTGACTTTACTAGGAAAGTGGATGTGCTCACAGCCACTACTGTTCCTTCACACCCCTGTCTTGCTTTTCCAAGTGTATTAGTTGGTCTGATAGGAAAAA
>VXAV01004490.1:169007-254195 GCA_013399715.1 Alectura lathami
AAAAAGTATGATTTCTCTCAACAAAGTTTAACTTGCTTACATTCTTAGAGCATTTTGCCTTCACAGTATTGTCATTACTGAATCACGAGCCCACACATTAGCCTGGCCGTACTTGTAAATTCCTGTGTCTCAGTTCACTACGAGCCAGTTAAGAGAGCTGGAAATATTTCCAGATTCTTCAAAATCAGTAGTTAGCTTTCTGATATTTAAAAATAGCTGATACTTGCTTGCAGTTAGCAGCTGGTAAAAAGCTAGGATTTTTTTTTCTCTATATTTGATTGCAATCAATCAGGTACAAAAAATATGTCAGGGAAAGATTCTAAACAACAAATAAAAAAAAAAATTGAAAGCTAAGATTACTTGCTTTGTACAAAATACCTTTATACTTCTTCCCAGACATAAGATTTTTAAAATGACAAAAAAACCCTCTAACATTGTTATTGAAATGAGGTCATGTTACTTCCATTAGTTTTTTGTTTCATCTTCCAATCAATTCAACAGACGTTTTATGATGGCTTGAGTTCATGTGATTTTAAAGACCATATCCCTTTCACAAGCCCTGCCCAGTGATAATGCATTTGACTTGAAATATGAAGAGGAAAAAAAAAAAAACAAAAAACAAAAAAACAAAACAGAAGCTCGTCTGTTCTACTTTTTAAGCCATTTTTAAATGGAAAATGCAGTGCGAGTCCTCCTTTCTCCCCCCTCCAAAAATAGCTTTTTAAAATTCTTAGTGACATTCTATTGAGTATTTGTAGAACATAAGTATTAAGGTTGAGTGTTTAAATATATCATTGCATTTTTCTTGATATCTCACAGCAAAAATGGATGAACATGAATAATCTTCATGTCAGTAGTTCCTATTTATTTCATTGACTTAGATGATACCCTCTTGAAAGTAGTGTTTTTAGGGAGTTTTTGTTTTCTCAGTGACATTTTGTACTGTGAAATCACACTCCATCTGTGCATCTAGTGTGGGGAATCTCACCTGATGTTTCTGCACTTGCAGATTAGCCAGCAGGAACGCTTTGCTAATTTATTAGCCTTCCTTCCCCCTTGCACAAAGCCCATGACCTGCGTCATGGTTCCATTTGTCTCTCCTACTCAGAGGGATCAGGAAGCTTGAGGCCCACCTCCAGCACCCCATCTCAGGGCATGATTCTTGTGTCCATTTGTGTTTGGGAGACTGTGCATTTGCCTTTCTTTCTGTAGCTGATGATGGGTGAATGTTCACATCTCAAGAGAGAGCATTGATACACTTGATAACACTCTTCGCACGATCTAGATGGCAAGGTGTGGTGCCCTTCCCACAGTCAGAATACAGTTGAAGTTCTCAGTGGGCTGAGATTGCATCTTTGTTTGGCCGCACTAATTGTGTTAAATTTCTGGCTGCATTAAAACAAGCTGGGATTTTCAGTGATCTGAGTAGATCATTTTTAGTTGGCAGATTTTACCTTAAGATAATGGGTCAGTTTTTAAGCACAAGCCTTGGTATAAAAGGGTTTAGTTTCTGGAGGGCAATTCCAACAATACTCGTTGTTTTGGGAAGTCCCACACAGGGGGGAAGCAGTCCTCAGTTTCCCGACACGTGGAATGAGAGAGACTGATGTCTCCATAATTCATTTATGCTCCTATCATGCTTTAGGCTGTAGGGATGAAAGGCACAATTAGGAAAGAAAGAGTTGGGTTATTTTATAATACAGAAATCTCCATGTCAAAATGCTGCTGAGAATCATGAAATTTCTGTAATTTTTCTCCTTTATATATCTATGAGAACAGGAAAGAACCGAAGGAATGGAAGAAGTATAATTGATGAGTTTTTAGTTACTCCTGACCTTTTCTAACTCAATTGTATTTGGTTCCAGAGTCTTAAGTGACTCAACCTAAGAGCTGATGCAGTTAATCCTTGCTACCCGGTAAGAACAGGGACGCACCTTGCACTGCAGCTTGCAGCCGGCAGCCCAGAATTGGGAGGCAGCCCAGCGTGATGGCTCCAGTCTTGGTAGCTGTCTTGAGCATCCATATAGTCTGCTTTCAGAGCCCTTGCTCATTTGAAAAGTAATGCTTGGAGATTGTAGATCTACTTTGTATTTAAGGTTTAGAAGTTATTTTCAATTTCTGCTCTTCTCTTTCTCTGCCTGTTTTCTGTTATACACGTACCTGTATTGCAATAACGTTCCATCACCTGGCCCAAGTCACTAATTTACATGATTTGCACAGCATCTGTTTATGACAAGACTCTTTCTTTTCTCTCTCTCCTTCCCTTTGTCTTCCTGCTTTGTGGCTAAGACAGTAAAATATCCCTAGCATTTTGTGCTTGAGATGTACCTAGACTTTCAGAGAACAGGCAGTGGACTGCAGAACTATTGGCCAGAGATGGTCCAGGGCGTTAGCTGGTTGTTTAGTGGGTTGGTGCTATTGAACCCACACTTAATGATGACCAAAAGTATTAGTTCCACGTTGTCCCTCTAAATCTAATTTGCTTCCATTCATGCTTGCTTTCCTCTGCAATTAGTGCTGTTTTCTCCTGCGCAGGCTCCACCCCACTATCACTTCTTTCACTGGAAACAGGGCAGGGACCTTCCAATGTACGGTAGCAGCTTTGAAGTTCGTCTCTTGCAAAGGGTTGAGCACTTTCAGTTTCCTTTTGAGCAGAAAATGTTCAGCTTTGCACAGAATTATTAAAATGTTCAGCATTGTAACTTTCTGAAATGCCTTCCAAATGTGGAACTGTAGCACAGACAAGAGGGCTGGGCAAGGGAAAGATCGATTGTGGCAGATTATTACAGTTTTATTGTCACATAATTATAGTGCTGTACCCCAATGTTTAAATAGTGAATTTAGTCATTGTAAATTGCTTCTTGCCACAGGTATCAAAACGAAAAGGATTGTAAAGCTAACCCCTTCAGAACTACCACCAACACATAAAATACAGAAAAAGATTTTTAATTGTTTGTGGTGCCTTCACCTTATTGCAGCTCTTTTAAATTGCAAAATCCATATTAAACAGAAGCAAAGGGCCTGATATCTCCAAGCTGTAGGACAGCTTTGAGGTGATATAAAGTCACTGGCACTGCAGCAAACTGCAGTGCTCACACCCATTCAAAGTACCCCCTAATGCAGTTCAGTAACCCAACATTTTGCCCTGATCTGCTGTTGAAGGGTGAACCAGAATATTCCTCTCCTTCGAGGCAGAATGAAATGCTGTGGAAGCTTTGCTGCAGACTTTTCTGTGCCTGGTGTGGTGCTTGTGGAGGTTTCTTTAGTTTCAGAGCAGGGCCCGCTCTCGGCGTGAGAGCTGCAGCGCTGCAGGGACCGGTGCCTGGGCTCGCGCCGGGCTGCAGCCACTTCTGGGTGTCGCAGTGCCATTTGTGTGGCAATATCAAACCAAACTCATATGGCTTGCTTCCTTTTTTTAATTAACTGGGAATGCCAGTGATCCAGTGAAGTTTGTGTTGCTGGATAAAGGGGCCGGTCTGTGAATAGCATTGTATTTGCCAAATGGTTCGCTAGTCATTTCAGTACAAACAAATGGATGGTGTCTGTAAGTCTGCAAACACTGTTGACATTTAGCCTTGTTTATGTTACTT
Source organism: Alectura lathami (assembly GCA_013399715.1). Lineage (NCBI taxonomy): Eukaryota > Metazoa > Chordata > Aves > Galliformes > Megapodiidae > Alectura > Alectura lathami. The sequence continues at coordinate 172,598 of VXAV01004490.1, forward strand.
TCCTTTTGCTGCATATTTTTGGCTAGAAAAGATACTGTCTGAATCAACATTGACTTCCTAAGCAGAAGCTAAGGACCCAGTCTTGCATCCCTCATTCTCGATGAGTGGACTACTTACATGACTAAGGATTGCAGAATCAGGTCCTATGTTTATTTGACTTTAAATTTCATTGCTCTATCCATGTAATTTAATTTCATTGTATTTTGTTGTATCAGAAATCGGTCTGGTGATCCATTCGGTATCACTGCTTTGTTTACTGTTGAAAACTTATTTCTTACCATTTCTCATATTGTGGTGTAACATTCCCATTCCCTTCATGTTTCTGGAAATTAACCCCTAAAGTATCTGATACAGCTGAGTGCTGAGTACCTTCTATTCCCAGTGAAACTGGAGGCATTCAGTCCCTCCCAGCACCAGATCTGAAAGGGGGATTGTGTTTGCAAAAGGAGGCCTTGGTATGTGCCTTGATTTCAGACATCAGTGGCCAGCCGCACCAGGGCAAATCCCTAGCACAGAAAGGCTTTTCTTTTCTTTGCAGAGACAAAATAATGATGTAAGCTTAGAGCTGTATGATTTTGCTCTAAGTTTCATCTCCCAAACAATATATTCTTATTGTTTTTGTCACATCCAGGTCAAATTTAAATTATATTTTAGGATTAAGCAGAAGCATAGAGATGTTTCCAGATCTTTCCAAAGTGAGACAATGCTCTGGTTTGTGTTTCGGTTCAGGAATATATAAGCTTGTGTCTGAGGTATAGTATTTCCTATAACTACTCATAAACACGAACAATTTAGACATCCTTGTAAGACAAAACTAAGTGTACGATTAATACCTATTATGAGGCCAATTTTAAACAATTAATTTGACAGCAATTATAATTTTATTTTACAGGCTTTCAGAAACAAATAACCAAATTCATCTCTGTAATCTAAAGAAGTTAGAGTATCTTTATGCTGAGATGATCTTGTTATGCATAGTGTTGCATATCTGGCATTTCTAGGGTTTTCTCCCATGTATCTAGATACTTGTAGTCAGAGGGATAAATAATTACCTGAGGCTTATTAATTGTTTCAGCAAAGAAAAAAATATATACCTTAAGTGTAAGCATTAATATATGTATACACAATACATCCACAATATATAACAGACCATCATAATAGTACAAAAATAGAGGTCCTGAATATGTTCTGTTATTTATGTGTTTGGCAAGCTTAGGAAATGGACTTTAGTATGAGTGAAAATTCTCTTAACATTTTTAAGGTTATTTATTGTCATTTCTATTTGAGTTTTTAATGGTCCTGTATTTTGTAATGCTTTAGCAGGAAAAAATACTGTAGTTATCTTTTTTCATATTCTTTAAGCAATATTTCTAGTTTAATATATTGTGCCAGGTTTTCCAATATTAACCAAGAAAGACAGTAAAATTCAATGAACAGCACTCTGACATCCACAATTTAAAACCTGTGATTGAAGTGAAATGTGTAAACTTCTAGTGGGTTATCATGTGCTTTGGAATAGAGTATTGTTGGAAGTAATTAGAAAATATATTAAGGTTTCCTGGTAATGAAGGTATGTAAGTTTTAATAATTGTTGCTTTCTGAATAAGTGTCAAACTATATCTTTAAATGTATATGGAGTTACAAGTTAGGTCACTTCTGAATGGAATGTAAAACAATACTAAAATGCTTCAATAACTTATCTCAGTGTTGCTAATAAAAAAAAAGCTGTTAACCATTAGTGCAGTTTTGAGTCATTTTGTTAATTCACTCAAGAAAACTCTCTGCAAAACTGTTTTATCTCTTGGTAGACCGGAGACAACTCATGCAATCCACATTTTGTTCATGCTTTGAGAGGCAAACTCTACAGAGCAACTTTCTGGCCTTTTTAAAGGGTATTCATGAAAAACGCAGTCTTCTAATGAGTGGTTTGCCACCAGAAGAATGCAACATGTGCTTAGGCAGGCGCGTAGGGGGACATTAGGCTCGTTTCCTCCAGCACAGAAAATACCTGGGGAATGCGGGACCAGTTCCCCTCTGTCGGCAGTAAAATCTAGTGGACAATTCCGTGGGGGCCAGTGGGTTGAAAATGAGTGATGCTGGGTGGATTAAGTGTGTCAGTACTGGTGCTTGGCCAGAGCAAGCTGCCATGTCTGGGCCCAGTCCTGCGGCTGGGAGTCCAGCCTCAGTAAGGGACATACACTGCCCATCCCACGGGGCAACACCGTGTGCCAGCAGCCCACCAGTGATCCTCCTCAGTTCCTCTCGCCCGGTCTTACGGTGTTACAGTCTGCAGTTAACTCTGCTTTGTATTTCCCATGGACCAAATGTGTGGTAAATGTCCCGAGAGTAGCCTCACTGCTCTCCTTCGTGTGCGGTGCACCCAAGGTAAAGGAAGTGTAGGATAACAAGCGTTCAGTCACATCATCAGTCCACGGAAGGGGGGTTGGAACTAGATGATCTCTGAGGTCCCTTCCAACCCAAGCCATTCTATGATTGATTCTATGATCCTAAGATCATCCCCAGTAGTGGTGCTCAGGCCTTTGGTAAGTGTCTCCAGGACGGGACCCCCAGGAGGTGGCCTACTGTTCGCTGCACCAGTCAGTGTGCGATGGAAGTTAAAGGGAAACACGGCTGGGGCTCCCAGGGTCAAATCGTCATTAATGCTGTCAGTTTTGAATAGCGTATTGGTGCTTTTTATTTATTCCACCAAAACACCATGAGTCAGGACCTGACATTTTAGCGTTCTGTGTCATACTGAGAAAAATCTGTAGTTCAGCAGTAGGACAATTATATTATTTTGGAAGGGTTAGAAATAATACAGCATTTGTGAGACAACTGTAACATTTATCCAGACTCAGTGTGAGATTGTTCTTCCTTTTATTTGGAGAGCACTTCCAAAAAAGTATCAACTAGGAGCAAAGAAAAAAGATGTGAAAAAGTGGCAATTATGAATCCATTTAACCCCCATAGGGTATAATCTCATCTCGTGTAATGCTTCTGGCTGTTATATGCCAAAACGTCTACGCAGCGAGCTGTGAATATAGTCCTTATTGTCCTGTGGGCAATATGACTAAGGAAAAAATATCTCTGTGATACAACGGAGCATTTGTCTGAATGGCATAACCTAAGGTCCATAACATCAAATCTAAAGTTGTAATTATACAGCTGCAGTCACACCACTCAAGTGAAGGCTGTGTCAGCACTTGTATTATATAAGAAATCCTGTTTTCAAGGGTTGATGAGTCATATGCAAAAAAACATCTCTCACTAAACAATTGTTCTAGTTGTTCCAAATCAACGTCTAGGTACCAGCCTCCCCCCAGTAGGATGTAGTTGTGCATTCTGCAATATGCCATGGTTTAGCTTGGCAGTTTATTTTGCTAATGAATGTATCTTTTCCGAGTCAGGAAACTCCCTGAAAGTTTTTGGTTTCTGTAGATTTTTATTATTGTCAAAACATATACTAAAGTGCAAAGAAGTCCAGGGCAGGCTAGGTTTTCAATAACAAGGATTACAGTAGGTGAAAGTTCTTCCTAAGAAACTATAAAGTTAGGATTTATTTTCTGCTGGTTTAAGTTCTCTGATCTGAACATTTCCCTACAAGACTCCTGTCACCATTTCAGTTTTTAGATATGCCTTGAAATTGACCCTTTCATGCTAGTGGGAGTTTGTGTTGCCATTTGAAGCAGCCACATGTTTGCTGGCAAAGAAAGAGGAAAGAAGTTTATTTACAGCAGCAGCAAAGAGGTGAACTGGGAGCCCTCTCCAGCACAAACATTGAGGGAACACTCTTAGGATTGAGAACAAATATCGGAAATCACAACAGCTCTCCTAACACATTAAATTTCTAGATAGGTATGCTGGATTAGAGTGACCTAAGCAGATTCATCTTCCCAGAGCATTTCCTCTTACAAACCAGTGTTCTGGGGCTGCTCCCACGCTGAGCCTGGTGTGAGGCACAAGTGAGGTTCTTGCAGCCAGTCTCCGATGCAGGGTTTCTGTAGGGCTGCTCCCTGCATAGAACGGACATTGTTTGGCAGCACTGGGGTAGGAAATAACATCTCATGCTGGGGGTCAGAGAGGGAATTGTTCCTTAATTATCTCTGACCGAAGGAAAAACCCAAAGTATATCCCAAGAAGTGCCATAACCGGCAGGACGCGAGTCTTTTGAATAAGGTTTGAGTAGGAGAGCTCGTGTGTAGAAGATGGCAGTCCTCACTGCTCCTGCAGGTCTACCTGTGATTCACCCTCTGACCATGGGAAAAAAAAAAAAACAAGTTTTCCTCTTTAGATTCTCCATTGTGAAATGGAAAATCATGCTACTTATCTCCCTGGTAGGAGTGCTGTGAGGATAAATGAATTAATTAATGTTTGCAAAGCACTTTGAAGATGAAGAACATTTATATAAGTCCTCAGTGTGTAAATGCTTCCTTCTCTGATATAACTACAGTAAGCCATGAACGCCATGGACATGGAAAGCATGCACTGGATGTGGATATTCCTCCTGTGTCCTATCGGCACTTGTGATGTTCCCTTCTCAAGCAACCCCTGATGGTGAAACCCCTGCTGAAACCTGCCCCTAGCACGAACTCCTCCCTAAGCCTAAAGGCAGGTGTCCAGGGGCTCTCTGCACCTGCAGCAGCTAGTCAGTGCTTTGGCCGTGCTGCCCTTCAACCAGATCCATGACTGCTGACCTCAGGCTCCTCTGAGAGCCAGCTGGGCACAGCAGCCCCTTTGGCAGTGAGCATCACCCTGCCGCGCTGTTAGCAGAGCCATGTGCAGTGGGTGCTCCCTCCCCAGGGCTGCAGGCTCCCCTGTTCCCTGCCCTCTGCAGGTGCTACTCAGGGCTGGGGACTTGTCGTGCAGTTTGCTGCCGCCTGTCCCCTCCATTGCCAGCGTTATCCTCGGTCCTCGGTTCTCCTGCGAGCTCTGCAGGTGCCAGGCGCCTCACTCAAACTGTGGGCTGGAAGTGCCAGTTGTAAGGTTTTTAACTGAATGGCAGTGACACCAAATCACTATTCGTAAGTTAAAATTTTTATTTCTTGCTTTCCGAAATTACCATCCTGAGTTAGGCCATGCTGTTTCTTTCTTTTTTCTTCTTTTTTTTTTCTTTTTTTTTAGCCAGGATTTGCATTTGGTCCATAAGAGTTCCCATGTATAATGAGGCACATTAAGGGGATGCAGGGGAGGAAAACCAATACCTCAGCCATGTAGAGATGTGACATTTATCAAGAGAGACATACAAGAAAAGCTTTATGCATTGAAATTAACAAGTTAAAGACCAAATCCAGACTTTCTCTAGGGCCACATAGATGAGTTTGTGAACCTTAGGAGAAAGATTCATTAGAAGACACATTAGACCTAACTGTGTCTTATTTCCCTCATCTCTTTGTACAGCTACCCCTGCTCCGCCAGTGCACTTGGTTTTGGTTTTACATCCCTTTAAGACCTCCCTGCTAGGTTTGTTCGGCAGCATGAGGGTTGCAGCATGAGGCTGCTGTGGTACAGGATCCCGTCCGATCCACTCGCTGCCAACTGCTGCAAGGGGCAGCTGTGGCCAGGGAAGTCTGCAGGCACCCCACAGCCCCACGCCTTCAGCTAGTGGCTCCAGACATCCCAAATTCTGGCCATTGCACAGCAGTGGGGCAGACGATCCTCCCATCCCTTAACACTTAATAGCTGCACGGTTTATGGGTGTTCTCTAAGTGTAACTGTACATTGGGTTGAAAAAGAGAAAAAACAAAACAGAAAGGCTTTCCAAAAGGATAGAGGTGGGAATCCCATTAAGGTGACGGCTCCCTCTTTAGTTGCCAAGATGACTGACAGCTGGATAAGGTCAGAACGTGAAAACCCAGCCATGGGGGACAGGGTGGGCAGGGGAGGGGGCCAATCACTTGAATAAAAAACTGAGTGCAAGTGCTGGGGAAGGGGAAAATCTGCACTCCCACCAGAAAAATCCTCACCCTCTGCTCCCCTACTGTTTGTTTGGGGAAAATGCTGCAGCTTAATCAGAATTATTTACAAGATAATGGTCCATTGTTTGTAGTAAGACAGATGCTGTCTGTGGGAATTTGGTGTTTTATGCTCTGTGCATTACAGTGCCATTGCTGTGTACAGATGGGATCACAGTGGTATTGTTGTTATCCACTTTTTGGAGATTTGGAAGATCCTTACCGTGAAAGGAGGATCCTTAAATAGAAAAAGAGTTTTCTTGGGCCCAGAACTGGAATTTCTCTTAAGGTAGAATTGTGTTCTCACACGTATGGCAGAGGAAGATGTAGAAGCACTGTGCATGAGGGCCCCTAGGCCAGCTTGGCTTGGTGGTAGTAGACATGAATTCAACCTGGGGATAGAGCCTGTGAGTCTGCACAAAGGGAGGAGGTTCTGTGGGATATGCCAGTGCTGGATTCATACTTTAAAAAAAAAAAAAAAAAAAAATCCTAGAGAAAAATCTTTATTTCTTTAGATCACAGTGAGAGAATTTTATTTAAAATTTGTTTAAACCCAGCAGAAACTCCATATCCCTTAAACATCCCTCTCTGTCCTGAGTAGGCAGCTCAATGTGGAGGCCCAGAGCCTGGCAGAGGGGCTCCCAGGTGGGCAACGCATGCCATGTCAGGATCACTGCACGCAAGGAGAAGCAGACGCGTGTCCATCCCACCGGCTCTGTCTGAGCGCTACATGGGAGTGGCAGCACCTGCGGGTCTGCCCTGAGCCTGGAAGGAGAGGACAGACAGCATGATGCAGAGCACTGCAGGCTGTACCCTCTGTAGCATTGTGCCTCTCCCCCATCCGTTTCCACCCAAAACCTGTGGGACAAGTTCCTCTTTGCGTCGTTGCGCTTCGGGGCAGGACCTGCATGCACGGTGCAGGACAAGGGGGTGGAGGGATGTGTGTGTATGTGTGTGTGTGCATGCACTGCCTCTCTCAAAAACTCTGCTTTTAGTGTGAAATAGCTCACATATTACCTCGGCAGAGACCGGTGTGCGCCAAAGGCGACCAAGAGATGACAAATCACCAGAAAGGCTCCAGAAGGGATTTTGAACATCCACGTCTGGTATTGCAAGATCCATTAGCTTTCAGGTAAAATGGAAAATGACCGTCTTTTTTTTGTATGCTAGATAATTAAGCTGTCTTTCCATCACTGGAAAATATCCCAGTTTCCCTGGAGAAAGCAGAGGCAGTGGGGATGGGGACTGAGAAAGGGATGGGTAGGGATTGGCTCTGTCACAATCTTCATGGCATCGTACATGTCTTCTGTGAAATGGAGTTCTCCAAGAATACCCTTGAAGAGCAACACTGGCCCGTGAGGTTGTAATTCCTGAGTTATTTCATTTTTCCTACGTGGTTCCAGTGGGATCTGTGCAGGGAGTTCCCAGTTTTTTTCTCCAAGTCAGCATTTATTTGTAAAATCTTAATTTTGTATTTCCTGACGTTTATACTTCTCAGCCTAATGTTCTAATAAGGATTCTGTCCGTCTGTCTAAATAAAGCTTCGTCCTAATGAGGACACCATCCATCTCCCTAGATAGAGCCGTAACGACTTCCAGCCTCTGTGTAATTTTAGCTGTGCTCCTTCCCCACCCTCTTCTCCCCACAGCTCTTTGTTTGGGGTGTAAATTATCTGTTTTGGGACAAAGTTGTGCAGAATTTCATTTTGGGTCAAGTGACTGAGCTATTGTGTGATCCTCTGCTTTCTCCCTTAAGAGGGGGATTTTGCTTACTCCCAGTTGTATGTTTGTTGCCTGCTTATTTGCAATTTCTGTTCATAAGACTGTGGGTTTTCATGCCAATGATTTTTCTGTTTGAGTTATCGGAGTAGGGAGGTTGTGGGAGCATGCCAGTGTCAAAGGTTGTCGCTTGAATGATAATTAATAACATTATCAGACTGATTATGTGTTTAGATGTCCAGAATCAGGAGTGAATTGAACTTGTTAAATTTAATTCCTACCTCCGAATATCTGACTGTTTTCGGTGGCTGGGAGACTGGCGTGTTCACGAGTCTCACATTTGCATAAAGGACAAAACCGTGAATTTAAAAGGGCAACAACTAATGAGGATTGCTGAAACTCTGAGCTTCTGGCTTCTCCTACCGTGTCGCTCGCCGAGCTTTCACGAGGGAGAAGAAAGCCCAGATCGGGTGTGCGATAAAGTTTATAGACCCCCGCCTCATTGTGTCAGGCTCTGACTGCGACGTTGAGTCATTTGAGATTGCAGATTATGTCTTTTGAGGTCCTGAAGAGCCGTCTCACATGTGACCGATTACCTCTGTCAGAGCAGGGAGAGCCAGGTCCCACCTCGGTGGGTGGGATTTGAACTTGTGCTTTCAGAGGTCAATAACAGGGTTTTTAGACCTTTGTGCCTCTTGGTCCCTTATAGCCAGACCTTTTCTGTTAAAACTGTTTAAATTACAAACCAGTAATAAAAGGATCATATGTGTTTCCCACTGAACAGGTTCTTTAAGGCTATTATGACAATTAAAAACATATGGTGCCTACACAAGTCAGAGGGAAACCACAGATGTACAAATTAGGTATTATATAAGGTTTTTCTTTTTTTGCCCTTTTAAAAACAAGCCAGAGAAGTACAAAGAGATAAAGACGTCGATTTTTCGGGAGATGGTAGGTAGCATTTTGGATTTTAATCATGAAATATGTAAACCTCTTTTCTTATACATAATCAGAGCAAACTCTTTCTAATACACAGGAAGAAAAAAGCAGTAGTGTAAGACTGCAGTATTTATGGAAGGAATAAGGAAACACTTTGTTTCATGCAAGTTATTGGAGACCAGGAAACCTTTTGCATTTTTTATGATGTTTCCCTGCACAGACATGGAGGATTATATTTATTAAATATTGAATTATATTGAAATTGGATTGATGCAGCCAAAGAAGGACATTTCTTTGTATTCCATTTTTTTCTCCTTTTTAAAAAGGGAAATGTGCTAATATTGATTGCAGTACAAGTAGTCATTTGTTTTAATTTAAAAATATAGGATTGATTTTGAGAAGGTGATAAATACTGCTAATAAAAAAACTCAAAATGGGGATTTATAATGATTCTCTGTTAAGTCAATGGTTTAGTGAGGCTAACTTATAATAAAAGTAGAGACATGCTGAACTATCCATAACTAATGGGTTATTTGCCATTTGCTAGCGCTGCAAACTTTCCTTGGCTTGCTGGCTCCTGCTACAAAAGGTGAAATTTATATCACCTCCTGCTCCTGGCTCGTTGTTTGCCGCCTTTGGTTAAGCACAGCCAGCCGAGGCTCTGCAGCCAGCATGGGGCCCTGCTCCTGTGCTCTGCAGCCCCTGCACACGGGGCCAGGCCCAGCATGGCCCTAGGGTCTGGGCCGGCAGCACACAGCCTGGGTGCAGGCCAGGCCCTCGCTGCCAGTTCTAGGGCTGGGCTGGAGGTGCCAGATTCTCCATTTCTCTTACTGCCTGCCCTTCCAGCTCACCAAGGAGGATCCCCGCCCTTTCCAGTAAAGAAGAAATCAGTAACGCAGTAACGAAGGCGGCTCTGCAAGCCACCAGCAGCCAGCCACACTGCGGCTGGGGCCTGCCGCTGCTGCCATGAGCCTGCTGCCGCCGGGGCAGGAGACAGGCTACAAGTGCTGTGGGCAGGGCACACTGCTACCAGCTCTCTATGGGCACAGAGCCCATGGCTTGGCCCCGCACCATGCCGATAGCCTGGGCAGCGTGCTTGTCCCACCGTCCCTCCGGAGATGGGCTGCTGGGCACTGAGTGCTGCTGCTTTCCCTTCGGGTTAGGCCTTCAGGTTACAGCTGCCAGGAAGCCAGTTTAGGGGGTTTTCTCCCATAGAAAGCCTTAAAAGAGCAAGAAAACCCCCAAATTCCTTGTGAAAGGTGAGAGGAAAGAGCCTGATGCTCGTCCTTCAGGCTCCCAGGAGCAGCAGCTGAGCAGGCAGTGCTGAAGACAGGCTTTTCTTTTATTGAGTGAGTGATAGCAAACTCGGTGTTATTTCGCATGTAGGTATTACCATTTTAACTTTTACTGAGGTAAAATAACACCTTGTCACTCAGTGCAAATACCAATCACAAAATGAATTAATTGTAATAACTGTTGTCAACAGAACAAAAGACTTGTTGCTTTCCTAAGCAGATTTCAGTGCCACTGATAACTATATACAGGGGTTCCCATTGGGCTTATTCAGTGTATGTAGTCAGAACATAATTTCATCTGTCTTTTCTCTGCACTTTGTTGTAAAAGTCTAAGAAATTGAGTTAAAAACCTGTATTTTTTACATAGCACTAAGTATATGCTTTCCCAGTGCTTATGCCTTCTTTTTTTTTTTCTTTTTTTTTTTTTTTTTTTCCTCAAAAACCCCTAAACATTTTTACTAGCTAACTAACACTTTTTCATGGCTATTTATTAAAAATTAACAAGCTTCTAACAGTGTGTAGAATCTGTTTGTCCACCTCATGCCATGAGAAACAGTTGCTTTCAGGGAAAGCATGGGCAGCTTTTCTTGATACACAAAATACATTTTTGCTAACGTTCCTTCTTTAGCCAGTCATCTCTGTCCAAAAGGAATGGTGGTATCCCAACAGATGGTTGATGTTTCCTCTGTTTTGGGGGGGAAGGTGGGGTTGCAAGAAAAAAAAATGCCAAGAAAAGCAAAATTCATCATTCTTGTGCTAACCACATATTCAAGCTAAGTTTGGGGGGGGTGGGGAGAGAACTAATTAACTAATTTCACAAAGGAGCCTCAGTACAGCAGGAATCAGTGCCAATAGTCTATATTCATTTTACATGGCTATTTAGCTTAATAATCAAAAATACTGTATTATTATACTCTATATTTTACTGCAAAAGCTGTGTTTTCTTGAAGGCATGCACATTACTATTACAACCTGAGCTGGCAATGAAGACCAAATGCCAGTGGTATAAAAACCAATCAGGAACTGACCAACGTGATCAAAGGTCCATTTTGCATCCTGATTTTAACAGAATGTATATTTTAGATTGCTTTCTCCCTCTTCCCTTTCAAGCAGTACCAAGATTCTTCAGTATCTCCTGCCCTGCTCAGGGGCACAATCGCAAACTCAGATAAAATACAGCGAAAACTCATTATCCGTGCATCTTCCCCCAGACACAGGCCAGGAAGCAGGGACATCACACAGAGCAGGTGGCATGGCACGGCTGCCTGTCCGGTGTTGCAGCGGTGGGGGAGAAGCTAACGAAGCCCTGCTGCAGCAGCTGAGCATCGTTAGCCTTGCCGAGGCCTGTCGCTCCCATTGCTTGCCTGATTGAGCCGGGGTGCAGCTTGCTGCCACTGTGCCTGCTCTGCAGGGGAGTGAGCAGCTCCTTGAAACTACAGTAAGGCTTTCCCCAAACCTTCTTTGTGCACCCTGGGTGTTGGAGGGCCATAAGCTTGCACAGTTTCTTGCTGGGGTTCGCAGCATGTTGCCACACAGCCTTCACGCAGAGCATTGCTGTGGTTTTCCCTCAGCCCCTCTGCTGTCAATAACACTTGGTCTTCTTAGTGGTTAGTAGCTGCAGTATCTTCAGCCGTGGTCAGAGCAATGCTTCCACAGCCACCTGGGTTTCCTTTCCTCGTGGCTGGCTGGGCTGCAGCAGGGGGAAGGATGCATGGATGCATGAATGCAATGCACGTCTCCAGCTATAGCACATTTGTTCTCGCTCTCTTCTCAGTTTAAGTAGTTCTGGAGTGATTTTTCTCTCATGCACTTCCCATGGCAGAGGGGATTGGAATATCCATGACAATGCAATTGTGCTGGAGCTTAAGCTGTTTTACTTAAGCATCCTTAGGCCAAGCTTGTGGTTGCTATTGCATGGTTGCATGAGGATGAGGACAAGGGAATGATGAGCAGGACTTTGCCTTATCCTGGGGCACTTGGAGAGAAGGGGCTGTGGGGGCAGCGGGTTTGTGGCATCTTCTCTGTGACTCTGATGCAGTAACGAAGATGTTGGTTTATGGCCCTTGAGCCAGCCTAGTGCTTGTCCTCCGGATGGGCACTTCCCTGGTAAATTAAGTGTTGCCCAGTTCTCTTGAGTGGGCAGGGGCCACAACCAGCCTTCTGTGCGGGATGGAGCAGTCCCCAGTACCAGGTGGTGGGGGCTTTGAGAAAGCCCAGCTTAAGGGCTGCCTTTGGGTAGCACTAATGGGTGCTAGCACTAGCTGGTCTGGAGGCTGTGTGCCTCCCCTCTGGCCTCTCCTCCAGTGGCGATGCCCGTACTGGTGTGTTTTGCTATCAGGAAAACTGGTTTTGGATTTGCTTCTTGGCATCATCGCTTTGTCTTTTTTTTCTACTCCTCTTTGGATGATTATCTGTGAAAAGAAGCATTTCTCCTTGCTGCAGGCCACTCCTCTCCCTGCTCCTCAGCACTAGTTGCTAATCAGAACAGGACCTAGATAGCCAAATGGTGCTGGGCTGAGCCAGGCGTGGGGCTAGGCACGCAGGCTTCTGGAGATCGAGCATTTTATTAATGTGAGGATTTTAATACAGATTCATTCACAGTGTGGGGGTTCAGCAGTAGATGTTCAGCAATCAAATTCTGTAGTGCTATATTTACCATGAAAATATTCCAGGGTATGAAAAAGCAGTAGTAACTCTGCTTAGGATTGGTGTTTTGAAGGATTTCAGAAATATTATTAACTTTCTTTTTCTTTCCAGAGCAAAGGCATGTTAGCCTGTCTATTTATAAAGGTGCATGCTTTAAAAAAACAAACAAACCAACAAACAAAAAACCACCAAAACATAATTTAAAATATCAAAACCTGTTTGTAAAGTTAAATAACTGCAGAATCCTAAACTAGTAGACTTTTACGGTATTTGAGTAATTCACATTCATAGAGTACCAGAATATTCCAAGAGGCATTTTGGGGAAATTTGTAAAATAAATGTGCTTCTTGGCAGAGACCTTGTATGCCAAGTTTTAGCCTGGGCTGCATTTTTACAGCTGAATTATAAACCCCTGAAAAACAGGATTTATAATGGAAACGCTGACACAACCTTAACCATAGCAGTGCTATCCGGTGCTGCTGTAATATACTGTACGAAGAAATCAGTTCATTAGTTAGTTATAAACAAAGGACAGAGATAGTAAATTACAGTAGGTATTTCAGCAGTTTTCTATATATTTATGACACAAAAATATGCAGCTGCATTTTATTGCTTCAGACAGTATTTAAGGATTTCAGATTTAATACACATTAGTTTAGTTATGCACATCGTGCATTTCGTTCTTGCTGTTCACTTTTGTAGTTTTATTCATGGTATTTTCTTCTTTCTCTGTTGCTCATTAGAAAAATGTTAAAAATCCATTTTCATCTGATTAATAATAAAGCTGATCACATGTAACCTAATTTTCATTCACTGCTGCCCCTGTCTGTGGAGTCATATACAAAGTGACCTTTGAATCACCACTGGGCCCATAAAGCACAATAAGCACCATTGTCCTGTCAAAAATTGAAGATGTTTTACATCATTACAAAATTTAATGTTCCATCTTTTCAAATGCACTACTTTTCAAAGGCCACATTCCAATTGAAGCTCATTAAAATCAGACTCAAGTTTCCTGTGGTGGGGATGAGAAAGAGTTTCTCATGCATTCGGAGTAATATGAATCACTCTTTTAAAACAGATATGGTTACATATTAGTTTTGAAAGGTACAGTAACTGCTGAGCCTCCGCTGTCTGCAACAGTGAGGCTTTTGTACTTATAAATCTAATAACTGCCTCCTGATCCCTTGTACTTCATCCACACTGTATCCTATTTACTTATGAATAAATCAACTTTCTAAATAAAATTGTTGTTCAAAAGTTCAGGGGTTGAATTATAGGAGTCTCTGGCTCAAAGCTTCTATTAAGATTTTAGCAGACATCTGTGAAACTCTTGTTAAAAATCAGTTTTTCTCGAAACTCCTTCTAAAATACTTTAGATTTGAAGGACCAAATTCTTCTCTGGAGCAATCATTTAAAGTCTGTTGAATCACACAGAGGGTGAATTTGCTTCCTAATCTTACAGAATAATTTCTCATAGTGTTTTATTTATAAAGCAAATAAAACTTTGATAAAGTGATCACTGAGATGGGCTGTGTGTTTGTGAGTACGTTATCGTGCTTGCACTCTGCTGTAGAGGTGGGCTTAGGCTGCCAGCACTGCCTGGTGTTCAGTGCAGCGACATTAAAACCTGGTTCCCTCCTCACTCTGCTCTTCTTGTGAGAGGGGCTGGCAAGCTCCGTGTAATGCCTTAGCCACAAACAAAAAACACCAACAAAAAAGTTATTTCAAGCCTTTTAACAGTTAATGTTGCACTACTATATATACTCATGCCTCAGTCTTGTGCATACAAGCGTACAGGCTGCTACCCTATATATAAAGCAGATGTATATAAATATTATTGCACATTTTGTTTACTATAGCCATTACATGATCTCGCATTACACGGTTTCATATATTGGTCACGTGAAATATAAACTGTGCTGCAAAACACAACGCATTAAACATTTTATGAAGAAGATAGACACAAATGTATCATGAATACTATTTTCAAGTGTTGACAGACCCTGAACATGTTTCCTGTAAGTTTATGATCATGAAAATACAGCTATAATTTGCCAGGCACCGTTGCAAATGAGACAGAATGAGCAGGAATGACAGTCTTTTATCAATATTGCATTAAGACGCTATTGCATTTTCAATATTCCTCGTATAGCTCATTAACATGGTATATTAGCATAACACCACGTGATAAAGGCAGGCGCATGCAGTTCTCACATTTTAGTTGTAGCATTTTTAATGCTTACACTGAAGTAAAAGAGCACAAGCCCAGTTTGAGGTCTGTGGATATCAAAAGCTATATAAAAGGCAGCTATGATATGGATCAAGAATATGGAATGCCATATGCTGGTATTCCTACAGTGCACTGATATCCCATTAAATATTGAGATCTTGCCAGCTACAATTCAATCATATTTTTACTGTAGTATTGTACAACACCAGATATTCTCAGATCTTGTATTCAGAGTTGTATTCTGTATCACTGTGCCGTGATAATGCTGAGTGAAATTCATTAACTTTCCATCGTAATAGTGACCTTAGCCTCATTTAATGCACAACTAGAAGCAAGTTTGGTTGATTCATACAAGTATAAATCATTGGATAAGGATGTTTTGTCTAACCAGTTAACTGCTGGTGCTCTGACCTTCCTCTGGTCAGTTGTATTGTGTTTTCTTTATCGTTTTTAGATCTCAGCCTTTGTGGAGGTTCTAGCATAATGGTTCCTTCATTTGTTCTTAACAATAATTATTAGTATTCATGAATTTATCAACTGGGTGAATTGGTAGATACCTGAAGGTAGCAGGTATTTTTGTGGCAGCCTATCCTGCAGACAGATATGATCAGTTGGTTTGTTGCTCTCCTGCTGAGGCCCAGCTCCCCTGCAAGCACCTGAAACTTTTCCTCTGTAAAGTATATACTTTCTGATTCTGCCGTTTACAACTCATATGGAAACGAGTAAACTTTGTGGCCTGCTAAGGGCCGCTTTATGAAGTGCTAAAAGGCTTTAAACCTGGCAGGCCCTGCAGCAAGCCCTGAAGCAGGTGGGCGTCCCAAGGCCTCCCCGCCAGCCTGCGGCACCCAAAAGCAGCCAAAAGCAGCCGTGGCTCCTCACAGCAGAGGCATGTCCCTCACAGAGGAGTTCCCCGGGGAGCTGCAGTGCCTCGGGGGCTGCCAGGCCAAGGGCCTTCCTCAAAGGGAGGGCAGGAGGCTTTTTGGGGTGACCTTTGGGCAGGTTCTTCCCCAGGGTGGTGGGTTCTGGATGGCGATGCTATTTGAGCTCCCTCAAGTGGCTGCTTTCACGCCGGTGTGGTATGTGTCTTCCACCTCCAACTTTGATCATAATTTCTTATTTTGACCTACAGTGACACCCAACCCCTGGAGGTGACCTCAGAAATTGAAGAGCAATAGATTGTATAAAATAAAGCTTGAAATGCTTTGCTCATTCTGACAAATGCTAAACTGTGCCTTTCACACTTGCAGGATCAGTAGCACAACCCCGGAGAACAAGAGCTGAGACTGCAGCACTCACTGCGGTGCAGTTTCTCAGGTCAAAGTCTCAGCCACAGTAATTAGTAATGAGCATTTGTATCTACAATAAAAAAGTGGCCCCTTCTAATTCTTGGGTACTCCTAGGAAGAAACTTGAACAACAACAAAATAATAATAATAATAATAGCAATAATAATAATAATAATAATAATAATAATTGCTTTACTCTTTTACTCCGTTAACCCAGCAACCCAGCTTGCACTTACTGAATCCACAGCTGATATTGAAAGTACTTGCAAGGATTAGGGTATGTTATGAGGCATGCTATGGCATAACAGTTACCGAGCAGGCGGAACAGCTATTATATGTCAACCAGGACAAGAAGTGGAAAATACTGACAGCAAAATTCTGAAATGGTCTCTTGCAGGGAGCTTTCCTTACCCAGTTCTCTCACCCTTTAGGCAGTCCAGACTGTATTTCGATTTGGGTCTTTATTCAGTCCACCTTTGCTTTCTTTGCATTATTTAGTAGGTTTTTCCCAGTATGGAAGTACAGGAGGTCTGTACTTCAAGCATAGATGTCTGTTGGTCATAGAGGACTATTACTTTCAGCCAAAACTTTGGTTCAGTCAATCCACAGTTGTCTATTTTAGGACAAGGCATTTAATCTTCATTTTCTGAGAACTTTATATTTACATACTTTATTTGCCCCCATTTAATTTTCTTAAGCAAAATCTATAGACAGATATATCTCTTAGGACCAGTTCTTTATTATTTCTCATTTAGAACATTTTACTGCCTACAATGGGCACCATTAAAAATTCAGCATTTGCCCTCATCAGTAATTACTCTGAATTGGAAATAACATGCTATTGTATATCAGGGTACGGTGGTTACAGGACTAAGAGTGTGGCATGGTACTCCTCTATGTATACTTTTAATAACGGTCATTCTGCATCTGCCTTTAGTCTGTATTTTCTACCTTGTACACTTTCATAACTGTGGATGCAAATGCAGACAGGCAATTTCTTTTGGCTTTAATGGGCTTTTCCCTGGAAAACAGAACTCCTTATATTGTGTAAGCTTAGCTTGCTGTAGGTGCGTTAACAGGGTCAGTAAAGGTGTTATGTCTGCAGAGTATATATGAGTAAAGTTCTAAATGTGGAGATTTATCTTGATGAACGTAAACATTTTAGGAACAACTCACTATATGATTTATGTGTCAGGAAAACAAAGACTATGCAAGCAATATGTGCGTTTTGGGGTGGCTTGCTCTTTACTGGTTGGTTCATGTAAGGAGGTTTTTGCACCTTGTATTGTGGAGGAAAGGAACTGTTCTGCTCCAACAGAGAAGACAGATCTGTGTATGCATTTCAGACTTAGGATTGTATCTAGTAGGATGGATGGATGGCAGAAGATCTCCATGAACTTTGGAAATACAGACTTGCTTACTTGAAAGCCAATGCCAAAATCAGGTTTGTAACTATGTAAGGCATACTTTTGAATATTGTTAACTAAGATCCTTAGGGTATGCAGGTGGATTTTGAAGTAACAAGGTACTGTGCTGTTTATACACCATGCATCTGAGAATGTTTCTGCCAGAGAGGAGGAAATCCTACTGACAAATGCTTCAAAGCCTTCCCTGTCTGTTCAGGAATGCAGAAAATTGCATTGGCTACTCCCACCCACCCCATGTAACCATCTTCCATTAGCAGATTAAATCAGCTGGGGCTTCCAAACTTCTTCAAAATCGGTGCTGCTGAGATGACCAGGCTGAGTCATAGCTGCTTTTGAGCTTGGAAGTTGCTCTGGGAAACGCTGTATTTTCTGAAAAGAGGTCTGGATATTCAGCGAAGACTTGAATAAACAGGGACTGGACTATCCTGTAGGAATTGCAGATACAGCCCCTGCTGATGTTAATGTATTGTAACTGGTTTGGGGTTGACTCATAGGCTTTGAGGGGAGTTCAAATGCAAAACAACTTCTAAGCTGAGTTTTAAACTGAGGGCAGTTGTAGAACAGAGCAGAAGGAAGTTTGTATGTGTATGTGTTAAGGGCAGGTGGGAATTCTACAATATTCAGAGAACATAGCAGACAAATTTTTTCAGTCAAATCTTCTTTTCTACATTCAATTATGAAGCTCTAAAGTTGTGTAGCAATTAACTGAGCAGTGCTGTCCAGTTAGAAGCTGAGAGAAACAAGGGTTTATTGAATAGCAAAAATGTGACTTTTCAGAGAAAAAAAAAAACGGTTCCATGCTTTTTCTCTGAGTATAAGAACATCCAGCTTAAAGAGAGTATTCAATTTTTAATGAATTGGGCTCTTAGTGTCCTATGTTCTGTGGATGAAGAGCTAAAAAATTATAAATGTGCACATGCAACTGCTTGGATTATACATGGCATAGTTCCTCTGGAAAATACTCTTATTTGTTTTTTCAATTTTCTGGTTAGATATATCCCTGTTTATGCACATAAGCTGGTAAATAAATTGCACTATTTTAAATCATTTTCTCAAACATTTTTACGTATTTAAATGAACTGTATTTTAACCCAAGTAGGTATACCTCTCTCCTACTTGCAGAAGAGTGGAAGGTTTTAAAATGATCTAATATGGGACAGTATTTAGCATTCAGTATTTTCTAGCCCAAGAAACATTATATAATAATCTATAATCAAAAACACTAAAAACCTGTTAACTGCTAAAGTCTGTTTCATTCTAACATTACAACTAAACTCATTTATAAGTAAATGAAAGTCAAGAGGATTAAATTCAATTAAAATTACTTTGAAGTATGGGGGGGAAATGTTTCACGGTGATATAAATCAACATATTGTTATTGCCTTCTTTTCCTTATCCGTTAAGGGTCTCTAAAGCAAAATGTAGTCTAAATTATACATGGAGAACAAATAGAGACAAAAGAATGCCAAGCACCCACAAGCACAACCAAACCTAAATGAAAGGTTTGGGTGTGCTTTTAGATGAATGGTGGGCCTTTCTGTAAGCTTTGCAAGTCAGAATTGTGGAAGCTTTCTCCCACTTCCAGCCTCCATACCTTTATTGAGTGCAGTATAAATAGAAAGCCAATTAAAGTACATCTTTGTTATGAAAAAGAGAGACAAACAAAAAAAACACCGTTTTAGGGTACATGCATTTTTTACTGAAAGTAGGATCTCAGCAGAGAAATTAACTTTAATAATCTATGGATTACAAGACATATCAAACCTTCAAAGCATTGCAGTGTTAGATCTATTCTCAAAAGGGTTTAAATTGCTTTAATAGTTAATAATAAGTGATATGACTCATTTTTCCAAGTAAATCAAAATCGGTTGTCATTTGTTCATCTGGTCTCCAAACCTCTTAATTAAGGCAAAGAAATTCCTTAGTACCTATTGAGCACCTCTGGGGTGTGTAATACTAAAATGTACTTAGAGTTTTTTCTGCTTTTGTTTGATGTTTTACTCTTAGGACATAAACCTAACACAAAGCAGAGCGCAACGTTTTCGGTATCTCTGTAGTCTAGCAAAAGTGAAGCCCCATGAAAGGAACGCTTGGCCACTCCACAGCCTAATTCACTGCAGATCTTGTGTTGTCAGTTATCTATTGATCTTAAGCACACATGGAACACTTGGAAATCCACCCACGTGTGCACAGAACAGCAATTCTGTTGCATCATGTTGAAGATGTTTTTACTGAAGTAGGGCCCAGTTCCACAATCTTCCTGGAAAGTAATCTTGGTCATTCAGAGTCAGCAACTGAAAATTTCACAAACTCCTTGCTTAGCAAGTTTACTTCCATGAGCAGGATCAGGATCATAGGGAAACAATGCTATTGTTTTTTAAGAAAAGAACCTCACTGTCTGCTTTAAATCATATAATGTTCCCACAGGTTTCACTTGCTTCACGTAACAAGATAGTGCCAGTTTTTAACAATGGCGCAGCTTTCTGTCTCGATCAAATACTTTTAAAAGAATTTTCAAACTGATCAAAACAAACATTGTTCCTCTCATTACTGCACTGCAACTTTGTCATTAGCAGAGTTAGCACCCGCGCATGCCGTACGGCAAAGTATCAGAAGACGCAGATGCTTGCCATGCCTGTTACTCCTCCAGCAGGAGCACGTCACTTCTTGGTGAGCCCCCAAAGCAGCGTGTGGTGCTGGCGGTGCTGCCTGCTCCACTTGGTTGAACACTTGGGGCAGGCAGGGTGCTTTTTTCCAGCCTGAGCCCAGCCTTAATGCATGGAAATGTAGGAAGACATGGAGTATTTCCTAGCAGACGCATTGTAGAGGCTTCCTACAGTTTCATCCATTTCTAAACTGCCTGAAACCCACTGAAGTTTAAATTTCTAAGATTTAAAATAAATAAGTGGAATTGCTTGGGAGAGAGGGCTAGTTTGTTTTATTGATATCTTTTCAAGAAGAGATTTTAAAGTAGGAGAGAAATTACTCTTATATCTGGCCACCTCACATTAATCACTTTACAGAGAGCACCAATAATACTAACAAAACTGATAAGCAGATTTAAACTGTTAAACTATTTAAACTATCTCTTCAAAGTCCACAAAAGGTACGGTAAATTCACTCATAAATTCTAGCATTTGTGCAAAGAATGTGGAAACAATATTTGTAGGACATGATTTTCGCTTCCTGAGTCCTTGTGAGGGAGGCCAAAGAAGTAGAGTTGGAAGCAAATTGTTTCAAATCTCGTTCTCTGGCAGTGATGATGCTTCAGTGTGATTTTTTATTTTAAAATGATGGCCTAGATCATGTTCTTTAATTCCAGCAGGCTCTCTGCTCTGAATCCTTGCTGTGCCGGATCCCTTTTCTGTATGTCCATGCTGCAGCAGCTGCTAGTTGAAGGAAAGTCCTTTCATGGGCAGGTTGGGTTACGCCTGCTCCGGTGCCATGGGTGGCTCGGTGCCACCCCTGTTACTTTTCTGTCCTGAACTGAGATCGATAGGTGTTTTACTGCTGAGTATGATAGGGCTGGGCTACAAGCGCTGACCTCCCACGCAATAGGGCTCTACCATTTATAGGAGAGGTATTGCTGATAGATCAGTGAACGTTCTAGGACAGTGTGAACTGTCACAGTTACTGTTGCATTCCTTTTGCAAGCATTAGTTTAGACTTACTGTACCTTAGAAATCATTTGAATATTTATAAACTTAGTATTTATTTTCATAGTAAAATTAAAGCAGTATTGTCTTGCAACTAACCCTACTTGTTCTAACACTCAAAACTGTGTATCTGATAACCTTTATTTATAGATGGCAATAAGCATATTTGGCAATTTTATTATTCATGACCCTTGCTCTAAATATCGTAATCAGGATACAGATGTGTGAGCATTTCTATGTGGAACTCGTTGGAGTAATTCTTGTAAAATAAAAATAGCATTGTATTCAGAGAAATAATATGTCCATATTTAAGAAGTGTGTTTTAGTATAAACAAAGAGACCACACAGTGGTTTTTTGAGAAGTCCTACATTAATAAGAAGCTTCATGAATAGAAGCAAAGCTCTAAAAATGTGATTTTTAGTGTTAACTTTTATTTTCTGTTGCATGCTTATATTCTTCCATATATAGTCCTTATATTTTATTACAAACAGGAAAGAGGCTGCTGTGTTCTTTGTGTGAACACATAATCGGTAAAAGTGCAATTTGTTGAACCAGTTGCTCCCAAGAAGTTAAACCCGGTCCTTGTTAACAGCCTGTTTCCTTGTGCCTGCACCAAAGATGCAGATTATCAGATAAACATCATATTCAGAGCTCGCTCACTAATTGACTGAACAAGAATCGGTCACACTTTACGTACCATTCTGTAATGGATTTTCATGTTTGTGAACCCTAACTGGCTGTGGAAATGGAAAGCAAATGTTGCATAATCACAAATAACTTTTTTTTTTTTTCCCCCCAAGAAAATAAAAACAACAACTTTCTTCTTCACAGTATGTGACAGGTTCATCATTACAGACAGGTGATGAATGCTTGCTTAGTGCTCAGCTGTCGTGCTACTCGACACGTGAATTCTTATTTAGAGAATTTTTTAAATGATTGCTAAATGTATCATTTTTCAGATGGAATTTATATGAATATTTGATACTGTAAAGTGACAGTGAAAGACACGGGTATAACAGCAGAAACTTTTTTCTTTTTTTTTTTTTTTTTTTGAGGTTATGCAGCATTTATTGAGCATCTTACTATCACCATATTAGGTTAGGTTTCCTTTTACTTGTATATCTGAAGCAGAAGCTCTCATTAAGCATATTGTAAAAAGATCCTTTTATGAAAATGCTATCAAGTATTTATAACTACAGCACTGAAGATCAGAGGAGAATATTGTTTAAAATCTGTGCGACATAAAACTGGTCAGAATTATCAACATCAATCAGTGTCAAAATTAAAACTGACTTGAATTTGTTTTCTTTTTCTTTTTTATTTGAGTGGGTTATAACAAGTGCATACTCATTTTGACAATCTTATTTGCTGGCCCCACATTGCAATAAATCAGACATAATATGCTGGTAGTAAAAGGAAAATGTTGAGTCTACCAAAGTAGCAGAAAAAAAGATTACTAAAAAGAAAAAAAAAAATTAATCAAACACCCCACAATAATATGCACAATATACAAACCCTTTTCTCACCTGAAAATGAATATGGAAACTGGGGAATTGTCCATGATCAGTCCTAATGCCTTTGGCTTTTTGAGAAAAAAAGAAATCCACTCTGGATTAAGGGTTATTAGACACTGCCAAGGCCGAGTAATAGAAGTGCAACCATGTATAACATGAGTGGACGCTTCTTCCCATGCTGTATATGGAGAGATTATCTCAGATCTCTAGAAGCCAAAAGAAGGGATAACATATATTCTTCTGACATTGGCACTCGTCCAAGAGAAAGTTGTAACAAGCCTAACAAAAGAAAAAAAAAAAAAGCAGAACAAAGGGTGAATGGCATATGGTGGTTATTCTACAATATGGTCCTCATCCCTTTTAATACATCTTTGGAAGACATAAGCGAAGCACTGTGATGTTGTTTTCCTAAGAGATGACATGTCTGCATTATACCCTTGGATGAATGACACTTTATTAATAATATTTCTTCTTATTATTGTTTATTCATGAATACTGGTGCTCCTGGGAGTGCATATCCTGGCTAGATCCCTGCATGAGTATTTTGCTTTACTCCAGTTGTGTCACTGGTCTGTGCTAGCTCTTCAGCAGTGACTGATCAGCTTAGTAGTCTCTGTGGCCACAGAAATCCTTTCTGTGTGGGGAAATCCAGGCTGGGAATCAGTAGTCCATCTCATGGGCTGACCGTGCTGTGATGGTTGTGCCTTACCAAAGCCTGATGTCCAAAGGACAGGAGTGAGCCTACCTTCAGCTGACCAGGACCCTCATCTAAATCAGGCAGACTGCCTTGAACCCTAATTTTTCTTGCCTTAGCACAAATATTTGTGATTCAGTGGGATGGCACTTGGCTTTCTCCCTCTGTACCTCCACTCTGTGCTGAACACAGCACGTTTGCTGTACAACAGCCACATGCACATCACCTCTCTCCTTCTGGGATTTCCTGGGTGAGAGCACAAAACCCCAAAATGTAGGTTTATCGTGTCAGAGCCCTCAGTCCAGTAGATCCTGGGGAGGAATAAGGGTATCTCACTTCAGCTAACTGCTCAGGTATTAAAAATAACTAAATGTTCTCAGCTGAGAGAATGCTGGGGAAGGAGCCTCAAATATTCCCACTGTCACATACCAGATCATATCTAGTTTCTAACCCTCCTGACTCCAGTAAAAAAAGTGTACAAAAAGTGCACAGTGAGTATAACAAAGTAAGTGCTTTGACAGTGTTTTAGTTAAAACATGATCTCAGGAAATGAGTACGATAATGAGCAATTGGCTAAAAACTCCAACATATTGTACCAGGCCCTGAGAAATAATGCAAAAGCAAAGCCCTTTGTTAATATAATCACCAGTTGCAGGCTCTGCTGACTGCTTATTAATTGTCTGCATGACAGTGGAATTGGTTGACCAAAAGACGAGGCTACAATTCCTTAGCCATTATTCCTCACCACACCTCTGCAAGGGATTAAGGAAGGTTTTGAGATGTTATGCTGCTCTGATTCTGGCCTACTGTTTGTACACTGATACTCTTGAAAAATAAGTCTCTTCCTACTAAAACACTTGAAAATAAGTTACTACTTTTTTTGCCTCCGTAGTGCTGCTATATAGTGATGCTATTGCAAATTTCCAAAAAAACAGACCGAATCTTTGTTTTACTGTTTTTGTAATGAAATTATGTGGCTTTTGAAGCTCTTCCACTGAGACTCAGTTTGAGAAACCACAAAGCTAGGGATTTGAGAATGTATTTAGAGGATGTTGACTTTATTTTTCCTAAATCTAGCTAAATAACTAAAAATATCATAATTAATTCAGGAGCCTACAACTGTATTTTCCTTCTCTTGCAAAAGAGCTCTAAATTCACAGGATTCACTCTGAAATACAGAAAAAGTCAAGGAAGTTTTGAAATTCCCATTAGGTTCCCTAAAAGTTAGCTATATCTTCTAAATCATGGCCTATTGCAGTCCCTTTGAATCATGGTGGTTAGTTGTGAAAAAAAAAAAAAAAAAGAAAAAAGGAAAAATGAAAAAAAAGGAAGAAAGGCAAAGGATGATAATCATAATTTCGTGTCTGACTACAAATATGTAGATTTTGTCCATTTGAACATAAATCTCCTTCTCTACATTAACATATTAGGGTCTTTCCTTGGGACTGCACCCCAAATGAGTTAGATATTCTGCTTCAGATGAAGTTAACTAATTATATTACCTTTTTATCTTTGCCTTCAGGTAACTTCTCATACTTCTAGCTCATGTAAAGGGTGGTAAAACCTTTTATAGTAGTATAATTTATTTGGAGCCAGCTACTAAAGGGCATAGAAGCACCTGAAAGAGAACTAAAGCCAAAATGTTATTAAAGATTAAAATCTCACAGGGAACTGTTTTTCCTCTTGATGAGCACACTTGAGAATCCAGGTGGGAAGGATGGACCTAGGCCCAAGTAGTAGTAAGTACTACACTGTTTCTAACACATGCAGCTGGGGAAATCAAAATATAGATTATTCTTCATATATCTTTCTTTCACTTTTCATGTTTTTATTTTTTTTTCCATTTTTCATGTCTTGTAAGTATGTGTGTATTTAGTGGATCACTGTAACATGGCTTTGGGAATGCATTTTGCCCTTTCTAGGAGGATACATGTTGAACATCTTTAGTCATTTAAAGGACACTGAATGTGTTTCCTCCTTTTTCTATTTGTGCATGGCTGCAAAAAGGAAAGCCCTGTCACAGGCTGTTTCAGAGCACCTGACTTCAGCTCTGTTTAGAACCTGCCAGTGGCAGCGCTACTTGGTCCCTGGGCATCAGGGCAATGCCACCTCGGCAGCAGGCCCTGCTCCTTCAGCTGCTGAGTCTGCTCTCAAAGGCCTTTTTTTCCCCCTCCTGGTTTGTTTGTACAAAGGTCAGGATTCTGAATTGGAAATTTTCTGACTTTTAAACTTTTGAACTGGCTAGAGATAGTTCTCGTGACAGTTGTGATCCACACTTAGGAAGGAGATCTTTTGTTAACAATAAGCTATGTTTTGGTTAATTTCTGTGTTCAGATATTTGCTATGTGCATTTGGCTGCAGCTGAGGTAGGTCCCTGACCTGCACCTTCCTGGCCATACAAAGATACATGTGGAGGATTTTCCAGCATTACTCAGTCTATATCCTTAAATACAAAACTTGGAGGCCACTCAGTCATTCTCCGGAGTGCTTATTCAATTCCATCTGAAAAAATTAGCAGTTCAATACTGAGGTGGTTTTAAAATTAACACTGAGGAAGGATCTGTGCTGTGAACCCAGGCCATCAAACAGTATCAAAGATATTCATAACCTCAGCAGCTGAGGCTCTGATCTGTCTTCATGACTTTTGGCGAATATGCCTTCAAAGACAAACTAACACATTGGTGCAGGCAGGGAGGGAGCCCTGCGCCTTACCTCGCAGAATCAGGTCAGCTAGTAGCTGTCTGCACGCTGTGTTACAGAGAGCTTTTTTTCCTTTAACTTCCATCCCATGCTTAAAATACCATTGGGATTAAAAATTAGAAGTTCTGTCCCATTATAGACCAAACTGACCTCTATATTTCAGCAGTACTGCTAAGGTTGGTGTGCAAATGACATTGCTCAGATCTCAGCACAACTCAGCAGCCCTTGTTTCGCCTTAGCATGCCACTGCACCTGACACTCGACTATTTACCCTAAAATATATTGTGCTTTAGGCAAGCAACCTGCTGCTACCATCCTACTTCTCACAGATTCCACTGCTTCATGTGTAGATGTTGTGCAAGTGCTAACGGACAGCTTGGTGGGGCAGTGAGGGCCATGCCCCAGTACCGGTGCTCTCAGAGGGATGTCTGACAGGAGCATGCTTGGAGTGACGGTGCTGCAGGCCCCCCAGGATGTCCTGGTTCACCAGGGGCTCTCCTTGGCCTGGCAGCCAACAAACTCCCATGCTTCTGAGAATGCTATGGTGCTTTGGGCTGACAGGAATGCAACAGTGGTGGCATCTCCTTCTGGTGGCTGGGAGGTCCCTCTGGAGCTAAAAAGGAGAGAGGGGCTTTGCAGCTATGCCTGTCCTGAGGCCTCACTGAAACAAGCCCTGTGGAGGCCCGAGAGGTCCCACAGGAACGAGTGGCGTCTCCTCCACTCTTCCCCGTGTTCTAAACTACTGGTAAAAGAGTTTCCAAACAGTTAATTCCCTGTCTTTCTTCATGCCTTGCAGCATTTCACAATGCTATTGTCATCCAAGAAGACAAGAGCACAGAAGTAGGAGTTTCCTTTATTTCTAGCATCTTTATTTAATTCCCTCTATAGTCCATTTTAACTCCTTCATTCCTGGAAGGATGTTGTCCTCTGTGGGGAATGGCTGTGCCACAGTCCTGTCCCTCCTGCCTGCAGGTGCTCCTTTCCCCCTCTCAGAAGTGGCAACTTTCTTCTAACTCATGGCCAAGACCCCTTCTTCCCTCATGTTGTCCAGGTTCTCACAGGCAGAGCATGAGGCAGTAGGCTGGAGGAGAAGACTGGCCCACAGGCCAAGCTTGAACCTGCAGCTCCTAAATCTGGTTCAAAGTTCTGTGTTTTGCCATGACTGTCCCCTTTGGGCACATCACTAACCACGGTGCCGCAGCTCGTACCGCTGCCCAGCACCAAAGGGGCCTTCTGAGGATACACTGCTCTGTATATGAAGATGCTTGTGTGCAGCTTGATGGATGATGAAAGCCCTACAGATAGCTCTCAGGGAATCATGTTAAGATACTTCTCCTAGTGATCCCTCTAAAAAAAAAAATCCCTTTTCCTTGATCCAAAATGCTGTTTCACTAACTCCAAGCGTCAAAAGGATTTTATTCTTAGCCTTCTGTTTCGATCAGTTAATTCCCACCAGGGCTGAGGTAAAAATTGTCTGTGGGACACACTGTTCTTTCTTCTTATACACCTAATGTTGCTGTGCTATTTTGGGCAACCATTTAAATAAAAGCCAATTTGACTAAAGAGCAAATATATTCTGTCGAATGACGGCAAAAGGGCAGAGCTTGGGAAAAAGAAACAAGAAAATGCAAGGCATTCATTTTTCCTTTGTACTTTTTAATAAAAGAAATTCTCTTGCAGCTTAAAGTGACACATTAAAAGATGTATGTATCGTGGCTTTTAAAAACACAATTAGATAACACCTTGTCAAATACTTATATTCTTTGTTGACAGCCTTGAGCACAATCACAATAACAGCACAGCTATTTCAGCATGTTTCTTATTCAGTTGCCATTGGCAGAGTCAGCCATTTTATAAAAATGTTACTGTTTATCACTTTAATCATCAATCTACATCTAGTCAAAACAATAAGTCAGAAGGAGTAGTAAATTATACTTGTGCAGCTCTGATGAGTTTGAACTGTTTTGCTGAAATTAACTGCAATAATTATCTATTTTTCTAAAGCTGTTAAGAAGTTCTGGGTAAAAAAAAAAAAAAAATCAGAGAGTACTTGGCTTTTGCCTGTTTTATAAGAAACTTTTCAGTAGGCTCAGACAAATTCAACAGCAAGTCTTGGTTTTACTAAAGGTGAAAGAAAAAGCACTTGCTGTTTTTTTCCAGGACACAACAGCTGCCTTCAGTTATTCACCAGATCTCGCTGTTCTGGTGCAGGGCAGGGCTTAAGGGTTCCCTCCTACAGCAGAATGTCCCGTCGCCCAGGGTGGCTGTGACAGCCACTGAAGTGTTAAGTGTCACTTCCCTGTCATCAAAGCCTCTGCATTTTTTTCCATGTGGTTCTTGTCTTTTATTTCATGCCTTTTATCAGTATGAAATATTTTATTTCCCCCTTTTAGAAGGACATAATTATCTCTTTTTTTCACCTGGATCCCAACTTCTTAGGAGTCATGTCGTGAATCCTATGAATGCATTTTATATGTCATGCGTGTGTGATCAGTAGGTTTTTTAGACTTATATACCATAGACTATCAATATTACATTGGCTGCTCCAACCAAGAGGCTTTAATAATACAGATCTAACTTTTTACTCTTTTACAAGACAAGGCAGCAAATTTAGATTCCTTTAATCACACGAAAAATGATGGATATAACTAGGGGATTGAATTTTGGAAACAATGCGAGGACAAAAGAGTTCCTGATGGGATTCTATAAATATTAACAAAGAATATTTGTCTTATCTTTTGCTAGCAACCATTAAGTATTTAACCCTATTCATGGAACATTTTCTATGTTAAGAAAGCTTTAGCTTTTGTCTCCCCAAAAGGTTGTCTGTCTGTCTGCTTAACATGATACTGCTACTGCATTGCCATCAAACTTTCACTATGATTGCTCATTTGATTCATATAATAAATAATGATTTACTAAGCAGTTATTTAAAACAGCATTTATACAGCTCTTTATGATTTTGTTCTAATTAATTACTAAAAGCCCTATAATACCTGAGAAATCAAAATGTATGAAATGCACAATAAAACCAATACATAACTTGTTTCTTTGTGGGGAGCACAGCAGAAATATTTTGGAGCCCGAAGGAAAATAAAAAAATCAAGTGGTAAGCCTGAGGTACGTTGCCAAATTTAAATAGGTGTAAAAATTTCTGGCTCTTGACAAAAGTTTATTTGCACCATGGATTGCTTTTTCTGCCTGGCATGTAACAGTATGTTACACACTCCTTCTCTCTTGCCTTTTTTTTTTTTTTTCCCCCCCTCCTCCTGTTTGGGCATCCCATGCTTTATTGCCAGCCCAGGTTTCTGTCATTATGCAATTACTCCCAGAAGCCCAACAGCTGCCCTTGGGGGTGGAGGGGAGGTTCCAGCTTCAGTTGAGCTCTTCCCCATGAGCTCCATGGGGAGGGCAGCTCTCCCTGCATGAACTGACTGGTGGCATTGGAGGGGACATACACCCCTCTGTCTCCAGCACAGCTTAATTTCCCCCATCTGGCATCACAGGTCCACCAGGAACATCATCAGGTAAAGCTCATCTGTGCAAACAGCATCTGGTTGCTCTCCAGGCATGTGGTATCTTTGTGAGGCTGCAGGTGAGGGGTGTGTGTGGACTCTGCACACTTTCTGTGAGTCCTGCTGTGCTCCTGAGCCATCACCTGAGGTGCACTTAGGGTGCTTCTATAACAAGCTTTGCTGCAGCAAGCATCAGAGTCCAACTGCAGTGCAGAGGGAAAAGTAAATACATTTTGTTTGTGAACATGTTTTGTGCTGTATGATTCTGATAAGAAAATTGAGTTTAATTAAGGACAGTTATTTAAAAGGAAACTGTTAATACTTTTAGGCTGAAGCTGAAAGATTTGTTAAATTCTTCTGGTGATTCTTCTTGCATGGGTGCCTGTTTGCAGCTAGGAATGGGGAGGGAACCCTTTCTGCGCCTCAGGAAGCTGCTTCAATGGCCAAAAATAATTTTGAGTACAACACATCCACATACAACAGAATAATTCTCGTTTCTCTGCTGACCCCCCTCTCCTCAGCTCAGGAACAGAGAGAACTAATTTAGCTCCTTAAACGTAGGTGTTGTAATCATTAATAAGGAAAGTGCCAATAAAAAGAATCTGGTGATACTATAATGGGGGAGATAAAACACTGCAAAGAATAATTAGATGCTAGCATCAAAATACTGCATGAAACAAAAACAGTAGGGTGTTTCAGAGAATCAACATTTTAAAGCATTTTTGAATTTTAGCTTTACCTGCACTCCTTAATCTTTTATTTTGTCTTTTGATTTTCCTGCTATGTACCGTGTTCTTCTTTTGTTTTATTTTCATTTGACTTCTTTTTGTTACACCTCCCTCTAGCTTCTCCCACCCCTAAGATTTTTGTACTTTCAGCTCTTTCTTTGTTAATGTTGAATGCAAATGAAAGCCTGTTGACAGATTTTGGGAGTTAGGAAAATGTCTTAAATCCTAAGTAGTCAGGATCACAAAGCAGAGTGTTGGGATACGAGTTGCAGCAATTGGAGCCCATCTTATTTGGCTGCATGGGTTGCATGAATCCCAGCAAGCTGTGATGTTTGCTTGGGAATCGGTTTGAACTTTACTGGGAATAATCATGGGCAGAAAAAGGCGCGACCGAAGCTGCTCTTCAGGTGTGAGTTGTGGGGTGAGTTTCATAGGGGACTGTGTCCATAGCAAGCCCCAGCCATCACCCATCCCTGTGCAACCATGTGAGGCTGCAGAGGGTGGGAGAGTGGCTGTGTGTTTCGCTGCAGACTTCAGCAAAGAATTGGAAGAAATCAGTGCTGGTCCCTCCAAATTAATATGGTTTTTGATTTTTGAGGTTTCTTGCTTCTCCATTTTGGGTAGTTTTAAGACTCTAGGTGTTTTCTGTTATGTTTGAATGTGGGAGGGCAAGTTTTCAGAGCTGAATGGCATTGCATTGTCCCTTATGGTCAGGCAGGCCAAATATTGGAGGTGATGCTCTGGCAGGTTGTGGAGTAGTCATGCATGCATGTGCTGTGTTGTGTCTAACCAAACACCCCATGGTTATGTACCAGAGGTGGACCAGGCTGCCTGGAACAAAGGAAGGAGAGAAGTAGTCAAGCCAGCTGTAGGAGGCTGCTGCAAACCTTGTGTTGAATACAAGCTCCTCATCCCTGGAGGGCAGGTGGGCGCTGGTGTGGGTAGCCCTCGAGGCAGAACTCATATCGAGGTACTCGTGTTACAAACACTCCCCACTTCTGAGGCTCAGAATATCCATGCTGCTAGACTTATGCCAGATGGACAGACCTGCTACACCATGCCTTCGTTCAATAACAGTCACTAGTTAAAAGTATTTCTGTTATAAAATAGAAATAGGGAGAGAATCATGGAATCATTAAGGTTGGAAAAGACCTCCAAGGTCATCTAGTCCAACTGTACTGTCCAACAGCAACAGTATTCTGAGATTTTGATGTCTGGTCAACTCAGCTCTAAGTACTCACCAAGAAGTTAAAAAAGGATCTGTTGCCACAGATTGAATGTTGACGTACATATTTTTATCTTGTTGAAGGAGAGGCATTCTGGTCTTGTATGCTGGCTCTCGTGCTGAAAATAAAACTCGCAGAATAGGGCATAGTACTAATTAGAAACTTTGAATGGAAAAAGATCATCAAATATAGAAACCTCCTGAATGTGCTCCTCTACATGCTGAATATGTTGAAACGGAAAGTGGATAACTTTGTCTTTATGAGGCTCGCATAAAGACTGGGCTATAGAGAAGAACTAGGCTTTCAAATAAGTTAGAGTACTTTTTATATGCAAAATGTGTGCATACTAGCTAGAGTATGCACTAGCTAGACTAAGGGATCTTGGTGTCCTGTAGCTATATGTTGCAGAACAGAAACCTGTGGTCTAGATATTTACACGCCCACTCACAAGTCTGTGTATGAGTAAAATTTGCGGTCTTTGCTCCCACTTCAGTAACTGTGCTATCTCTGTTTCACCAGTCAGTTCAAGCATTGCATATGTGTTATGCACCCGGCTGGTTTGATGGTGTCAGCATCTGGACCTTGCAAAGGGAAGTCAGGGGAGAGGAGTCTGGGATGGTCCGGATGGAAGAGTGACCAGCAGAGCTTGGATTCTGCTTGGGAACCAGGCTGGAGGTGACATGGTGTCAGTTGTGGCAGAGGTTCACAACACTGTGAGAGAAGCTGAATATACCAAAACTGTTAAAGTTTAATGAAATGAATGAAATAGAGTAAATCATACCATCTAGACGTCTGTCTGTCTGTAAGTAATAAACTTAAAAATTAAGATGGGGAATTCATTATACTAAAGCTATCACCTGTTTCCTGTGCTCCATTTTTTTTGGTGACTGATCTATTCTGTTCTCATCATGCTTGCCACATCTCCGCTGCATGCCAAATAGGGATCAGTGACTTTATTTTCAAATGTGAGCTCCTCATCAGAACCTAAATTTATTATCCCTGTACAAAAATTAGAGAACTTTTTGGGAACTGGAACTTCCAAACAAAAACTGGTAACCCCCTCACAGAGCTATCTGATTTGCTTGCCTGATTTTCAAATGCCAAACTGCTGCAACTATATTAATTTATGACAATTGCAGAGCATCAGAAAGTGCTGATTTGTGTAACTTTGCTTCTGGAAAGTAGTTGCCTTTTGGATTATTGCTATAGGAGTGAAGCGCTTATGCCACAGTGCAAGCTTCTGCTAAGGAGCCTCTGCATGCTGCAGAGTAGAGATTTAATGTGGGACCGCCAATTCCGTCAATCTGCAGCCAGGACGCATTATCTACTGCATAAATCACAGGCCAATGTGATTTTCACATTTTCAGTGATGACTTATTCCAGGGTTTAGACTGTGTGCTGTAGATCTTAGGGATAAACTAAGCACCATAGGTAAAAGGCCAGAGCAAATGGGAGGGCTCTGGTGCTGCAGGAAGGCAGGAGGAGCTCTGTATTCCTATAACAATGGGTGCAGAGCAAACCCACCCCAAGGCAGATGCTCCAGAATTTAATCACTCACCTGTTTCTGGGCACATGTGAGGCCTTGGGTAAAAACAAAGAAGTAAACTATTTCCGTAGCAGATCATATCATGCAAACCTCGCCTCCAGTGGTCTGCATCGTGCTGTCTCCTGCAGGCATTGCCCTGGTGGGAGCCCCGCTTAGCACTACAGTGGCATTGCTGGCAGCGTGCATTTACAGGACCCCCAGCTGCTCCCCCTGTCAGGCTGTCATTAGCTTGGTTAAAACGTGTAGGACCACAGAGTGAGCACGGAGCAGGGATGAGTAGAAGAGGGGGAGGACCTCAGGGCCAGGCGGTTTACAAACAGGCATCACAGCCATGCTGTCCTTTGCCCCCTCTTACATTTCTTATTACAGTACATTAAAACCCTTTGCTCTGTCAAATTGACAAAGGCAGCTATAAAAGGGGTCCTTTCTAATACACAGTAATATAAACTATGTTTGTACACTTACCACATAATCCCTAATTACTTCCATACTTTCATGTGTAGAGAGCTTTGACGCTTGCATTGCTGGATGCTTAGTGAATGAAATAAAATCAGAAATTATTTCTACATAAATATGGGGTAGTATGTGGTATGTGGATTAGCTTCTAGGCTGGTGACACAGCTCGCATTTCAGAATAAATATACTAAGTGTCATTGATCCACTAAGTGTCAAATAAAAAACCATGACACCAACAAAACTCTCCTATGACCCTGACATTCCTCCAGTACTTAAAGCAATTACTCTACTATTTAATAACAATGTTTATAAAATTGCGTTTTGATTGGCTATCATCTATGTCATACCTATGTCAATAATTCCCAGTGAATGCCTGTGTGTGACCTTTAACCTTGTGTTACAAATAATTTCCATCTCATAATAGCAAGAAGACTCTTGGCAGTTGTAATGGAGTCTTCTCATGAAGACTCATCACTTACTCCTTGGGTTTGCTGCATGTTAGAAGGCAATGCTTCCCCTCCTCCCCAAGGAGCTGCACAGCTGACTCCCTCCTAGGCCCACACAAGGCTCTGTGGAATGCAGAGACTGAGCTTGTTGTCTTTCTTTGGAGATAGCACAGTGTAATAGCTGATGTTGTGATGTGAAAACTGCCCGAAGTTTACCACTATTCCACCATTATCCTTGCCCACAGTAGGTTGTTGCAACTTCGACGTTTTATTTCTTAGTGTTTTCCCTTTTAGATGGATCCAAATAGTGGACAGTAAAAGCAATCCTAAAGCTGTAGTGGTTTGGAGATGGTGGTGAAGTGTCCATGCTATCTGGTCGTGTGAAGCTTGCCCAGCAGTAATATCCCAACAGAGCTTAAAACTTCTTGAGGTATACTTTGGAGATTGTTCATGCACCTGGCCTTGTTGGAGTGACAGCACTCACCATACACAACACAGTTGTATGTGGTATGCACTGCACCCATCTCTGGTCCTGAAAAGATACATGGACAGAGATGGGCACTTGAACTTTTTCCCATAACCATTAACAGTCCCCCTTTTCCAGTTTGTTGCAGATGCCTCCTAGGAGTCGTGTTTCCCAAATGCCATAAAACCAGAATAGCAATGTGCAACATGTGATCCTGTGTCCGTGGTTTGTTTGTCTAAAGCCATAGAAAATGGCATGCTATTCTTTACACAGTTCTGAGAAAGTATCAGAGACTCTCTTCTCTGCATGGGAGAATTTAGGAGTACCTGACCTGCTTCTTTGGTGCAGCTGTGCTAGCAGTGTGCGTACATCAGAGTCAGTTCGTGACTTGACCACATGTGAGACAGAAAATGGGCAAAGATCTTGGTAAAAGTTATGGTCATACCTGGTCTGCAGCTGTGCGAATGTCGGGGCTTTCTCCTGGTGGGGAAACTAGAGCCAGATGAAAAGTTTACTGGGGCACGTGGAGGGGAGATGTCTTTGATCCTGGCACTGGCAGAGGTATCCTCTCTGCTCAGCAAACCTGCTGTATTATAAAGGCTGGCTCCACCGGGTGCTGAATGTCAGAAACATCTCACTCCTTGGGGAACGCAGTCTTCATAAACAGCTTCAGAAACTTACTGCAAGTGTAACATGATCTAGGCAGAACATCAGGAATGTCAGGGAAAGGTATCCCACTCCTCTCCCCTCACTGAAATGTACACAGCCATCTATAAACATGCCGTAGCCCTAAAGCAGGTGTCAAAAATCTTCCAGTCTCGGGCTGAAGGTATGGGTCCCATCAGTCTGCCTGCGGGGGCAGCACACGAGCCCTGGGATCCGGCATGGTTTCCTCTTGAGCTGCCTGGGGGCTGACAGACAGCTCTGGAGCAGGAGCGTCTTCACGTGTGACAGTAAAACTGGTTTTGTTTGATTGATATATGGAACGTGGAAGATCAAAGTTTGGAGTGTGGATGGTAACGTCTTGAGAGTGGTATTTTTAGTAATGATCCCCTAGCACTCAGGAGGGAAGGCAGGCTGTGCTGCACATGTAGGTGCGGCAAGAGGGACTTTGTTTTCCTGTACGTGTCTCCTAAGTGCCCGATTAAAGATGCTGGGTGTTGACGAGAGCGGGGCAGCAGAGCATGACGAGAGCAGGAGCAGGCAGGCAGACCCCAAAGGAAGAAGGGCTGAGTTTAGCTCTTTGCCTGCTTCAGTGTGCAACCTTGATCTCCTGCTAGTAGGTTTTATTTCTGGAATGTGCATGTGCTTTCAGGCTTGTTCTAAAACACGACGGGTCTCATGATCCACACTGACTCTCTTTACATTTCCCTGTAGATACGTTTTGTTTGTTCATAGGGGCAAGTACTTCTTCTGATCCTCTTCTTGAAAATTCAGTAGTTGATGAAGCTTTTTCCTCTTCTCAGTTAACTGTTCTCCTAGACCCTCCTATTAATATGCCGTGATGTGTTGATGTAAAACACTTAAATATTTCCATATGTAATAAAAGGTCAGGGATATTATTCTTTCATTATCAAGAGTCATGTATCAAGTACCTTTCAAGAAACTCTACTCTTTAGCAAAATAGGAAGGTAAATATATCGATTACAGGTTATCTGTCAAACTAGCTTGAAGCCTTTGTTCTGAGTATCAGATTTTTCCAATTGAAAATGTACGGTAGATGAACGCAGCTCCTTTTCTGTGTTTTTAGTGGGGCTGGTGTTGTGGCTGCTTTCTTGCTTTTACCTCAATGGGGTGAAGGCCCCTCCGTGCCTCCCTCGCTGGAGCACTCTCCCCTTCCCAGGACTCAAGAACTAAAGCAAAGACCCGAATTCCCCACAAGAGCACTGGCTTCCCGTGGAGAGAGAGCAAGACCTTCTGAACGCAAACCCAGCCAAGCCTTGGTGCCTCAGCCAGCACCCTCCTTCCACAACTTATTTATAACATTTCTGAAAAGTTACAATTATCTCTGTACATATCAATCAATCATCAAACCGGCTGAAGTTATAGAAATCCAGCCACCTCTGCAAGAGGAGGATGCTACAGCTGTGACATAATTACATTATCAACTTAATTAAGGAAGTGAGTGAAACGAAAGAGAAAACAAAACAGCCAAAGAGAAGGCTAGAGGAGGGAAGGAAAGGTGGGATGGGTAGCATGCAGAGGATGTGTTAATTTTAGCTCTAAGTGGTTTAAAAAAGGATCTAAGGTATAAGAATCCCTAGGTTTTCATCCTGTGCTCCTCACTTCCAGCGCAGCTGCTGGGAGGACAGGGGCTGGGGGATATTGGCACTCCTGGATCACCGCTGCAGACTGAGTTCCACGACCAGGCGAGCCATGTGCCACATAAAGCACATATGCCTTAAACGTGTTCGTATGTCGGGCTTTGGGAAATCTGATTTTGCAGAATACAGGCTCAGCTATCTTACCCTAGCAGGGTGAAATCCCCCATTAACTTCTGCAGGAGTTCTGGGCACAAAAGGGCTAAAGAGTCAGGCTCCTAATCTGATTATTCTCAACTGTATCCTACAAAGCCAATGATGCTTTTCCTAGACAGGGTAACAAAAGCGCATTGCTTCTTGAAGTTTGTACTTTATCTTCTGCATTCAAATCTAATGTACTTTTCAGTATCAAAAAGGGAAGGGGAAAAAAAAAAAAGTCTTCAAATCCTTTATTTGATTTCAGCGTACAACCATGCTTAGTTTAAATGTCACCCATACGTAGAACAGTGGTTGCACCAGAGCAATCATGGCGAGATGTCTAAAGGGGTGTCAGCAAATTGGACAGGGTATAATTTTAGTCAATGTGTTCTTGTCTTATTTTAGTTCAACATCATTTCCCAGTTGCAATTCTTTTGAGTGACACATGGAATGCAAAACAACATAAAAGGTCTGCCCTCAGGCAGATATGTGTCCATGTAGGACTTTAATTATTCTTTTTGAATCATGTGTAATATGCAAGCCCAATTTCTTGCATAAAAGTCTGATGGAAAAATTGTGTATCACCTGTATAAGTATTTTTATGATAGTCCTCATATTCTTAGAAGAATTCAGGGAAGGTCCTTATTAATCCATGCTGTCTGGATTTTTCAGGCAACATTTGGGGGAGAAAGCAATCGCTCCGATGGTGTTTTGCAATGACATTTAAATCATTGTTTTTTACAAAGACATTCTTCCATTCATTCAGCTGCTGCATGCCTAAATAGCACTCGCGACATATGTAGTGTGCTATACGTGTACGAATTTATTTGAATGTATTTCTTGTACTCTGTTGCCTAACACCTGTAAGCTGATCCTGATCTCATTTATATCACTTTTATACCAGTGTAACTCCAATGGCTTCATGGAGGTGAATTCTGATCGGCACCAGTGTGAGTGAAATCAGTCAGATCTTCTCCTTCTAAGAAATAATATTAAACTGGCTTTTTAAGTAGCACTTGGTGTATCATTTTAGATTAACTGATAAAAAATAATGAAAAAAGATGTGTGTGAATGAAAATAGGGATGGTGATGAAAAATGTTTTTCATATTTAAAAAAAGAAAAAGGAAGCTGGTGTGAAAGCAAATTAAGGATGTCCTTGCATTCTTGCTGCAGATTGTGGGCCTGATTCAAAGGCTCCTGAATGCAGCGAGCAGCCTTTGATGGGAACAGGAAAACCTTCCTGGTGCTGTAGGAGCTGAGTGTCTAGGCAGTAGGTGAGGGTCCATGCATACGCGTGCCTTCACAGAGGAGAAAACACCCCTTTTGTTGTAGATTGGATACAAACCGAGCTGACAACTTGTACCACAACAGAAAGGCAACCGTGTGCCTGCAGCATGCTGGCACCCCACACCGCTCTGCCAGGCTCACTCCCCTCTCATGCGCTGCGTTCCCCAGTTGGAGCGAGCTTCTGGCTTGGCTGGTCACTGCCAGGCTGCGCATCCCGAGGGGTGTTATGGTCAGCGAGAACTGTCTGGGGGAAAGCACTAACCCATCCCCAAGTCAGTGGGTTGGAAAGCTCCTTGTCTGTAACTGTTGCTGGTTCAGACTCGATGAATTTGCTTTTCCAGTCCTGAGTGTGATTTCCCTGCAAACACACGCTGTGGGATTTGCATTGTCTGTAGTAGGAGTCGCGCAGACGGAAGGGAAATATTTTCCTCATCTTTCTTTTATTATTATACTTTATTATTCCCTCAATTTACCACATGGAAAAATAGGCAAGTAGAATAGCTGCTGGATTTTAATGATGAAAAAACATATCAAATTATCCTGCTGCATAAGAGTGATGAAAGAGGAACCCAGAAAACAGCAGCTCAGATCGGGTATCATTCAAACGATGTAAACCAACATTGTTTAGGCAAGTTCAATTTTCTTCTCAATTGTTTGGTCACTGGAACATACAACGTTGCCAGTGCGTGCCCGGGAGTCTCTGCTGGCCTGCAGCCCACGGACAGGCAGCGACCTTGTGCTAACTGTCTGTCAGAAATGGTCACTCACAATTCATTGCTACAAAAAATAAGCATTTGGTGCCTTTCTTTAGAAACATAATAGACAGCTTTGCTTTCACACCTCCTAATAGCCTTTTTAAAAATAGTCTCTCTAGCAGGATGCTTTTTTAGCACATGGAGCTTTGCACTTTTACATTTTCCAGTATTTATTAGGATTATTTTTACATTGTATATGTTTTTATCTTAAATTTCCCGATGCCACGCTGCGATGCTGCCAGTTTAGCAACTCCAGCTGCCAGAGTCACGAGGGCGGGCTGTCGGTGGCAACTGGTTCGCACAGACAGGGAGAAGGCATTTGTGAAGACGTGGTGTTAACCCTTTGGGGACAGCATTTTCAGCACTACCTGCCTGCAGGAACAGAGGCTGCATGGGCATCTCCTATAGGGAGAGCCTGCCCTCAACCAACACCTCAGTGCCCTTGGGTGGGCTCTTCCTCCCGGCTCCGGAGGTGGTGGGACATGAAGCTGCCAGGCATTGGGCATGTCTGGCTTTGGCAACTGCCGTGCCAAGGAGAGGCAGAGCAAGTTCTCCATCTGCAGCCCCGAGGCCTCCAAATTCCTGCTGCCCTTCAGGAAAGGAGTGTCTTTTTTACAGGAGCCCAGTGTTATTCAATGGAAAGACAGGAACAATTTTAAGCTTCCAGGTCTGTATAAGCTCTATTGAGAGTGGAAATTAGTTGTGGCTCCCCGTGGCGTATGTGACTATGGAAGCTACAATGCTCATTTGTCCTGCTGAGCAGTTCTTGTATGTGCTTTACTGGCTGCAGAAGTTATTTATTTTATTTTATTTTTTTCTTTAAGACTGCAAAGATCTCCAATGGGGAGCTATGTGGTAGTACTGAGAGTAACTCTCACTTGTGCCACGAAAATACCCTCCCCAAGGTAGGTTAGGAAGGTTTGGATGTACACCGAGTTAATCCAGTTGCAGGATAAATTAACTATGTGTTGCAGTCAAGAGTTTCAAGCCTGGATTTCAGGGTCTTGCAACAGATAAAAAGAAGGAAAAAAAAAAAAGGGGGGGGGGGGGGAATAATGCACATGCAGGCAAACCCTTTATTTTAAAACTGCTTTTACAATGGGATTAATGGCTCTGTCTCTTTGATTGAAGACCATGCATGCAGCTCGTCCTCTCCATTTCCCAGCCTCTCCCATGCCAACAGCACACAGGGCAGGTGGGGCCCCGGGGTGCCCCTGCTGTGCTGCGCTGTGGGTCCCCATCCCGCACCAGACGACAACTGTGGGCTGGGACCCACGGCACACCCCGGGGCTGCGCTGGCAAACAAAGCCCTGAGTTACAGCTCCGCTGCACGCCGATGCGGTTTCACTGGAAGGCTCGCGCCAGCCAAAAGCACTTGCAGCCTCACCCCCTGGGTACAGAAATAGTCACATTTTTTTTTTGTTCGTGATGAACTGACTCATGCTCAGAAATCATCAATTTAAATCCCATTTTGAGCAAAGTTACTGGAACATTCTTTGCGTGGACATGGCTGTATATTTAAATTATAAAAGTCCCCAAAAGGTGCTTGAAACATCCGTGATCATTTTCTAAGGGTATAGCAAATTTGGTGCTAATTAAAGTTATTTGCATCCCCTTCCCCCTCCAAAAAGGGTCTCTAAGAAGTGGAAGGAAATTTGGATACATAATGTGCACTGACAGCTCCTACAGTGTGATGGGGAGGGACAATTTGAGACTGTCACAGGGCTATGCTCAGCTTCATAGAGATGGGATTTCTCTACATGCTAAAGTATGAGGAAGGCTAAATAACTCACAGGTGTCAAAGGCACCAAAGAATTATGTGTGTCTGACCTATGAGAGAATAAATCTCATTTCCTGCTCAAAGCTGTGAGACATCCCTTTAAGTGCAATAAAAATTTAACATTTTCCCCTCCTAATTATCTCTTACAATTTTCTCAAATTTATAAAAACAAGGTTTTCCAATTTAATTTTTTTTTTTTAACTGGTAGATTGTGCTCTTTAGTATCATTTTACATAATTTAATACAATTTGTTCCATCCATTGGTTTTCATGGAGATACAAGCTGTTCGTTTGTGAGAAAGCTGGCATAGGAGCGATTGTTGGCAAAGAGTCACCTCCAGGAGTTTATTCAGATTTCAAAGTTGCATGGGGGCACCGGCCATTTTGAAGGAGATAAATACTAAGGTTGCCTTTTTTTTCCTTATTTTTTTCTTTTCTTTTTCCCAGTAACATTTATTTGATTAATATTTTCCTTTAATAGTAGGGTTGATAGCCTTTCCCCTCCCCTCTTTTGCATCCTTGGTGAAATGAGTCATTGTTATTTTGTCAGCTGAACCACAGTCATAGAAAATAGTCTGAGCTTAAAAGAGCGGCTCTCTTTGAAGCATGCATTGTTGAATGGAAAGAGCACAGGTGTTTCTTAATTATTTGTGCAGAAGGAAAAAGTGATGCTGAGCGGATGCACCGCGGTGATTAGCACGCGGGCGAGGAGTGGCTGCAGTCGGTGGGATCCTTCCCGTGCCCTGCCTCCCCTCTGCTGCCCGGGGAGGCGGAGGGTGCTGTGCCTTACATACAGCACCGTAAATGCATTTTGACTGCACTGAACAAGTCAAATCGGACATCCATTAACCTCGTGTAGGTGTGCTTTTCTTGCAGAGGCTGGCAGCATGAGTCTGAGGGGGTATTTCTGAATATGGACCTGAACCTGCTGCCTTGCTTGGTCACAGGGAAGTGGGTGAACTGGGTGCTATACTTCAGCGCTAGGAGTAATTGCAGACATGGCTGTATCTTGGCCATATGTTTCTGTAGAGCACTGGTATGCTAGAACCTTTCCAGCCACTCATGGGGCATATGGACAGCAGCCTATGCACCCCTCCGAAATACTGGGATGGAGTTGTGGAGGACA
Source organism: Alectura lathami (assembly GCA_013399715.1). Lineage (NCBI taxonomy): Eukaryota > Metazoa > Chordata > Aves > Galliformes > Megapodiidae > Alectura > Alectura lathami. The sequence goes on from VXAV01004490.1 coordinate 214,447, forward strand.
AAATGCTGAACTGCAACAGCAGTGGGCAGCAGAGCTGGCAGAGTGCAGGAATTGGAACAGAAGGTTAGCCGGGATGCTGGGCCGGAGCCTGCTCCTGAGAAACCTGACCCAAGGAGCCATGAGGATTCCAGGACAGCAGGCAGCCATGGGTCCAGCCAGCGCTGTGAGGCTCTGCCCCGCTGCACTGGTAGGGACGCTGGAGGCTGATGACTGTCCTTGGAGGTACTTCCATCCCGGTCAGACCTGTGTTTTGGACAGGTGGATCGTCCAGCTCAATTTTATCTGGTTGCTTGGTCAGGGCAAAACAGAATCGAATTGTCCAATTTTTGCCCTGTGTTGTATGAAGGTGAAATTCTGCCTCCCAAAACCTTGCCACCATCTTCCAGAATAAGTGAACAAAATGGGCTTTAATTTTCCTGTGTAATGGTTCTCTGTTACAAGCCCTGGTACTCCTGGCTGCCTGCAGAAGAGCTTGTTTGCAGTCCACCGAAGAGTGTATATTGACTCCCACACACAACAAACAACACATCTGTGCAAAGCCTCCTATAGGGGGAACTCTCTGAAGAGGAAAACCTCAATAATATCCCATGCTTAAATAGCAGCTCCCTTCTATAATGCTAACCTTTGTTTTTAATTCTTCTTCTTTTCATTTCTTTTTTTTTTTTTCTTTTTTTCCCTCCTGAACCTCATTTCTGTAAGCTTTGCAGCTGATATTTAATCACCAGCCTGATTTTGGGACTCACCTCTCAAATCAGGTGCAGAGTGTGCAGTGTCTCAGTGGCCCTGTTGATCTGATACCTTGTGCAGTCAGGGAAGATTTTTTTTTTTTCCTGTTCCCTGGTTTTGGTGCTTTTTGTAACCCTATCAAAGCAACCATGAGCCTTGTTCTCTCTTCTCCCTGGCCATCTGCTTGAAGCATCTGGTAATCAGGTGCAAGCCCCCACATCCAGAGCATTCATGCTTAAATTTGCAGCTACCTTGCCACCCACATTGGCTTTTGTTATACTGCCAAGATGTACCTCTTTGTGTGCTGGATATGAGAGTGAGACTTAAATTCCACCATCAACATACTGAAATGGTGATGGGCCAGGGTGACATTAACACCTTTGAACATTGATATGTATCAGCCTATCAGCCTTCTCCCATTTTTCTCTGCTAGAGTCTCCAGCTAATCTCTGTTCCAATTGCTCATCATGCCCAAGCCATGTGTGCACTGTGAAGGTATGGCTTTGAGTTACAAATAATTTCTCAGAGAAATATCTCGTTTTAAAACATGATGATGCTTAATGTGTGCTTGTCATTTCTGGGATTCTTCTTATATCCCTTTTTCCATCTGAGTAATCTCTGTGTATGCATCTCTATATAAGAGACAAATAGACTCATTGTTCTGCTCCATATTTTAATTCCATATCTGTATTTTAGGGATGTTGCTGCCTTCCCAACAGACTGACTAAGTATTACAAACTGCCAAATTTAGGCTTTGGGAAGTGGATGCGACTGAAATTGCCCATTGAATTTAAGAGCAGACAAATAATTTTGTCAAAAACACTGAAACCATTGACCTTGAGCACTCTCCTCCCATCCCTTACAGAGGGATCCCAAAAGGACAAAATCTGCACTGCTTCTGATCTGTCTTTCTGCAGTCCTAGATTAAAAAAATGAAAAATTTCTTGACTTCTGGGTTTTCGCCACAGCATAGTCTTCAAGTGTATTGATCTGTTACAGCAGAAACATCAAAGTGAGGTCCCTCATTTCCAACAGACATGGAAATGTAAGGTATTTACCAACTCCTGTGTTTGATAGAAAGGAGGCCCATCTGTTTGAACAGGGTTGGCTTAATAACTCAATAGAAGTCACATATGAAAGTCCCAGGGCAAGGTGGGCCCTGGTTGTGGAGCCACCTCACCTGGTGCCAGGCTGGGAAGGCTGCCCAGCCTACAGCTGCTGCCTGTCGGCCAGCACCCTGGACAATGCTGAGAACCCATTTCACCGACACAAGTCACCTCCATCCCTGCTTGGCCTCTGAAAGTCACCAACATTTTTGGCCTCTGAAAGTTACCCATTGTGGGCTTGGAACCCTGTGATGTCCTTGTTGGGGTCAGCTCAGGCTTGCCACTGAGCAGTGGCATGCCAGCAGCAGGGGTGGTCTCTAAAATTTGGTGCTGAAATTTTCAGTAAATACCATGTAGCACCAACCTGATGGTCCTTAGGTATTTGGAAAATAAAATGCTGAAGATTTTCTTCATCTTTGAAATTGTTTTCTGAAACATGCCACATTTCACCAGTTAACTCGTTTGAATTATTTTGAAGGTAGTAAAGGTTTATTTAAATAATTGGCAAATTAGAACTGTTTGGTCTAGGATTTTTTAGGTCTCTTTCATTGTGTGTTTCTTCCCTGACTCCTGAAATGTGTACTCTATCAGCTGTTTGTAGGCATGAACAGAACCTGTTACATCCATGTATGATTCCTCATGTTCAGCATTACATTGTCATCCATTTTTGCTGTATGTAAATGCATGTGCAGTTGCAGATTGCCCAAATGCTGCAGGTTTTTGTGTGCACTTTTCTTTAAAAAATGCAAGAAAAAATGGTAAAAACATTAAATATGACTTCTCAGAATTGTCTAAAAAATAACATATAAAATTTACCTGGCTGACTTAGAGAGAACTGGAGAGGCTTTATTAGTTATTGCAAAAGTCAAAGATAAATCCTTAGGGACTTTTCCACAAATGAATAAAACAGAGCAGTATTTAGAAGAGGTCTTCTTGGCTTGAGTCATGAAGCTGGCTTTCTCTGAGTGTTGTGCCGTAAGTTTAGTGGGAAAAGTTTGACAGCAATTTAATTTTCATTGACAAATACTGTCAAAATATTGAGGGAAACTGTATCAACAGTAGTGGTCGATGCTCAACCAGTCATATGGACTGGACGAGCTTACCATATGCTTAGCTAAAAACTTCTCTTGGAAAGCTCCTTTAAAACACTTGACAAGCTTAAGATACTAGTCAGTAATGAGCTTGAACAGAACATGTGAAGTTGTACATTTTGTATAGAAAATGGATTAGTGTTTATGTATTTCCTGTAAAGAAGAAGAGCTTTGTACGCTCATATCTGTGTAGCTACAATGCCTGTGTGCATTTCTATAGCCTGAGGTTCACCTAGTCAAAAGAAATTTAAAAGTGAAAATGCAAAAAATTACAAATATAAATGAAAAGATTCTCACCTTAATACTGTGCAGAAGAGATAAATTATGTTGCATATATAGTGTTTGAATTTACAGCTTCTGGTAATAATAGAATGCCAAAAAACACAAACTGAGGCAACACCCCCATATTAGCATGATAATTATTACAGCAGGTGATAGGTCCAGGCTTTCATTAATGTAGGGTATTAATATCTTCTCCCAGCAAAAAACCTTTCAGGCTGATCACTGCCTCTAGCAATCTATATTTTGAATCTATAGATTCCTGTCTACTACTTCACACAGCCTCTGAGTATTTGAGCAGGTGTCTATCTGCCTGATGGCAAAATCAAATCAGATATCCAAAGATGCAAATGCTTCATCTTGCATCCCAATGTTTTTTTGTTTTTTTTTTTCTGCCCACAGTAGAGGCAAGTTGGTCCAAATATGTCCCATTTCCACCATTCTCTGCTCCCCCATCTCCTTGCAATATACTCCATGACACACAGGTTTCAGCTCCTACATTTTTGCCTTTTTTATGTGTTTGTTCATAGCCATGCATACATGCATGTATATATATATACTTGTGTCTACTTAATGTATTTTTGACTGTGGCCAAATACTGTGCCAGGTTAGAGACTCAGTCAGATAATTCAAACAGAAGTCTGACCTGATTCTGTCTTAATTTGCTATGTTTTGTTAGCATTGAGCCATTTGTAATTTAGTTGCGTGTAGAGTAGTTCAATGATGAGCACATTTAAACAATATGGAAGGCATAATGTATGCTTACATGAAAAGCACATACAGCCTTTCATTGCACTTTGTACTTGGGAATCATTCTCTTTTTCATTATTTCTTCTTCTATGTTTTCCTCCCTGTAAAGTAACTCTCCTCATTAGACAGAATTGAAAAATAGCTTTAAAAGCAGTCTTTCTCAGTATAAATATTTTGGAAACTGATTTCATTTCCATGTTTAGTGTTTTAAAGATTTTTCATATGCAGCAAATGTAGAATCAGGCCTGACTTGGATCCCCTTTACCCCTCTGTAAACCAGATGTGACTCTCAGGTCAAATTCATTTTTTGTTGGCATCTTGGTCAGATCTCCTGCCACAAAGTATAACAACTGCCCCTTATTTTCCAAGTCCAAGGGATGGATGATCCCCTCAGCCTTCTCAAACTGTTTCTTTTGCTCCCTATTCATCACTATTAAATTTTATTTCTTTTCTGCAATTGGGATTTAGATTGCTTGGCCTAGAATTGGATGGGTCTAGATGGTACCATCTGCTGAATGCTTGACAGCTATTAAGATTCTTAGTTTTTAGCATGTTTTTTTTTAATGTATTCAGCTGACAAGGAAAAGAAAGCAAAAATGGTGTCCAGCATTATTCATTTTTATCAGTTTGGCAACCAAAGGCATATTGGCATTGGTACATCCCTTGTAGTAAGTGCCTGAGTGTAGAAGTGTTAAGACAGCTTTGAAGCTTGCCATGAGATCATGTTTTATTAGCCAAGATGCATGAACCCACCTGCCACAGGCTGGAACTGTTTAAAATAAATAAATAAATAAACCCTAACTCGGTGGCCTGAGCTGGCCAGAACAGCAGCCATTGTGATGGCATTTTGGCTGGGGTCTTCTCCTGGTGTGACAGATTCTGTTTTCTATTCTAAGAAATTCTATCTTCTAAGAGAAAACTATTCTGTTTTCTCTTGGAGGTATTCGTTGTCTTTTGGTATTTCATCCCTTACTTTTACCATAGCACCACTTTAACATTAGAGATGTAAAATCTCTTTAAAGAAATGAAAAGCTTTGACCCTACTGCTGCACCATATGAGGTGCAAGCACCTATGTTCCCTCCAGCTCACCACTGCCTTTCACATAGCTCAGTCCTAGCACCTGCCCTAAGTGAGCAAAGCCACAGCCCATGCACTGCAGCCTTGCCTGATGGAGACCTCATGTTTCATTAAATGCTCCTCTAACTCACCAACATGGCATGGGAAAAATATCCCACCATTTTCTTTGTCTGCTGCTAATGCTAGAGCAGTTCTTCAAAAGAAACCCATAGGACACTGTTTCGTAATGCTGCCAATCCGTTATGTCACCATCAGGTTTTTATTCATTCTGTTTGAAGAGAAGCATTTATCTGCTGGTTTTGAAACCTCATTTTGCATTTAAAAGTACAATAATTGGCTGAAAGACAATGCTGGTATATGCTTTAAAAAAAAAAAAAAGCCAAATGAAGACGATCTTAGGTGGGGGTCTAAGTGACTGTGGGAATTTTTTCTTAGATGGAATGAGTCCAAACACTATAGACATGATCTGGACTGTTTTGGGTGCTTTTCAAGCATTTATTTGCATTGATATGATCAAACACCCAGTTCAGAATGGCTCCTTTAAACTCAACAAAACGAATACAGGGATTCACTGAGGGCGAAACCCAAATCGTGTCTGGAGCTCTGTGGCTCCTTTTTAACAAGACCTTTTCTGTGTTCACTTTTTAAATGATGACACCATGCCGGGGGTTGTCGTTCAACAGATTGTTGGTTCTTTTAACAATTTGTTCAATGGAGGAGGAGGAGGAGGGAGTAGAGGCAGCTATATTTGTCACTACTGTTGTTCAGTAGAATAATTGATTTTCCAGTTTGGCAACCGGTTCCCATTTTCTGCTTCTTTATTTCCCCCAACCCCTCCCTTCATGTCTTCAACAAAAGATACTTTTCCTTCCAATTATAAATAGCAATTTGCAGTCTCAGCTTTTTTGATTGAGGAGACTGTGCCCAGAAGGATGAGTGATGTGCTGGCCTGGTTCTGGGGCAGCATGCCTGCAGGCTGAGGCCTGTGGGTCTGGCCTAGCTGAGAGGGGAAGCTTCCTCAGGAGAGCCCTGCTGTGTGAGATGTTTGTAGTGTGCTTCTTAACACAGGACTAATTTTGACTCCTAGCCTCAGTGTTTTTTCTGCAAGTCACACTAGATTTTCCTTTTTTAAATAAAATGAAATTGTTTTCTGGGGGCTTCATTTGGTTGCTTCCTGGGCTGGGCAGGTAGGCTCAGGTTCTGAAAGTTGGTTTATCCTAGTACATGATGGGACTTCCAAAGACCTGCCTAAGCAGTGAGGGAAGTGGAGTTTTATCTGGCTGGTAGTTGTGGTTATCTCTAACCATAACTGGTCGATCATCTGGTAGCAGAGACAGCAAGCTTTCAAGACTGGACAGTAGCTGAAACATCACCTGTAAGCATGGAAGGAGACATGGCGGTGTCATACCCTCAGGAAACATCTCAGACCACATATCACAGAGGATCTGTCCAGCCTTTTTCTTCTACTTGTAAGGCTCCATACTCTGATGATGCCTGTTTTTGGCAAAAGCAGTCATCAGTGCCCGTCTGCAAGTTAGCTGGGGGAGGTGAGCGGTGCAGAGGGGCAGCATTTAATTTTTTTTTTTTAAGCTTTGTGGATTAAAAAAAAAAAATAAACCTTGCTAATTTCAGTAGTTCTTCAATTAAGTTCTTCAATCTAAATCAAGTAGTTCTTCAATCTTTTTTTTTTTTTTTCTTTTTATACCTTTTTAACAATAAGAGCTCTTCATATCCAGAGTTTGGATGGAGTTGTTCCCAAAGCAGAAATCCGAGGAACCTGTACTGCACAACACTAAGGGTCACTCTTTGCACAGGATAAAAATAAAAAAACTGTTCAGCCTCTAACTGAGGGACCCAGCAGTGTCTCACGCAGATGGATGTAGCCAGCTTCTGCTGAGCTTGCTCCTTAAATCCTGCTAGCTTTTGGTGTTCAGGCCGGATCTCACAAGCGCAGGGTTGTCAGCGTTGCGTGCCCCAGGAGGGCAGTGTGAGGCTGTTACAGACCTGGTCGCCCCGTTGCTGATTTTGGCAAGGTCTGTGGGATGCAGTGAGGTCCATACCCTTACCCTGCTAGAGAGGACAAAAGCTCAGGCATATCAGGTGCAGCACCCTCACGATGCTGTCCTGGGGAGAAGTGAAATGGAGCTGTCCATAAAATGTCCCGCATTAAAAGGAAAAAACAAACATTCAGTGCAATGGCAGGGTCATGTCTAGGCTCACATCTTATCCTTTCTAGTCGTACCGTTGTTCTCATGGTAAGATGGGTTGAAAATGGCTAAACGGAGCAGCAGCTGAGGAGATGATGCAAATGCCATGCCTCTATTACAGCCCGATGCTTTCTTTTTGCCTTTTTTTTTTTTTTTTTTTTTCTGTAAATAATTAATTTAAGAATCATTCCAGCTGGAGGCAGTGCTCCACGCAGTATGCTGGCCAGAATTCTTCCTTTTTAATCTCTTTTTGGAGGGGGGAGGTTGCTCCACTCACTCTTGCCTTTGATTCCTCAGCAGCTGGGCGCTGCCCCCTGGCATGATCTTGCTGGCCCAGCAGCAGAGGAGGTTTGTGCCTCTGCTCGGGTGAACTTGTGGGATACCTGCTGCCAAAGTTGTAGAGACCTTTTAGCGTAAACGCATACAACCTCCCCTGAAACAGACCTTCAAGTTCCTGTATGGAACTATATTCACGTTATACTTAAAAGCATACTTAATATATTACCAGTAATTGATTTAATATATATGTAAGAATAACTATGTATAAATTGGTAAAATGCTTGCAAGAGAATGGTACAGTAATTGCCCTGATTTGAGTGAATGAGTGACTTCTGTTTACCAGCTTTGTTAAACGGGAAAGTCTAACAGTCAAACTCCGGCAATTTCTGCAGCACCAGCCCTTTAACAGTGTTCAACAACATGACTGAATTTTGCAAGTTACTGTAATTTGTGGAAGGCTTTTTCCAAAGCTTCTAAAGTCAAATAAAATAATATCCTTTTTTTTTTTTCTCTCCTTTTTGATTATGGCAAATTGGGTTTAATAATCTTAGCTAGTTTGAGTATTAGAAAGGAGATTAGAAAGGTGAAATGTGTCATTAACAATAGGATTTTATGAACATTTTTGTAAAATTATGTAATATTTAAATTTATCTTTTTTTTCCCCAAATTTTTACATGTAGTAATTAATTTTGTCTTACTGACAGATGATTCTCAATGACTGATTTTCAAGAAAAAAACCAGACAGGTATTTTAACTCTTTGTTTTCATTCTAGACACCTTGCATTCATGGGTCTGGTTGTAATTAAGGGGCACTGTGCTCTGCTCAGTTGTAAACTGAAGTGTAGTGTTGTTTATGTGACCAAATGCGTTCCCATAGCAGTATCTTCATGACCGTCTGTTTTGGGATGGGAGGTGGGAGTGCAGGCTGAGGAGACGCCTGCATTGCTGAGAACAAAACACACCTATGTCTTGCACTTACCAAACATTCCCTTCCTACTGTGGTAACCCATAACCATCCGTTGACTGCTGGTGAGCCCCCTCCTTGAGGCAGAAGTCCCTGTGTACCCCTGTCACCAGTTCGAAGATGATCCGCCAAATCGCAAGGCATAGGGCAGGGGGCACCTTCCATGCTGTTGGAGCGCCTGAGCTCCTCTCTGCCTCTCCTCTGCCCTCTTTCTTTTCTATCGATCCATGCCTTACTCATGCAATCTATACATTGCTAGTATTTATTACACCATACTTGCAGAGGGTGACATTGTAGTTAGAAGTCTCTTGGGACTTCCACTCTAAAAGCATCATTTTTAAGCATGTGCCATGAAGCCTGGGGAAAGCATATGCTGTGCTCACTTGAAGATAATAATCATTCCAAAACAGGTGCCATTTTAGCTGCTGCTCACTGGACTTTAAGGTACTCTGTGTTCACATTCAGGACTCCATAGCTGAAAAAAACAACTAGCAAAGTCTGCGTGCAGTGCCAGTTTTAGGGCTATTTTGTAATATAACTGAAAGACTAAGAACGGGCCCAGTATTTGTTCGAATCAGTGAGAAATGCTCTGTGGACTTGAGAAAAGTTCTGATTGTGAACAAATCTGAAAATCTGTAGCACTGAGGATCGTTTTTAAAATGTCTTCCTCACCATGCTGCTGCATCTCCTCCTGGCTTGTTTGCTTCTGGCCCCATCTGGAAGGCAAGCCCTGTTTGTCTGCCTCCACCTTCTGGACCGTAAACACAGAGGTCACTTAGCCCTACCAGAAACCCTTGAGCCCTGGGAAACACAACAGCAGAGGATCTCCTCTGCAGCAGGCCCTGTGCTGCTAGGTTGGTGCTGTTTGGCCAAAAGCATTCAAGTACATAAGTGCATTACAGTACAGGCAACGAGGGCTGTGCTGTCAGCTGCAGGCACATGCAGGTACCAGTCTGTCACCTGTCCTGTTGCCATACTGCTGCACCTAAATCCCTTTCATTTCTGAGATAATTTGAGGAATAGGATTTCCAGCCTCAAGCTTCTGGTAACTTCAGTTTGGTAAGACCTGCTAAGATGGAAACAACATCATCAAGAACATTGCTTTGAAGTCTATTTTTGTGTTGCATTTTGGCTTGGAAAATAATTACAATAATAATAATTTTAAAAATGACCACCATTGTGCATGCTCTGACTTGCATGCATCTCCAACACACGTGGATGCTTGCGCAGTGGTACTACCTCACGCTTCTTACCTGCCCTGCAAGACAAAACGAGTGCTCTGTGTTTCCGTAACTCCAGCAGTGGCTTACATAGTTCTAAAGTGCTGAAGGGTGCAAAGCCAGGGGCAGCCTCATCTCACTGTTTGCCCTTTCTTCTGAATGGCTCAGAGTGCAGTATTTCTGAGCAGTCTGTTAAAACTGCCCTGGTTACACATGACAGGGACTATCATCTCGGTGCAAAAAATTCCACTTAAATTCCATTAGTGCCTGCTTTTCCTTAGCTCCAGCTTGTGCCCACTTGTTGTTAGATACAGCTGTAACTTGAGGCTACTTCGGCAGGTCTGTTCCTCGCCTCCTCTCTTAAAGAATGCTCATCTGGTTTGCTTTGGGCTCATGGGGATAATTTTGTCACTCAGCTTTTTGGATGTTCTTCGCCTGTCTAATGACAAAGATAGCCAAAGTTAGGGGACAGTCTGCTACATATTTCCTTGGTATCCTGTTACACGCTGTAGGGATGATTTTGCACTCTGTGCCTCCATTTGGAAATTCCAGAAATGTCTCTGCTTCTTTTTGTGCTGACACTAGGTCCTGTGATTAAGGTTTTAGAGTTTGATTTCTAATTGTTCATTGCAGTTCTGCCCCTTCCATCTCTGCAAGGGAGAATGGTGAGTGTTGTGCTCCTTTTGTTCTTACCGCATTGCTACTTGGCATTTTTTTCTTTAGTGGATTACATCACGTCACTTTCCCTGATCACCAAAGGCAGGCTGGATTTTTTTTTTATTCGTATACTGTCCCTTCATTAATATTGTCTGCAGCTTCTCCTTCAATTTGTACTTTGAATAAATTTCAACCCATTTTTGCATGTCATTGAAACAGAAGAGGAACCAAATCAGCTTTGCTGGTGATTCTTGGGACACAGCAGCTCTCAGCTCCCATCAGTCTCCTCTCCCACTGCTGACGTGGTAAGCCTGTGCCCTCACACCCGGTTGGGTTCTTTATGCACTATTGAGCTCACCCTTTCTTCAAAACTTAGGACATCATAGCTTGATAGTACAGTGTTAGCTTGCATAGGGCCCAGGTAAATCATGTTCGTGGCTTCCTTCCGTTCTTTTGGGAGTTTTGGAGGGTTAGTTTTTTCTTCCTAATATTCTATTAGTTTTGTTAGGTATGATATTCCTTTTTTGAATCCATGATGAATATCTGTAATTAAATCATAACTTTCTCTCTTTTGTCCCTGATTAGTGTTTCCTAAATCTTTCCTACTGCTGAAATCAGGCTGACTGGTGTTTAATTTCCTTGATCTTCCCTAGAGCTGTTGTTATATATAGGTGTTATGTTAGTTCTCTTCTTCCAAATATATTTCACAGATACTTGCTAAAGTATCCACTTCCTTGTGCCTTTTCCTTCCAAATTCTGGCAGAGGTCCCATCTTTAGTAGCTTGGTTTGGACTTCAGGTACTTGAAGATGTGCATTTTTGCATCTTCAACTTCACCTCATTTATTAATCCTTCCAGCTACTGGGTGGGCAGCTGCCCACATGTCTCGACAGTGGCAGTCTAGCTGCAGGTACGCAGCTTGGTGCCGACTGTGCTGCTCTGCCTCTTGTCTGGGACACCCTCGTGGCAGCCACCCACATGTGCCCCAGTCCTCGATGCCCACCTTTAGGAGGCTGAGTCCACTGTCCTGTCCCCAGATTATGCATTCTCCTCCTCCTGAGATTTTCTGCTCACTATTTTGGATTCCACAGGACAGAGATTGCTCCTTTGACCCATCATGTATTTTTGTCAGGCTGCATGTGTATTTTCTTCTGATATGAACTCATCTTTGAACGCCTGCCATTTCCGTATAGAGCTGTTTCCTCCATTCCTTTATTCTGTTCAGGGTCTGCTCCTCCTCTCATTGAAGTCAGCTGGGAGTTTTGCCATTGCCTTCTTCGAGAGCAGCAGGGACTGCGATGCACCGATGCTTTAAGCACGCTCCCTGAAATCAGCCCTGCTGAAATTGAACATCGATACTGAGCTTTATATTTTAGTTGTAAATCCAACTCTAACTCCTTGAACGCTTATTCTGTTTGAAGAATGGCTACTATGAAGAAGCCCATTAATTTTAATGTAACTCTCCATAGTTAGTTTTGGGTCATAACATTTCCACTGTCATGGCTGCAAAAACAACATCAATAGAAAACTCAGGTTTCCTGGACGCTGCATCAGATGCACCAAAATCTGCTTGTCCTTCTTCCCTGTAATTACAGAACTTGTGCTCCTACAGAACCTGCTTAAGTAGTATTTAAATCTTTTAAAAAAGAGACAATTAAATGGTAAGAGGAAAAAGAGCAATGAAAGGAAATTTACATTTATTTTATTTTTAAGAGTAACATGAAAACTTTTATATTTCCCTTGCTAATAATGCAGCGGGTCACATGCCTCTGTCCCCACAAACCATTGTGGAAATGAACCCACTGGACTCGTGACTCCAACCGGAAAATAACTGCTCTGTCCTTAGCTCACCCTGCTGTGACTGAGGCTGGTACCACATATGGTATGTAAGCTCACACTCACTTCTCCAAGACCATGGAAACCCGAGTATGATGGAATACATCGGGGATGGAGTGGCAGCCTTGATTGTGAATATTTTTTGCTAAAGTCAGGCAGTGAACGTTACTGTAATGACATTTTATATCTTTCCTTCTATATTCTAGCAGAGGGAGCCACAGGTGTTCTGCTGGAATTACTCACACATTTATAGAATTGGACATTCTGTCATTAAATGGACTTAAAACTAAAAAGCCTTTGTCTGTGAAAGGTGACCAATAGAAAGGGACTTTGGATTATCTGATATCCCATAACTTAATCATATGGCTCTTAAGAGTAGGGCATAAGCAGCTGTGTCTCACTAATATGCATGCAATATGTGTAAAGTGATATGCTTTAATTCTAAACTTGTTTTTAGCAGGAAGAAAAAAAGCATTTAGACGAGGAACATTAAGATTCAGCATTAACCATTTTTTTTCCTCGGGGCAAAATTATTCATCACCTGATATTTATTAAGGCAACATTTTTATTTTATTGCTCTGTACTTTAAAGAGTCTTTCCAAACGTTCTCAAAGTTGTGTGGGGAAGTTTTATAGGCAGATTTGCAGACAGTATTTAAAGTGGTTTTCAGAATCAATGAATTCAAGAAAGACATTTTCCTTTTCCTAAATAGTGATGTTGTCAAATCTCACGGTGGAAATAACTGAGATAGCAGTCAGTTAATTTATTATTTAATTTTCATTTTTATCCATCCTGCCACATTACATAAACTTAATTTCTGTATTGTAGCCTTAATTGTTAGTTTGTGTTGGTTTAATCTCTCTTATTTAAGTATGTTTGTTTTAATAATATTTAAAAAACTAAGACAAAGAAACTGTAGATTAGAGACTTTATTTTCAGGGTAAAATGATACGGATAAGTGAGCGTCAACTGACCAGAAATTATTTGCTTCTGTCTGTTAGACACGTAATGGAGTCATTTAACTAGTCAAATTAGGAGCTGTAGAAATGCACCATGCTTCATTACTGAGTTCGAATGGGCACCATTTTACATTTACGTCAAAAATTATCTCATAGCAAATTAATGTTTTCATTGTGCCGAGCAGCTGGAGCTGTGCGGTGTTAGCACCACCTAGAGGATGTAGCACAAAAGGCTTGGGGATGTTTTCCATAGAAAAACTCGGATAGATTATCTTTAAAAAGCAAAGTGCTTCGAGCAAACCAGCTCCGTCCCCACAACAGCCGTGCAAGTTCTGCACTCCTCTGCTGCCACAGGCTGCACCAGGCCTGCAGCAGCCCTGCGTTAGCTGTGCGCAGCCTACAAGTGTTTAGGGCACAGCTGAGGTTCCTTCTGCTGTAAGATCCTCCTGGGTCCGTATCACTAGCCGTCTATTTTTTGAGGCAGGAAGGTGCCATTTAGAGTCAGAATGTTTACCTGAAGAATCCAGAGAATGTGCTCCCTGGGCAGCTGGTCAGCACTGGGAAGGCTCGCTCTTCCTGGAAATTCCCTGAAAAGCCTTACGAAAGCCTTTGGAAAGAAGGAAGTCATCATTTAAAAGATTTCATACTTACTTGACTAACGGAAACAGCTAGGGCCTTCAAGTGTGCAGAGGAGACAAAAGAGAGGGCAGCAGACAGACTTCCAGGTAGAAAAACTTCTAGCAGTGAGTGGCTATGATGCAGGCACTAACGAAAAATAGTCCAACAAGCTAGAGTAACATGAACTGCAGAACTACAGCGGTACACTGTGCAGAGAGCGCCAGCACTCCTTTTCTCCAGGGGTGCCTGCTTGGCAAAGCAAAGCACTGGGCACTGTGGGCATGCCCAGCATCGAGGACTTGCAGGGCACAACACTTTTTGTGCCTGAGTGTTTTGTGATGAGACATTGAGGAGGCTAAGTGCTCTCACCTGCCACAGCTGCATGGTTTAGTGCTTCAGTAAAACTCCTGGAATTCTGGAGAAAAAAAAAAAAAAAAAAGGGAAAAAAGTTGTAACGGGCAAATGAGAGCTGACACCAGGCTGTTGCAGCAGGTACTGTGCAGGCAGGATCCTGAGCCCTCCTGGCTTGGCAGTGGCTTTTTGGGTTCCATTGGTGGTCAGCTCCTGCCCACAGACTGGGGCTTGGGGACCTACAGCAGTGCATTAAGGCAGGGCGAGCCTGGTGGTGGTCTTGTGCAAACTTCTGTCTACATTGGCCAAAAAATGTGGCCCAGAAATTCTTCCAAGGAAAGGTTTTCTTGCACATGCAAATATCCTGCACCTGTGATGGAAGGCAGAGTGGCTCTGGGAGCTGAAATCTGCAGGATTTGCACCCTGGATATGATCTGCATTAAATGTATTTTATAAATGGACCAGAATATCTCAACTTGCCTTTGAATTTTTTCAATGTTTTGTTTGCATAACTGAATTAATTCTCTGTATTAATATTCCTAGAAGACATCTATGGAACAAAACAAAAACATCCACAAAGTATTTTGACATAAAGCACAGGAGCTGGAGACAAAGATGAGCTAAGAGGAGGAAGTGGACCAGAATTCATTTAGTAGCACACTTATCTCTGGAGCAAATGATCACTCATTAATTAAAATGCTGCTGCCAATTGTATTTTGAAGACAAAAATTCTTCATAATTGTCAAGTGTGTAATTTTTGTTAGTATACTATTATTTTTCATATTTCAATGAGATGCTCTTCAGGATCCTTTTGAAAATCAAATAATTGCTGGTGATATTATTTCATGGCTAAGTACAATGTCTTTAACATATTGTACTCTAAGTTCAAGAATTTGACAGTGACTTTTTAGGGCCATGGTTATGATAATGCCAAATTGGTAGACGATAGAACATGCCTTTGAGCAAGTTTTCTTTTGTTCTAGACAAAGCTCTTTTTCTCTCTCTTTTTTTTTTTTTTTTTTTTTTTTTTTTTAATGGCTTAAGCTCATTGCAGAGAAGAATTTCTCTGAAACAGCAAAGAAAAAATGTTAAGAGCCTTGCTTACAAGTACCCTGGTATTTTCTTCTTCTTTTAACTGTAGAAGCACTTTACCTATTATCATGAATCTTGTCTGCTGAGATAGTTCAGCCTTCATGTTATGTTTACCAAGGCCAGACTAGAGGATCAAATAATTTATAACCATTCCTGTTGGGTTTTATGTAATAACTTTGGAACTCATATAAAGTAATGATCCACAAACTCTTTTAATGTTCATTATAAAATATGAAATATTTCTCAGAACCATTGCAATTATGTGACCAGACATAACTGTTTCACACATGAGTAAATACAGGGAGGTTTAACATAACTTTATTATCTTCCTGTCTTTTCCTCTCATTGATGTGATAATACTGTTTTAATATTTTTCTAAAGAAAAGTTAAGTAATTTCAGAATCTCTATTGAGGCCTAGTTTATTGGTTTTTGTAATAGAGTACTCAAGAATAATTGTATTTATGATTAGACGGGTAGTAGTAAATGTTGTTGTGCTGAATAGGGGTAAAACACCCTGAAATCTTTACATTATTGTAGATGAATATATACATATGTTGGTAGGAAGAAATTATTAATATCTGTCTGTCCATGCATTTAAATTTTGCTCATCACAGAATCAGAGCGCTTTCTCTGGAGAATTTCTAGGGTTTAGTACTTATTAAAATGCCAGTATATATAGGATGGCAAAGCTCAGTAAGACTACATAACAAAACATCCCAGGTCCTTGCCTGATAGTTAGAGCTTCCCTCTAATTTCCCACTGTTTTGGCTGCTCTGGGTTTGGAGGAGGCCCGAAGTGCAGCCCATCACAAGTCCAGCCCTGCTGCAGCTCTTCCATCAGGACAGGTTCCCCTTGGACCTGGCTGAGGCTTCGGTGGCTCCTGCAGCGCTCAGGCTGGGAGAGCTTCATTGCTCGTAGCTCTGAAGCTTTTCACAGCTTTTCATGCCTGTGCTGTACCTCTTACAAGAGTGACAGACTCCGCAGCCTATCTCCATGATTCCGTCTGCCTGTCTGAGCTACAGCATATGCAGCGAACATTTGGTGCTAACACAGGGAAAATAAGCCACCCTAGAGAAAAGAGCACGCAGGAAAAAAGTCCATAGCAGGCAGAGGGGTGCTCACCGTTCTGTGTTCCCTGGCATCCGGACAGGAGCAGCCCTGCAAGTCAGCCGTGCAAGTCCTATAACTGCACCAAAGCCTGGTTCTTATAGGGGGAAAAAGAATTAAACAGGTAGCTAATGTGGGTGTTCAAACAACAAAATGTGCTGTTTTATTTCCATATAACAACATAAATTGGTACTTTAAAATAACACAATTTTGGTCTCTGGGTGAACGATACTAAGCAAACATCACCAGGAAAAAGGATCTCTGGCCAAAAAATTGTAATCTAATTAAGAATGGCCCTGGTAACCAGAATTCATTTTTCCCAGTTGTGCCCGTGCCTGCCTGCAGAGCCAGCCCAGTGCTGCTGTGCCGTGCGAGCAGAAAGGCTGCGAGCAGGCCTGGCAGAGCGCGTGGGGCTGGCGTGGCGTCGGGCCTGGAGCTGGGTGGTGTTTCACAGTGCATGTAGCACGTATGCTGGACAGCATGTTAGACAAGTGTATGTTCTTGATGCTGAAGCCCTTATCTGATCAGATCCCCGGTTCTCCAGAAAAAATAGGAACTTTGGCACTGGGTAGTTTGTGCCCCTGCTGCCTCCTTCCTCTGGTGCCACAGGGCAGCCTTCCTTCAGACAGAGGGGGAAGATTTGCCATCCCCCTCCTCACATCCACCCGCTGTGCTGGGGAGGTGGCACAGCACAGGGTTTTGGCAGGGTGGCTCCAGCTGCTACAGGAAAGCTGACACCCATGGGCAGGCCTCAGAGACACATCTCCGTCTTTGCCTTTCTCAGACCACAAAAGATTGTCTGATGGGGCAGCCACAAATGGGCTTCCCACCACCTCCACGTCCCTGCAGGGCACTCAGGTTCAACTCCTTCATTCCCTTTCTGCATGGAGGGTGACTTTCAGTGCATCAAGAGGTGTTGTTTCCGTGAGTCAGGAATGCCTTGCCGGATGCTAAGTCCTGAAGCAAGGCAGAGCCATGAACCCGTTACACATGGTCATTCCTAACAAGAAAGAGAAATTCCTTATCTCATAGAGTCCCTCTGCTGCATGTTATATTTGCAAGGCATTTTGTTCTCTTTAGTTTTAAATTAAAATGTCTTTATTTTTCATTAATAAATGTTGGAGCATTGAAGAATAAGCCTAGTATTTTGCAGCAGCGAAATGTGGTATAACTAATGATGCGATAAGAGGTGTAATGTTTGCAGAAGATGCAAAGGACAGCAGTAATATGACTGGGTCTCCATTTTCGTATTTGAGAATATGTACATAGCCTTTCACTATTTAAAATATGAAACATTTTTTCTGGTAGACTATTTTCTCAAGAAAAATTTGAAGTTTGGAAATTACAGGATAATTTTTATTTCTAGTCATTTACAGATTTTTATCAGAGTCATTTTATGAAACATTTTAATCATTTTCAATGGCATGCTTTGCCCAGGCAGAGTTACAGTAGCTAATTTAATTGGCCAGAAAATTCAACTAAACTTACCATTGGAAAACCTGAAAAAATCACAATCAAAAGTGAAAGATTTTACTTTGCACACAAAAGAATAAAGCTCAACACAGCAGAAAGCTCCACATGTGCAGAGTCAGAAGGAAGATCACCTGAAGACAAAGGTTTAGACAAATCCTGCTTTTGTCTGAGGCCTTTCCCCTCCAGAGTTCACAGGGCTTTCGAGATCCATACTGGAGAGACTGGTCTCCATCTTGTCATATTTTCTCAATGTTGGCACTTCAAGCTTCCCTTAAACCTTTTCTTCAGGGGAGTGTGCAATCCAGTTACCCAGGGACAGGGGGTTTTCAATCTTAAAAATTTAGCAAAAAAAAATTGTGAATTTTCAACATGTTTAGGCCAAGTATCCATTAAAAAATTCCTAGCATGAGCCTGAGCTGATGCTCCAGGTATGAGTAACAGTCACATAAAAGGTGAAACATGCATTCTTCACCACAGAGAAATTAAATTTGTGTTTTCAGACATGTCTCGCTTTGTTCTTTGGAACCGAAATACACTGAATATTCAAGGCATTATATGAATTAGTTCAACAAATAGATACAATTTTGGAACCTGGAACAACTCATAACAGTGACATTTTTAGCTTGCCTCTAATGATAAATGGACTTTTCACACTCATGTTACATGTATACTCTTAGTATATGATCAGAGACGTCCTAGTTTAATACAGCATTTTCCTTGTGATATTATATATTGTGATATATAAAAGCTATCTTCAGTCCTGTCAGCACAAAAACAGCACAGCAGGGGGTGAAACACATGAAGCAGTTTCCAGGCCTCTTAACATACACAGTTCATGTGGTTAAAAAAGGTTTTGATAGCTTTTTATTATTATTATTATTATTTTAGGGAAAAAACAAAAACAAAAACCCCACCAGTCTTGGCTACCTAATAGTTGACTCTTTGTTGCTAACTTGAGACACTGAGATTTTCTGGAGAAAAGTTCCCTAATTATTTCCCCTCACCCTGGTATACAGTTAAATCATTCTTATCTGTTCATTGGGTGTCTGGCAAGAGACTAACTCAGAGGAGAGTGGGGCTGTATGCGGAGACCACATAGGCTGAGGCTGTAGCCTGCATTACCGCTGCTGCTGCCCCTAAGCAGTGGTTGCCAGCTACATGTTTCTGCTGAAGTGCTTCAGAGCCAGAGTGCTGAAGGCAAGTGCATGCCCATAAGGCAGATGTCCCATCCCATCACAAACCTCGTGGATGGCATACACAGATGGTCTGCTGCAGACTGCCCCCTAGAAGTGAGCACTGCAGGGTGTATAGTAAAATTTGTTTATCTAGTTTCCCCTCTGACTTGGTGTAGGAAGAAAGGGAGAGGAGGATTTCTTCATCTGACTATGCAAAAAGACTGTTTTCCGCTTTCCCTTCCTGGGTGACCTCCCAATCTCCTACTTCCTCATGCTTTGGATTTCTTAGCAACCCAAATGCCTTTCTCATGTCAGAGTGCTGCTGCTTCCAGACTTTTGCTTGAGGATTTGTCTCCATCTGAATGTTTCCTTGTTCTAGTCTCTTCCAAGGTGAGGCAGAAGCTAATTGTCCTCCCACCCCCTACTCCTGTTTCCCTCTTTTACTAATAGGACTCAGCTGTCACTTATGAATCTGAACGCAAGAGTTAGCAGCTGATCCTGGGATGATTTATCAGGAAAGCCCCACATTTCTGTATGGCTTTGCCACCATCCTTCAGGATCACTGAAAAGGGCAGCTAGATCCAGTGACCTACTAGTGTAACATCTCTGAGGTGACGAATGTGGCGCAACCTGGATAATGCAGTGAGTTTGCCTCTTTTTTTTTTTTTTTTGATATTTTTATAGAAACAGTGCTGATTTTGTAAAATGTTCAGAATATCTGGAAAATATTGTTGAGTGTATAAGTAAATTGAGGCATGAAAACATTAGCTGCTTCAGAAGTGTAGGTGCATAATGTTCATGTTATGTCCCTCCAGGATTTAGTTTATAATACTACCTTTGGTCATACTTAAAAGAAAGCTAATTCATGGGCATTCAAATCAGGACTAAATAATATAAAATGTTTTTGTTTTATGTGATAAACTCCTTTGTAAAGTATTGTAGTGGTGTGTCTTTCTGAAAAATTCTCTCCATAGTATGGGATGTGAACATGGAACACATAAATTGTTGAGCCTCAGATTGAATACAGCATATTAACTTCCTGTTCGTAGTCATCCTTTGCCTGTTAACATCACCTCGCATATGCAATCTGAAATCTGCTGTCCTTAGGCCTCAGTGTCCTTGCGTGGTGGATGTACGAGGAGTTGTTGACTGTCAATACTGTTGAGCGTACAACTGGCGCGCTAAGGTTAGCTCGCCTGCGACATTGTCTCTTGAGATTCAAAGGATGTCATTCCTGTCTTATGGCAGAGCGATAATGCATCTGCACTCTCTGGCTGTGACACCTCGCTGTCATGTGGCTTTGTCAATGGACAGCAACGCCTGTCAGTTTGCTATGAGGCCCAACACAAAGCGTACATCACCCTTGGCATACTACAAAGTGCAGTGTGTAACGAGGGTTATGTCTGGTGTCCACAGAGTCTATGTGTTCTGGTTTGAAAGCTCGTATTAAATAACAATATCCTCAAAAGACCAGATTCTGCTTGAAAACCCACAACAGGCCTCAGAGGACCTAGTGCTGTCTAGCTCTGACTCCAGCAGGGTGGAAGATTAAGAGAACAAAACCCTAAGTGGTGAATTTCATCCAAGAAGTGTTAAGTTATGCCAGGGAGCACAGTTTAGGAGATTTTAGTGCTCTGTGGCCCATGCACACCTAGTCCCTTATCCGGTGCTGCTGCTTTTATGCAGAATAAGAGTGAAGGGAAAATTCAGTCGAGTCACCTAAAGTTTGGACTGATCTGATTGGAATCCCATTTTCTTGGAAGGATAATTCATAAAAGGTTTTCAACATATTGAGGGTTAAGTGCAGCAGAAAAGGAAAGTGTGAATTTGTAATTCCTTTCAGTCTTCTTCAGGCCTTGCACTGCTTATCTCCCCTGAAATGCATCCCTCTGTAGACATTTCTAATTATAGTTGGGCATTCACAAAAATAATATTTTATTGTTCAGTGAGAATGTGAAGTTATTTTTCTCATCCTTATCATCACATGCTGTAATCTGAGGCACCAATCAAAAATATTTGAAATATTTCCTTAATGTCTTAGTACCTTTATTATACACCAGGTGCAGAATTGCTACCAGTGTAAGAGAAGGCTTCAAGCTTTGAAGTGAATAGCAGACCTGTACTCCACAAGACAGGAGGTTTTATATCTAATGCTGTTTAAGTATTTTTTCATGGAAGTTATCCTAATGCCTTAGAGATGGGTGCAGGGAAGAGCTGAAAACCTTTAAATCTACTGTAGAGGAAGAGTGGGGCTTTGTGATTTCTCTTACTATCTTCAGAGAAATTCAGCACATTTTAACAAATCTTACCTAGCCTTCGGATTATCTGTCGCTAAATACAGAACCTTCTGTGTAGGTGTATGTATCTCTGCATGAATAATGTGTGTACACAGACATGCACAGCATCTGCTACAATGATATTCTCCCCCTTACTGACAACATGGGTGTTAGCACTAAATAAATTTTAAATAATATCAGTACTGCTAAGAGTTAACAAGAGCTTTCTGTGCAGACAGCTCTGAAGACACATCTCTATCTGATTTATTGTTCAGCTAATGTTAAAATACCCCAAAGATCCTCTTGGCAGTTGCTGTAGGGGTGGGACTTCCATGAACATGTTTGTATTTTGATAAGAAATAGTACTTTGTTAAAACACACAAACAGCACATGTTGCTTTCTTTCCAAGGGCCATCTTTTCAGTTAACTGCTGTGAAGTTCAGAGTTTATCAGCACAGTTAGTACTGGTTAACCTTTGTTGCTACAAATATTGTATGTTCTGTCTACACAACTGCCACCTGGAGACAAAGCCTGAATATTTTATTAAGGTGTTTATAATGCTGAAGTCTGCACTGAAATTGGCTGAATTGGTAGATATGGATTTCTAGGCTGGCTTTGATAGCTCTGTGGTGAAAAAGCCCTGTATATTGATTCTCACCAGGGACTATATTGTTAAAATATATAAATGTAAAAATTGACTTAGGAAATAAAAAATAAATGATAGCTATAAATCAGGGAGAGCTGATAAACAAATAAATATCTATCACTATTATATCTCTGTATTTCCCAAAGATATCTGAAGAGCACTTAATTGTAACTGAGTAATCAATTATTCAATTAACCTTCTTCTCATCGAATATATATTTGATATAACTTTTTGAAGCTTGGGCTCTAAAAGGTTTATATTGATTGCAGGTTTCAAGGCCATATGTTTCAGTTATTGGATTTGCGCAGTCAAAATTGACATCCTAAGTTCACTAGGATATGTAAATATTTGGAAGTAATGAGTTTCCAAGATTGTCAGAGTTATGCAGTTAGTTTTCATTACTTGTTAAAAGTACGATCTTTTGTGATTATGAAGTTCATGTTAGCGGAACACACGTCATTTAAATACATTTGTTATTCAGAAGACAGGAACACAGCATATTTTATGGTCTGGCTATGAACGGATGGTAACCACTTCCATAAGTTCACTTTTCACACTACTTTGGGTAGAGCTGATTGGGAAATGTGTCAGTATTTTGTTGTAAAATGACTCACACTCTGAGAATTCTTCAAATGAAAACATTTCAGGAGGGCACTTTTTGATTCTGGTGTGGCCCTGCAGGGCACCTGCTGCTGTGTGGTGCAGATCTTGCTTGTGGGGCTGGCTGCCCAGTTTTTATACAGAATTTTGAGAAAAGAGAAAGCAAAATTCTGCTTCCACGGTTTACAAGATAAAATGGGGAAGTGAAATTTGGGAGGAATTCAACCCATTCAGCAGAATCTAGAAAAAGCTCCAGAGCAAACCTTCTTCTCTCCAGCAGGCTGGCAGTGCCATGAGGGCTGAACATTCCTCTAGCACCACCTTCATCCTCCCAGGGGCTGAGCTGTGGTGCTTTTGGGTCAGTTTCCACCAACAGAAGCTGCCTTGCATGAGTGAGCCTGGCCGCTGACTGCCATGTGGGGCTTCTTTCCCCTACTGATAGCCCCCAGATCAAAGGCGAGAGGAAAAACAATGGCAGATTATTATTATTATTTTGATGGATTGGGAAATAGTTGTTTGCTCATTCCTTTATTTCAATGAGTGATGGTATAATACATTTCTTAACAAAAGTAAGACTTGATAAATCTTTGATTGTTATAGGAAGAAATAACTATACAAAGAAAATTCATGTATTATGACTTTTCTTAAATGCTCCTTGGACTCTCACAGTGCAAGGTTTGGTCTATTAAGGATGGAACTTATTGCATCTCTTCACTTTGGCTTTCCTGTGTGGACACCTTGATTTGTAAGGATACGAGGGACGTGGTGCTAAGTAACTGATTTACAGACATGCGAACCCCTGCAGTGAATTGCTAAATTCCTTCTAATGGTCTCTGGTTATATTAAAAGAAAAGAGCTACAAAGGGTTAATAATCTCTGTCGGCCTTCAAAATTTGTTTGATATAGCAGTGCACCAAAATATTTTTTTCTGGCAACTCTTGACAGCCTTTTGATATTTAGATTTTTGTGTGTGTGCTCCAGTGTGCAGTAGATTAACTTGGCTCTGTGGAAAAGGTCTTTACAGAACCCTTAACTGTTGCACTCATTATTGAATAAACAGCACTTTCTTCATGTAAAAAAAAAAAAAAAATACAAACCCTGCAGATTTTTTCCCTCTAAAATGCATTCGTAATCTAGATATTAGCAAACAATTTCTTTTTTCTTTCTGAAAAATATCATAAACAGTCTTGGTTTGACCTTGTTAATGCAGGACCACTTTAGTAATCTGTGCCTAATGATTTTTTACATTAAACCACAGCTTGTGTTGGACCCTTGTGTGTCACAGTAATTTAAGAACAGTCATTTTGCACATTCCGATCCCATTATGTTACATTGTTACTGAATAAAGACTGGTATTATGTTGCTCCTATAAAGGGCAGAAGTGGCCTGAATTTTATCTGCTGAACGAATCAATCTGGATTATGTCAGCTGAAAAGAATTGTGAACTGCAGTCTCCAGCAGATGGGGAGATTTTAAAAATGTATCTGTTCGGTTGTGAATACATCAGCTAAGATAATACCTTGTGGTGACTGAAAAGTAGTTTTTCTCTCTTTTTTTCAATGAAGACTGTACCAATTATCATTTCAACATAAAGTATTAGGAGATCAATTGGGAACTGAATGCCATTTCCTAATGTTAATACAGTGTTTTATTTAAGCTGCCTTGACAGGCTGTCTAGGCTGTGGGAAAAAGACTGAGCAAATAATGAGTAAAGGGTTTAGAAAAAAGACAGAGGGTGGAGCTTGGCAAACGATGTGAGCTATTCATCAACAACTCAACAAGGATGATGGAAATAATAAGTACTCCTTAAAGAAAAGGGGAAAGGATTTTTTTAAAGAAACAGTTTCCTTTAAAAAATATTTAACTCTAACTTTGTATTACTTTCTGATTAGCTGATTTTAAACTTCCTGAAATCAGCAAAAGCTTTCCTTTGAAATGGATAGCATGCATTTAAACAGTGCATTCTTTAGCAATCAGTTTAAAAAAAAAAAAAAAAAAGTGTCTAATTTCCTGTTCATTCGTGCAAATTTCTTACCATGTGGCATTGTCATTTAATATCTAAAGTACATTAATGCATTTCCATAATGCCAAAACCTTCAGACAAATCCCCTGTGTGAAATAATTTGTGTGAACTTTGAACTAATCATGAATAAAATCAAGATCTTATTATGTCCTTTATTTATACGGTAGAGAAAAGCTTTGAAACTTAATACTAGCCCCAACACGATATGCACATTCAGCGTGATGCTTTTTTCTTTCTGGAAAAAAATAAAATAAAAAAATAAAACTTTCTACATTTTTGGGCAGTGCTGTCCCCTGTTCAGATACCATTATGTTACTTCTGAAAATATTTGTCTTAGGAACCAATAGGCTATTCTAATATTACTGTGTTCCGAGTAGCTAAATTTTCCATTCAGCAGATATAATTCTACCATCTGTAAATTTCCAGATTTTATAATACTTATAAGCTGTTTTTAATCTATTTTTACTGCCATGTTCTGTCCTAAAATGTCAGGGAGTGCAGGCTAGGTCTCGGAATTAACATGACAGTTAAGAAACTTGGCAAGGTTTTACAGCAGATTGTGACATTAACAAAGTACAAAGGAGAATGGGGAAATTACCATTAATGTATGCTTGCAGACACTATAAAAATCTATATGTCCATGATCAGGGAACTAAAAATAGGGATGTTTTTTATGTTGATGCCATTAAATACAGAGCTTTACTGTGAAAAGAAATTTCCATATGAAAAGCAACTTACTAAAAAGTAATGCTGTAATCCCTCCTCTGGACTGAACAACAGGTTTATGTATCCTGGGTCAAACAGGCATATGGTTGGTTTTGTTTTTCAATTTTGTTTTAGGCTTTTTTGAATCTATGATGGAAAAAAAAATATTATTTTTCAACAGCTGCAAAGTATATAATGTGATAGATGTCCTGATAAATGGTAGTGGCTATTAAAATCCGCAGATTGCATGGTGCCTGCTGTGAAGCTGCCGGCCGTGCAGAAGGATGGGCCCTGGAGGTGTGGGATGCTCTCCCCACACGTGCTGCCTTCCCCAGCAGGGCTTGGCGGGGTTGGGGCTTCTCTGGACATGCCTCTTTCCTGGCTTCAGTGTCCAGGACAGGGGACAAAAGCTGCCATGGCACCCGGTCACCTGGTAGCGTGTACAAACCCACATGATGTGCCGTGGCTTTGCCAGCCCCAGATCCTGGCTGCAGCTTTGGGATGTGCTGGCTGCTGCGGGGATACCGCACCTGTGGGTTCGAACTGCCTTTCTTTGGCAAGTTGCAGGGGCCGGGGGTCTTTCTGTCCTCGTGCCATTGTAGCCCATCGGCCTCGCGCACAGAGCCCTCGCTGAGGAGGAAAGCCCGTGTCTGTGTGCTGACTGAGAGCCTTTTGAACAATGATGTACAGCAGGGGCGGGAGCTGCCAGCACGAGTGGCAGAGCACAGGAGAACTTGCTGTCCAGGGCATCCCCCTTTTCCACACTGTGTCATGGTTCCAAAGCATTTTGTATATATTTAAAAAAAAAAAAAAAAAAAAAAAAGGGGCAAAGCACCGTTTGCATTCTTGTACATAGACTTTATGCACACGGATTGGACAAAGCATGCGCAGGTGCCGGTTGCAAGGCCAGCAGCAGTATTCCCCTGTGTGAGCACGAGGAGTCTGATGCAATGCAAACATTAATCTCGCAGCTACAAAGGAACAGCATGGATCCATCTGTTACTTTCTTTGCTCTTAATCAAGTTGGGGAGGGAGCAAAAGTTCATGTAGCAAATGTGGGTATGCACTGGATCGGGACCTGAGTATAACGCTGAGATCAAATCTTGAGGCAGTAGGGTTTTTGCAGGTCTATGGGCCCAGGGTTGCATATCATTTTGAGTCCCTTCTTTCACCAAAATTATGAGTGGAAATTGAATTCTGGGATGTGGTATTGGCCCACTCTGCTCTGTAACCCACAATGCTGAGTGCAGACTGCTGTCCCTATTATGACTGTGCTAACAATTGGCTTTTTGGTTTGGCTGTCTCACTTGGGGGGGGGGGGGGGGGGGNAACCTCAAACAAAAAGTATTTCTTTTTCTAGTTTGCTTGCTTACTAATATGAAACATAGAAAATATGGTGGTATTGTATCAAATGTGGCAATCCTAGGGGGGCAAAAAAGAAGCTAAACACTAAAGCCATGAGGGAGCAGACTGTCAGAAGGGCAGAGGAGCAGGTGACAGCCCCTTTACCTGCTGTGGAGGAGCAGTATCCAGGCACAATGCAGGAGCCCTCCCTGGACTCCCTGCCTGGCCGGGCAGTGCCCACGTTCTGGGTGCTGCAGCCCAGAGCTGCTTGGGCACGGGACCCTCCTGCTGCATCTGCTTGCTGATGTCCCTCATGGGACAGCACTTTGTTCCCTTCCTCCCTGCAGCAGCCTGGTTTTAAAGTTCTGGATAAAAAGTTGTTTTCCAGAAGGGAGCATTGCTGCTCTGAGCAGTAAGTGACTTAATCATGGCCATGACCATGGTGGTTGTTGCTCTTAGTGAGGTCACTGTTTCTGGTAACCAGAGTCTTCAAAAGGAGATGAGGTGAAACAGATATATTTTTAAAGTAGAAGCTTTTCTAGGCAGTTTGCATTTGGAGCTTTTGTTTCAAGCTCTCTAGGATGTCTGTGTAACTCTGTTTGGATAATCCTACAATCACCTCGAGGAAGATGAATGCTCCTTTATGTGCAGGTGTGGGTGTCTGAGCATGGATATGAGCAGATCAGAACCAGTTCCCACATTGCTGCTCCTCATGTGGTGGGTTTCTCCCTCGGCTGAGGGTGTGGTGCCTTACATCTGCCCCTGCTGGGTTCTCTGTTGGCATGGGCAGAAATTCAGTTGGGCTCTGTGTGGAACTGAAATGTTTCCCCATGAGGTGTTCTGATTTCCATACCAATGGCTCTTTTCTCATTGTGTGGTTTCCTTGATTCCTGACTGACGGAGATGTCCTATTTTATGAGACTAGACTCAGAATCCAGTGTGCTGTGTGGGTATCTGTCTGGCTACCCAGGCAGCTTTGAGTTTCTAACACACATTAGAAAAACCTCACCTTTGTCATTATTTGTGGAATGATGCTCTGCTGGTGTGAGGCAGCAGGGGGCAGGAAAAGAATGACATGAAATCCCTGAGATGTGACAATCATTTGCTATTGACTCCCACTCCATTCTCTTAGTTCCATGAGACATAAGCCACCCAGAGCTAGCTTCTCACTCATAAACCCGTGTCTTTACTGGACCTGTAGTGTGGGACAGTGGGGTGACCTCCCCAAGGCCACCACTCTTCTGCGTATTTACGTCTGTAGCTTTATTTCTGAATTCTACATCTCAAGGTTTCTCAAGGCTTGCTGACACTAAATGAGAGATCTCCAGCCACAGAAACAGATAGCCCACAAGATATTTGAAAGTGTGATGTTCCTTTCTGTTGTGAAATACAGTTGAGAAGTGCAATTGTTTTACATGAAGCTGGACGAAGGCTGCCTGAGGTGCCTGCCTACCGGAGGAAGCCCTCTGCTAGTGTATCCCTGGGTTCCTCACAGGTCCCTGCAATTAGGAGCCAGAGGAACACAATAGGTTGATAAGTCTCTTTCTCCCATTGCTCGCAAAGGCACGAGGAACTGAAAAGTTCTTGCCTGGCATGTTCATGTGCTTCAGTGCCCTGTGGTTGTGGAGACTTTGCGGGTCTGTGGGATTGTTTCATCCTTTGTCTTTCTAAACAAATAAATTACATTCATGAGATGGCAGTTTTATAAGTTTTCTTTCTAGTGAAACTTGAACATTTTGACTCACTCTCTTCATTACAATGCACAGCTCTCCAAATGCTAACATACACAAAATGCATACGATGTACATGCAACCGTATCACATATACTTTGTGGTGATGATGAGTGTGTAAGAAAGGGCCCATCATGTTCTAGATTTAGAATATCAGAGGTTTTCTTAGAAGCTGTAGTTAGTCTGACAATGGTAATCTTCCCGTGACTTCAGATGTGCTGAGGGAGCCACTCAGCCTGGTTATTTCCCATTTGAAAGATGCACATTCTTCACAGCCGCACATCCATCTTTTGGTGTATAGCAATAGTTTCATGTCTGAATGATGAGTTATGGATCTACTTTTTGTAAGGCATACTTCTCTGGATATATGCTTTTGAAGCCACATCGAACAAGCATTTGAAGGAACTCAGTTGCAGATTGTGATATAAGGACAAATTATTTATTTTGGTAAAAGAATCATGGTTGCTTGTCAAAGAAGTGCTATTTTCTGCAGCATGTCTCATTTTCACACAAAGCAGTCGCTAGATGCGTGCATCCAAGAGATGAACCTGTATAATAGTTTTGGGGTTTGAGCATCCTCGACTCTCAGGGCAGAGCTATTTCAGCGTATTTGACTGGAAAGTGGCTTCCTTGCCATTGTATCTCATTCATGCCCACATCCTGCAGCTTTTGCTTCCAAGATGATCAGGTTGGTGGCTGAGCAACCTGATGAGGAAAAGCCTGTGCCCAGGAAACACGTGCAAAACGCTGTCATGGCTAGACTGGCAGAACTCTAACCAGATTTATTGGAAGTAGGTGCTGTAAGCTGCTTTATAGATAGCACAGATTTGTTTTCCTTTCCTACCTGCTGTTATTTCACTGGTTTTATCACAGGTGGAAGCGATGTGGTGGTGGTGGCGAATGTGCCACCTGCCCTGGTCCTGGTGGCATGTGGTGGGGGATGGCAGCCAGCCTCCTGTGGAGGGGAACGTGTGCTTAAGCTGCTGGGGCTTACATGTGCATTGAGACCTGTGTTTTCTGTCTCTAAGGTTTGAACAGAAATTGAGAAATGAAACAGCAGGTTGCTGGGGCCAGAGAGAACTGTGCTGGGGCACAGCCGAGGTGCTGCTTGGTGCCGGGCCTGGCCTAACGCTGCAGCTGGCTTCAGGGACCCTTGGAAATAGCTGGAAATTTTCGAAGCACCACAAGAGGGAGCTCACAACCCACAAACAGGGAGGAGGAACACTTTATCCACATAGCCATTTACCTATTTATTTAATTTGAGGTTTCAAGACGGGCAGTTGCCCTCATGCTGAGGGTGCCCATCTGTGAGGGATGCAGCGTGCTGCTGCCAGCTCGGGCTGGGAGCTGGGGATCCGACCCACAGGAGGGAGCAAACAGGAGCCCCTCTTACACGTGTGAGCTCCTTTGCAAAGTGCATGCACCACAAACTCCTGCACCTTGAAGGCGTTTTGTCCCTGAGCTATTTGTGAAGAGCTCTGTTTTGTACTCACCACAGCCCCCAGCTTGCACCTAAGTGCTGTCAGGAGCACCTTTCGTTGTTTATGTCCCGCTGCCTCCTCTCTGCCTTGGCTCCAGGAAGATGTTCCTGGTGCAGCTGCCTTCTCTCGGCCTCTCCTGGTCCAGGTCCGTTCTCCAGGAGCAGGGCAGGGGCTGCCACCCTCGCGTGCAGTGGACAGCTGGGCAAAACGCTCCTCAAAGGCTCTGCATCAAGGCAGCGTTGTTGCTGTCATGTTGAGTGGGAAGGCTGCTGATTTTATCAAGCTCCCCTCAGTCTAGCTCCTGTTTCTTCAATGGGAAAGCTTAATTTCAATTTACAATTCGCATCAAGAGGCTTTTCTATCACACTGAGACTTCCTACAAGGCATCCAGTAATGTTGCTATCATTTGCATTGCTCTAACAAAAAAATTTCCATCTGTCTTCCCAACCCCATAAAACTCTAAACAAACAGCAAATACTGTGGATGTCTGAACACACAATAGCATGTCATTTTTCTTCCAGCATTAGTGTATTTTGCAGACGTTAAACTACTTCCCTTCTGAAGGGTTTGAGAGACTGTTAACATTATTCAAATTAAACTCAGTACTGGCGTAAGTTGGTACAGTCGGGATCACGCACAAAACATTATGTCTCTTTTTTTCCTCAGAGCTGAGGCCATCCCTGTGCACCAGCTCAGTTGCAGGCAGTGTTTGGAAATCCAGAGGCAGCTGGTGACACTCATTCCCTTGGGGCCACCTGTCCCTGCCAGCTGCCTGCTGAGCTCCACGTGCCCATGGGGCGACAGCTCGCATGTCCCCCCCGACCTAGTCACCTCGCTGTCCTCCCCAGCCCTAGGGGATGTTGTTCTGTGTTTCTAGGGCAGGCAGAGCTGTTAAATGCTGCTTTCCTGTAGGCAGCATAAGGGAAAATCTATCCTGCTTCTGATGTATCCTTGCCTTCCAGCAGGTCCTGTGTTTAAGACTCAGTTGTGTCAGTGAAATACAGGGCAGTGTTCCAGGTTTGTGTTGGTTTTAGCAGTAACCTGTAGCTTCCAGGACCACGAAGTGCCACTGATGTGCAGGGACTCTGTCACTAGTATTTGTCATGGGTGAGAAATTGATTCCTTCCATCACTGCTGTGCACGTGCTGTCTATCTGCCTTAGCCATCACCCAGCACCAGC
This sequence comes from Alectura lathami, assembly GCA_013399715.1. Classification (NCBI taxonomy): domain Eukaryota; kingdom Metazoa; phylum Chordata; class Aves; order Galliformes; family Megapodiidae; genus Alectura; species Alectura lathami. The sequence goes on from VXAV01004490.1 coordinate 245,400, forward strand.
GGTGCCATGGTCAAACCTACAGAGAGAGAATGAAGCACCCCATGGTGATGCCCTCTCTACCTCTCTCCTCCTAATTACTGGAACTTGGAGCAGAACTTTCCAGCTGAAAAAATAATGGCAGTAAAACAGGATTGCATATCAGGTGTGCATTTTCCTCTGGTGTGGCTGTACCATGTGAAAGGTGCACGTTCCCCTCTGGGAACGTACCCACACTGCTAGGTGAGCCCACAGAGAAACAGGAGCATTGTGCTGGGCAGCAGGATCTCGGGTGCATTCCCTCAACTCATTGTCACTCCTGACAGCTTGCACAGAAGGTATTTGATCTGAAGGGCTGGTGTGTTTTTAGTAAATGAGTTGTTTGAGAGACATTCTGCTTACATGTTCATTCAATTCACTGCTGATACTTTGCTTGGTAACAGAGTTGACTCACTGCAATACAACTTAATGCCTTCAACAGGCATAAATATTGGCTGTCAGTCATCCTGGTCGGCTTCGTTAGGTGAGGGAAGTGAGGAGGAAAAACGTTTTGGGAGAGAAGAGAATCAGGAACAATCGGGAGCAAGAGATGTGCTGGAGAATGGGCAAAAACAAAGTGCCGGATATTCTGTGTGCGGAGAGGGCAGGGGCGTGCTATTAGGTGTCCTTGGGGCAGGAGAGGTGACTCAGGTCTCTGCTGGGGCACAAAGCACAGGAATGTGCCCGGATGTGTGCCAGCACACGGCAGTCTGTGCCCGTTGCCCTGCAGGGTGCAGCAGTGCCCAAGCACCCGGGTATGCTGCGTGCTCCCTGCTTCGAGGAACTGCGCTCATCGCGACATATTAAAAGCATCTGCTCCGTATTTATCATGCGAAGGTTATGTATTCATATCATGTGAGGCTTACCACAGTACTTCAGAAACAGTTTGAGCTGAAGTGGGTTATTTTCTTTGCTTTTCCAATTAATCTCAAGCAGCCCCTGTTTTCTAGGGGTGAGGCCACAATTCAGATTCCATTCATACTAATTGCATACTCACTCAGTTCTTGGCCTCTTTTAAGCACAAAAGTAAAAGAGAAAGGAGGGGGGAAAAAAAAAAAAAACTTGATGGGTTTAGTTTGATTTCTGAAAGCCAGCAGGACTTAGGGACCTTCAGCAGCTACATCTTGCATGGGCAGAGCCAGCTGCAGCACAGGGCTGCATCTTGCTGCATCAGGCTTCCTCCTAGCACGTCTGCAGCGCGCTGCTCATGGGGGCCCTGCACAAAGGCAGCCTCTGTGACACCTCGCTGCTGGCCCCATTCAGTAGAGTTGATAGGAAAGTTTTTTTCACCTTNTTTTCCATTTGAAATCCCAGTTTGTTATAACAACCTTTTCTCTCTACTGATTGTGGTGGAGAAAGCCAGTTACATTGAATTGCTGAGATGGAGAAAACTGGGATTGAAGTTGAAAGAATTGTTGAAATGCTGTGCTTTCCTTTTGAACAAAACCCTCCTTTTTCAGTTCAGAACACCATTTCTTTCAGTTATCTTTTGAGAATTATTATCAGTAAACAATAGCAAAACTTTGAACATGTAGCAAATCCACTTGCGAACATTTTTAAAAATGTGTTTTGCACAAAGTTACATTCACCTGCCCATTTTCCATATTACTGGTTTGCAACACTGAGAGCTTGAGTTGCTTTTGGAGGGAAAAATGAAATACAAAAGTGAGTTTCTCAGAAAATATGGAATTTTATAATAAAAATATTGGCAAGTTGCATATGAATAGAGGCTCAAGGGCAGATAAAATATAATGGATGTACTAAGAGAATACGGACAATGGCTTTCATGAGCAATTATGAATCTATAGACCTAAATAGTGGTGCTTTGGAGAAAAGGAGAGAAAGAGAGAAAATTAGTATCTCTTAAAATGTGAACATCGTATGCAGACTAATAACACAGACTAATTCTGTTCCTAGGAGGATTCGCCATTGGTGTGAGCTCCAGCCAGCCAGACGTTCCCTGTCAGCTTCTACAGGGACTTTGGGTTAACACTTTCCCATTTGCAATTGTGAACCCTAGACAAATACTCATTAGAGCTTAGATTATGGTCTCAATTGCTGCAGTGACATAAGGCTAGCCCTTGCAGAAGACATCAGTGGGAGCAGAGAAAGGTAATTATTGATTGCTGGAAAGAATAAGGCTGGCAAAAGGTGGCCCTGGTAGGACAAAGGGGAAGGGAGCAGACGGCTGAGGAGCAACACAGCCGCAGCGAAACAGCTGGGGATGGGGCTGTAGGACTCCTTTAAGGCTTTCAACAAACTTAGGGGAATCTTGAGCCTCCACACATGGAGGAACATGCCTCTGTGCACAGATAAGTGCTCCAAGCCACAGCATGAAAACGACTAGTTTAGGCAATATCTGCAATTTTTTTTTTAATATGTCCTCAGTACATATTCTGTACTCAGTTTGCATATTCGACTCTTTTCAATGTGAAAATCTGAGAGCAGCCTCAGTGCATGGGACCACATTCAGCTTACACCTGCAGGTACTGAGGTGAAACCAGGCTCACATCTCTGTTTCTGTCACAGCCCGCACAGATAGGTGGGTTAAAACATTCCAAACTGAGACAGACCGACTTTCAGGGCTTTTCTCTTAGGTTGTCATTTTATGTTAATTGAATGCCTGTGTTAATCTAATAGAGTTTAGATTTATGGCAGGTTCTATACCATGTCATATTTTAATCAATACATATTCCAACATTTAGATGGACAGATGAGAAAATCTGCCTCATCTCTGCACTTCTGTTCTATCAGCTGTCAATAATTCCTAATTTGAATCCTTCAAATGACCAGATTTATGAGTTTCAGTATATTGCATTAATCACAGAAATTAACTTTTGGGGAAAATGATGTTAAAGGTCACAGGGAGTCCTGAAGGAGCAGTAACTGTGTCTGCAAACATGTTTGCAGCATCTCTAAGCTGCGTGTAGAGCGCGATGTCTGCGCAGCCGTGAGGGGCCACAGGACCAGCCCTGGCCTTGAGGTGCCATAGGGTGGTGGCTGTCACTGGAGCCCATTAATTACTGCTAATGTTTTTGTAGTGTCTTGTGGTATGACAGCAAGAAATTGTTGTCTTTGTAAAGGGACATATGCTTCAAATTAGGGATACATTGAAGGGGGGAAGAACAAAACAAAACAAAACAAAAATCTTGCCCCATGGAGGGTTTGACATTAGGATTTTCCCTGTTTCCGTGGAATCATGACTTGTAGTGTCTGGAGAGAGAGTGAGAAGAGTTTGCTTCCCTTCCTTTAATAAATGCTTTGAGAACTTCCTGCCTTTGGTGGAGCCGGCTGGCAGCAGGGGCTCTTGGCAGTGGGGCAGGAGCGGGGCACTCTGGTGCCACCGGACACCCGCAGGACAGGCCCCAGTCCCAGCGCTGCAATGTGCCGAGTCTGTGCTGGGCTCCTGAGCCCCACGGCTTTTACCTTCTTTACAAGATATGAAAGAAATTCAGTGAAATATGCTTTATTTCTCAGACAGGAGAAGCCTACCTTTACCTAAGTTTTATTCTAATCTGGAAGCACAGGCATTTATCCTGTAACTTTCCAATCCGTAGTGTTTCAAGGTACATTTTGCTATTACAGCTTGCTGCTGGTTTTCAGGAACTTTCCAGAGCTGGTAGGTTTGCACATCAGGGAGCTGGGCCTCCCCTACCTGCCTCCGTTGTGCCACCACAATGACAAGCCTCCCTGGGGAGGTGCAGCAGGGGGTGCATCCATCCCGGGGCCAGACGCTCAGAGAGGAGTAGGCAGCAGGGTTCACTCTCCAGATATCGGAATAACACTCTCCAGATACTGAAATAATTGGAAACCAGCAACAGCTTGTGCGCTCCCTGACATTTTCGTACAAACCCTTCTGATCTGTCTCAGGATCAGCTGCTGATTCTGATTGGCTTTGCCAAAACAAGCCTGAAATAGCTCTGCTGATGTAGTTGGATCGGTGCTGGAGCTAGATGGAAAGCCATAGCCCACGGTTTTCCCACCTCTAAGAAACCAGACCAATACTAGCAATGGCTGCAGTTTTACAGATATTAATTAATATTTGTGTAGTGCTTTCTTAGCTTGGAACAAGGAACAAAAGTCATTTCATTATGAATAAGCAAACTGAAAAGAACAACCATAAAATTTTGGAGAATTGACTGCAGAACCTAACAAGGCCCTTGCAGCTTTAGATTATCCGTTTCCGTTTACCGCAAGCATGTGCTAAGAAAACATGCTCCAAAGAGGAAAGGTCTTGTTCCTTGTTACAGACAGCTTCTTTTCTATACATATCTGTATTCATGCAAATCCATTACAAACACAGTGTTGTCTGAAATACAGTTAATAAATGAAGGTAGCACAAATGTGATTTTAAATCAGTTTAATAAAATTATTCATGTAGATTTTAAATCATTTTTACAGTTGATTTAACATTTGTGACTGGTTTATAGATTATGATATAGGATAGTGTTTGCATCTTTGCAATTTTATTCCAATTTAGAAACAGTAGAAATATTAATTTTTACTTCAATAATGGAGCCTTTGAGAATTAAACTTGTCTTTTCTCAATACACATTTTATGAGAATGCTTTAAATATGATTTTTAATATTTTTGAGGACTTTATTGCACATAAAGTTCTTTTAACTAGGACTTAACTGGAGTCTGTTCACCAAAGTTTCTTGCCAGACATATGCAAATGTTTTCCATGGTTAATTTAATGGTTAGAAACATGTAAGAATTGCTTTTCACAATATGAGATGTTTTGTAGAAGTACTAAGCAATTGTAAGAAATTCTGCATAAGAAAAGGTGTGAAATATCCTGAACAGAAATAATAGCAACGGATCCATTTTCAAAAGACAGCAAAATTGTGACAAAATCCCAGAACTTCATGTGATTTCCAGCAAAAACGCCTCATTGACAGAGCTTCCCCACGCTCAGGGTACTGCTAGGCAGAAAAGAGTGATTCGCTATAGGATGCGTTATGGGGGCTTTTGGTCTCCAAGTCATCAGCTGCAAGTTTGGAAGCATTTACCACGTAAAAATCAAATTGTCCCACATGGTGATTTTAGCTACTGTGCAATCCAGCTGGTGAATTTACTCACAGTGGAGATGACCAATTTGAAAACCACAGAAAGGCTAGATACAAATGCTGTTATTGGTCATCATACCAATTACTCATTAAAAATCAGGGTAAAAAAGTAAAAAAGCAGTGTGTGCGTATGTATGTGTGTAGATCTCTCTCTCTCTCTAGCTACACTTTTTCTATAGCGAAAGGTGAGCGGGCAGTGGCTGTTTGCTGTAGTAACTTCCTCATGTTCAGGTGGGCAAACGTTACTGTATCTCAAAGGCACGTGGAAATACCATTTTTGCATTAAGATCATGTATGGTAATGAAAAGTAGTTGTGTGACCTACTGACCGGCTGGTAACAAAGTCACAGACTTTGCCTGGCTCATCAGATCGTTTAGTGGCAGCCAAGCCAGCTGGAGCCATCAGTCTGCTCTCTTCACCTGCTCTTTCTAAACCGAGCAGATGTAGTGAGACCAATAACATTGAAGGCAAGAACAGACATTTATTATGGCTGACTGAAAATTTACAACTAGAACAGATTTTATGGAGCCCCTTCCCTTCCCTTCCCTTCCCTTCCCTTCCCTTCCTTCCATTTTGGAGGAGGATATGATGTTTAATATGATTATTTCCCTCTCCTACACAGTGCAACCCCAAACACAGACCTTTCAGAGGAACACCAAATGTACCTACAGGGGTGACTGTATTCCCTCAGTGTGTCAGGATGTCTTAGTCTGGTGTTCCCCATACAGCAATTTATTCTACCTCCCACTTTTTCTCCTCTTGGTTCATTTTGTGGATCTGGCGCTGGCTAGCGCTGTGCCTATAATGAAAATACTCCCAGAAGAGGGCAACTCTGATCTCAGTCCCGGTGGTCCACATGTGGAAGCTGGCCATGAGGAGGGAACTGGAAGCAATAGGCACTAAACCATTGTTCTCGTGAGTCATCGCAGAATACTTCTGTGCTGCAATTTCTGTTTCCAATCAGATTTTCAGATGGACATTTGGAGTCTGATTTTTTTTACCAAAAAGTAAAATATTTCCTAGGAAAAGGAACCCTCCCCTTTCCTTTTACACTTTACACGAATCAGTCTCAAAATTAGAGCAGAGCACGCCTCAGATGAAATAGCTCAGATGAAATAGCATCTTGTATTTTCAAGGAAAGATCTCTGCTGTGAAAAGAGTGTGTGTCTGAGTTTTATGGGCAGTGATGTGCCAAAGGAAAAAGTTGTCTTCTACAAGACTCTGGAAAATGTATTAAAACTAAATATTAATTCTTAATGCAACTACACATTTGGTGTTCAATCAAGAGCAGACTGAGTGTGATAGTACTGGAAACCAAGTGCAATTTGTTCGCTTGCCAAAAAAAGCAGGTTAACCATCACTAGAATTGTAATCATCAACTGCTAAGAAGTCTGTATAATGCCTTTTACAGGAGCAAAAGTTGTTTTTAACATGTAGCTTCTCTAGGAGGAAAAGTTGGGCTAGTGGAGGCAGATGAAGGAAATTTAGGTGAAGTTTACTGTTTCTGGAATACTCCCCTTTGCTCCATAGCCAACCCCTGGGTAGGAACCTTGCAATCCAGGACATGAATGCGGGTGGTAGCAGAGATTTTGCAGGGATGCAGACACACGTCTCCCTTTGAGGCAGCCAGCACCAGGGTGATCCTGGGGCTTGCCAGCCTGCCCGTTTTGGCGCATGGTGGCTGTAAGGCAGTGGCTGCTGGCCCCGCGTATCCATGCCACTCGTGGGCACTGAGCCCCTGACCACAGAAAGCTGGCATTGTGGGATCCGCCCAAGCAGCCTGAGGGCTCCTGCATTGCAGTGAGTAATTGATCCGCTGCCTCCAGTCCATCCTCCTTGGGCGCCACAGAGGAATCCTGGCTTCTGGCTCAGCAGAGCACATCGCGAGGAAATAGATTACATGAAGAGAATAATAATGTATGCACTCGCCTAACAGTTTTGGAAACATTCTCTAATTAATTCTCATAATGCTCCTAAAAGATACACTTCCAACACTACTAAAAGGTAAAATGAGGCATGAGGCTCTTAAGAGATATCCACCATGTCCCTGGGTGCATCAGGAGAAAGTTTGTAGAACTGAAATTAATATTACAAGCAAAGAACAGTACTGCCAACTAACTTCCCAAATGCATCTTCGTATCCACCTGGTATGAGGCACAATCCATAATCACTTTCAAAAGCTTAAATACAGGTAAGAACTTCATACACGTTATTGTGTATCGTGCTCCATAGACACCATGTGTGTATATGCAGTGCTGAGGGTAAGCACTCTTCTGAAGTATGAGATGGTAGCTGGGACTTCAGCATTTGGGAAGCAAAGAAGGATGCTCCTAGACCAAAACCAGACCAAAGCAGAGGCTTCAATTAAGTGTGCATTTATTAAGTTTAGGGAGATGAACTTTCAGAATGCTAGAAGTAAGGCAATCTTGTGACCTAAATAGTTACCAGACTGCCTTCTGTCTAAGGAAAATAATGAAATAGATCAGCTCAGACTCATTTCATAAAGAATTAATGGTGGAAAACATAATAACGCCAATCAGTATATATTTGTGAAAATAAATCTTGTCAAATTTAGTGTGATTTTTTTGATGGAATTTCATATTGGTTTGGTAAAAATAGCTAGCAGATTTCTGTATGGTTTTGCCTCTCTGCGATGTGACATTTTGATTACTTCAGGTATTTGGAAATTAATATATGGTGCATAGTCAATGGATCAAAAATTGCCCATCTAGTAAGGTAAATGTGATTTGATGCGCCACTGAACTCGGGCATCTCGAGCTTTGCTCCCAGCTGCTATCGCCTCCTGGCGTGACCCCGGCAATGCCAGTCACTTCAGTGCATGAAGACGGGGCAATTTTCTGGAGGTTATGCTCTGCTTCAGCCCCAGCTCTTAGGTTCAATGCGCAGGTTAATTCTGGGCAGTCCTCTTGGCTGCTGAAGTTGGGAGGTCAGGAGTGATCTCAGTGGCGTGTTCTGGCTTTATAACCCATGAACTGAGTCAGTTAGTGATGTGAATTTTTTTTCCTGTTTAATTCCAACCCTGCCTTTCACCTCATTTGTCTGTTTTCTGTCCATTTAATTATTTTTGTTACATCGAAGATTCTCCTTTGCAGGATGAAAGAGGTGCTCCGTGTTTTATTTAAGGAGAGGTTTTGCCCAGTATTTGCCCAGCCAAGATTTGCTCTCACAACCATTGTAGGACCACAAAGTAGCTTTAGTGCTACAGACAGCTTAGAGACAAACCTGATCTCTGCCTAGGAGCTGGGAGTTTAACAGGGTCTCAGCGAGGGCCAGGAGCTGCGTGGGTTCCTCACGGGCCCACTGCACAGCTCCCTCTGCCCTCTGCGTGTGCTGGCGGAGCGAGGCGCAGCCCTGCTCCAAGCCCAAAGCTGGGGGCTGCCCAGGCTCAGGCCCGGCTCCACAGGCTGCGGAGGCTGTGAAAGTCGAAGCTCTGCGCTCCTCCTGCCCTCGTCCCTGACCATCCTGACGTAGAATGACTGAAACCAGGCCATACTTCCCCCCAGAGAGTTTTCTGCACGAGGGTTCAAACCGAAACACGACGTGGAGCACAGCCTCCCTTGGCAGCTGTGCCACCTAAACGTAACCCCCGCAGAGCCGCACTATGCCTCTCGCAACAGATTTCTGCCATCTCGGCGTGTTTTTCCGCTCGAACCTGCCCCCTCCATCCTCCTCCCTTCTGAAACCGCGACC